>CP092865.1:83968609-84568609 GCA_030710605.1 Cordylochernes scorpioides | reverse complement strand
TTAAGAGGGAGGGTTGCGATTATTCAATTAGGAGAGAGGAGGTCCATTATTTAGTTAGGAGGGAGTGGGCGTTTATTTATTTAGGAGGAAGGGGGGCCGTTATTTAGATAGGAGGGAGGGAGGGTTTATTTAGTTAGAAGGGAGGGGGCGTTTATTTAGATAGGAGGAAGGGGGCGTTTATTCAGTTAGGAGGGTGGGTGGCGATTATTCAGTTAGGAGAGAGAGGGGGCCATTATTTAGTCAGGAGGGAAGAGGGCAAATTTATAGATAGGAGGGAGGGGGCATTTATTCAGTTAGTAGGGAGGGGGGCGATTATTCAGTTAGGAAGGAGGGGGGGCATTATTTAGTTAGGTTGGAAGGGGGCGAGTATTTAGATAGGTGGGAGAGGGGCCTTTATTCAGTTAGGTAGGAGAAGGGCGATTATTCAGTTAGATAGGAGGGATACCATTATTTAGTTAGGAGGGAGGAGTCGATTATTTAGATAAAAGGGAAGAGGCGATTATTTAGTTAGGAGGGAGGTGGCCGATTATTCAGTTAGTAGGGAGGGGGGCGATTATTCAGTTAGGAGGGAGGTAGGCCAATATTTAGATAGGAGTGAGGGGGAAGAATATTCAGTTAGGATGGAGGGAGCCCATTATTTAGTTAGGAATGAGAGGGGCGATTATTTAGTTTGGAGGGTGGGGCCATTATTTAGATAGGAGGGAAAGGGGCGATTATTAAGTTAGGAGGGAGGGGGGGCCATTATTTAGATAGGAGGGAAGGGGGCGATTATTCAGTTAGGAGGGAGGGTGGCCATTATTTAGTTAGGAGGGAGGAGGCGATTATTTAGATAGGAGGGAGGGGGCGATTATTTAGTTAGGAGGGAGAAGGCGTTTATTTAGTTAGGAGGGAGGGGACCGTTATTTAGTCAGGAGTGAGGGGGGCCATTATTTAGATAGGAGTGGGGCCATTATTTAGGTAGGAGGGAGGGGGCGATTATTCAGTTAGGAGGGAGGGGGCCATTATTTAGTTAGGAGGGAGGGGACGAATATTTAGATAGGAGGGAGGGGGCATTTATTCAGCTTGGAGGGTTGGGGGCCATTATTTAGTTGGGAGGAAGGGGGGTAATTATTTAGATAGGAGGGAGGGGGCCATTATTCATTTAGGAGAGAGGGGGGCCAATATTTATTTAGAAGGGAGGGGAGCGTTTATTCAGTTAGGAGGGAGGGGGCGAATATTCAGTTAGGAGGGAGGGGGGCGTTTATACATTTAGGAGGGAGGGTTGCGATTAATCAATTAGGAGAGAGGAGGTCCATTATTTAGTTAGGAGGGAGTGGGCGTTTATTTAGTTACGAGGGAGGAGGTGATTATTCAGTTAGGAGGGAGGAGGCGATTATTCAGTTAGGAGGGAGGGGGGCCATTATTTAGATAAGAGAGATTATTGCCATTATTCAGATAGGAGGGAGGGGGGCGATATTCAGTTAGGAGGGAGGGGGGCGATTATTCAGTTAGGAGGGAGGGGGGCAATTATTTAGATGGGAGGAAGGGGGCGTTTATTTAGTTAAGAACGGGAGGGGGCGTTCATCTATATAGGATTGAGGGGGCGTTTATTTAGTTAGGAGGGAGGAGGGCCATTATTCGCTTAGGAGGGAGGATGGCCATTATTTATTTAGGAGGGAGGGGGCAATTATTTAGATAGGAGGGAGGGGGCGATTATTTAGTTACGAAAAGGGGCGTTTATTTAGTTAGGAGGGAGGGGACCGTTATTTAGTTTGTAGGGAGGGGGAGCATTATTTAGATATGAGGGAGGAGAGCGATTATTTATAAAGGATTTTTTTTTAGTTAGGAGGGACGAGGCGTTGATTTAGATAGGAGTGAGGGGGACGTTTATTTAGATAGGAGGGAGGGGGCGTTTATTCAGTTAGGATGGAGTGGGGCCATTATTTAATTATGAGGGAGGGGGCGATTATTCAGTTAGAAGGAAGTTGAGCCATTAATCAGTTAAGAGGGAGGGGGCGATTATTTGATGGAGGGAGGAGGGCGATTATAAAGTTAGGAGGTAGGGGAGCCATTATTTTGTTAGGAGGGAAGGGGCGAGTATTTTGATATGAGGGGGGCCATTATTCATTTCAGAGGGAAGGGGGCCATCATTTATTTAGGAGAGAGGGGGCGATTATTAAGATGAGAAGGAGGGGGGCATTTATTCAGTTAGGAGAGAGAGGGGGCCATTATTTAGTCAGGAGGGAAGAGGGCGGGTTTATAGATAGGAGGGAGGGGGCATTTATTCAGTTACTAGGGGGGGGGGGCGATTATTCAGTTAGGAAGGAGGGGGGGGGCATTATTTAGTTAGGATGGAAGGGGACGAGTATTTAGATAGGTGGGAGAGGGGCCTTTATTCAGTTAGGTAAGAGGGAGGCGATTATTCAGTTAGAGAGGAGGGAGGCCATTATTTAGTCAGGAGGGAGGGGTCGATTTTTTAGTTAAAAGGGAGGAGGCGATTATTTAGTTAGGAGGGAGGGGGCCGATTATTCAGTTAGTAGGGAGGGGGGCGATTATTCAGTTAGGAGGGAGGTAGGCCAATATTTAGAGAGGAGTGAGGGGGCGAATATTCAGTTAGGAGGGAGGGCGCCCATTATTTAGTTTGAAGGGAGGGGGTCAATATTTAGTTAGGATGGAGAGGGGCGATTATTCAGTTTGGAGGGTAGGGGGCCATTATTTAGATAGGAGGGAAAGGGGCGATTATTAAGTTAGGAGGGAGGGGGGGGGCATTATTTAGATAGGAGGGAAGGGGGCGATTATTCAGTTTGGAGGGTGGGGGGCCATTATTTAGATAGGATGGAAAGGGGCGATTATTAAGTTAGGAGGGAGGGGGGGCTATTATTTAGAGATGAGAGAGGGGGCGTTTATTTATATACGAGGGATGGGGGCCATTATTCAGTTAGAAGGGAGTGTGGCCATTATTTAGTTAGGAGGGAGGGGGCAATTGTTTAGATAGGAAGGAGGGGGCGATTTTTTAGTTAGGAGGGAGGGGACGTGTATTTTGTTAGGAGGGAGGGGACCGTTATTTAGTTAGGAGGGAGGGGGGCCATTATTTAGATAGGAAGGAGGTGGTTGATTATGCAGTTAGGATGAATTGGCGCGATTATTTAGTTAGGATGGAGGGTGGCCATTATTTGATTAGGAGTGGGGCCATTATTTAGGTAGGAGGGAGGGGGCGATTATTCAGCTAGGAGGGAGGGGGGCCATTATTCAGTTAGGAGGAAGGAGGGCGATTATTCAGTTAGGAGGGAGGGAGCCATTATTTAGTTAGGAGGGAGGGGGCGATTATTCATTTAGGAGAGAGGGGGGGCCAATATTTATTTAGAAGGGAGTGGAGCGTTTATTCGGTTAGGAGGGAGGGGGCGAATATTCAGTTAGGAGGGAGGGGGCGTTTATACATTTAGGAGGGAGGGTTGCGATTATTCAGTTAGAAGAGAGGAGGTCCATTATTTAGTTAGGAAGGAGTGGGCGTTTATTTAGTTAGGAGGAAGGGGGGCCTTTATTTAGATAGTAGGGAGGGGGCGTTTATTCAGTTAGGAGGGAAGTGGGCCATTATTCAGTAAGGAGGGAGGGGGGCTATTATTTATATAGGAATGAGGAGTTTGATTATTTAGATAGGAGTGAGAGGGGCGATTATTTAGTTAGGAGAAAGGAGGCGTTTATTTAGATAGGAGAGGGAGGGGGCTATTATTTAGATAGGAGGGAGGAGCCCTTTTTGATTTATTTAGGAGGGAGGGTGTCGAATATTCAGTTAGGAGGGAGGGAGGCCATTATTCAGTTAAGAGGGAAAGGGGCCATCTTATATTTAGGAGGGCGGGGCCGATTATCTATTTAGGAGGGAGGATGGTTATTATTTAATTAGGAGGGAGGAGAGAGATTATTTATAGAGGATTTTTTTAGTTAGGAGGGACGAGGCGTTGATTTAGATAGGAGGGAGGGGGCGTTTAAATAGATAGAAAGAAGGGGGCGTTTCTTTATATAGGAGGGAGGGGGCATTTATTCAGTTTGGAGGGTTGGGGGCCATTATTTAGTTGGGAGGGAGGGGGGAGATTATTTAGATAGGAGGGAGGGGGCCATTATTCATTTAGGAGAGAGGGGGGCCAATATTCAGTTAGAAGGGAGGGGAGCGTTTATTTAGTTAGGAGGGAGGGGGGCGTTTATACATTTAGGAGGGAGGGGTGCGATTATTTAATTAGGAGAGAGGAGGTCCATTATTTAGTTTGGAGGGAGTGGGCGTTTATTTAGTTAGGAGGAAGGGGGCCTTTATTTAGATAGGAGAGAGGGGGGCCATTATTCATTTAGGTGAGAGGGGGGCCATTATTTAGTTAGGAGGGAGGGGGGGCGTTTATTTAGATAGGAGGAAGGGGGCGTTCATTCAGTTAGGAGGGAAGATGGTAATTATTTAATTAGGAGGGAGGGGCGTTTATTCAGTAAGGAGGGAGGAGGGCCATTATTTACTTAGGAGAGAGCGGGGCCATTATTTAGTTAGTAGGGAGGGAGCGATTATTTAGATAGGAGGGAGGGTTTATTTAATTAGGAGGGAGGAGGCGTTTATTTAGATAGGAGAGAGGGGGGCGATTATTCAGTTAGGAAGGTGGGTGGCAATTATTCATTTAGGAGGGAGAGGGCCATTATTTAGTTAGGAGGGAGGGGGCGATTGTTTAGATAGGAGAGAGGGGGGCCAATATTTAGTTAGGAGGGAGGGGGCGATTATTCAGTTAGGAGGGAGGGGGACATTATTTAGATAGGAAGGAGGTGGGTGATTATGCAGTTCGGATGAAGTGGCGCGATTATTCAGTTAGGATGGAGGGGGGCCATTATTTGATTAGGAGTAGGGCCATTATTTAGGTAGGAGGGAGGGGGCGATTATTCAGTTAGGAGGGAGGGGGGCCATTATTCAGTTAGGAGGAAGGAGGGCGATTATTCAGTTAGGAGGGATGGGGGCCATTTTTAGTTAGGAGAGAAGGGGCCATTATTTAGGTAGGAGGGAGGGGGCGATTATTCAGCTAGGAGGGAGGGGGGCCATTATTCAGTTAGGAGGAAGGAGGGCGATTATTCAGTTAGGAGGGAGGGAGCCATTATTTAGTTAGGAGGGAGGGGGCGATTATTCATTTAGGAGAGAGGGGGGGCCAATATTTATTTAAAAGGGAGGGGAGCGTTTATTCGGTTAGGAGGGAGGGGGCGAATATTCAGTTAGGAGGGAGGGGGCGTTTATACATTTAGGAGGGAGGGTTGCGATTATTCAATTAGGAGAGAGGAGGTCCATTCTTTAGTTAGGAGGGAGTGGGCGTTTATTTATTTAGGAGGAAGGGCGGCCTTTATTTAGATAGGAGGGAGGGAGGGTTTATTTAGTTAGAAGGGAGGGGGCGTTTATTTAGATAGGAGGAAGGGGGCGTTTATTCAGTTAGGAGGGTGGGTGGCGATTATTCAGTTAGGAGGGAGGGGGCCATTATTTAGTTAGGAGGGAGGGGGGCCATTATTTAGATAGGAAGGAGGTGGTTGATTATGCAGTTAGGATGAAGTGGCGCGATTATTTAGTTAGGATGGAGGGTGGCCATTATTTAATTAGGAGTGGGGCCATTATTTAGGTAGGAGGGAGGGGGCGATTATTCAGCTAGGAGGGAGGGGGGCCATTATTCAGTTAGGAGGAAGGAGGGCGATTATTCAGTTAGGAGGGAGGGAGCCATTATTTAGTTAGGAGGGAGGGGGCGATTATTCATTTAGGAGAGAGGGGGGGCCAATTATTTAGTTAGGAGGGAAGAGGGTAAGTTTATAGATAGGAGGGAGGGGGGCATTTATTCAGTTAGTAGGGAGGGGGGCGATTATTCAGTTAGGAAGGAGGTGGGGGGAATTATTTAGTTAGGTTGGAAGGGGGCGAGTATTTAGATAGGTGGGAGAGGGGACTTTATTCAGTTAAGTAGGAGGGGGGCGATTATTCAGTTAGATAGGAGGGATGCCATTATTTAGTTAGGAGGGAGGAGTCGATTATTTAGTTAAAAGGGAGGAGGCGATTATTTAGTTAGGAGGGAGGGGGCCGATTATTCAGTTAGTAGGGAGGGGGGCGATTATTCAGTTAGGAGGGAGGTAGGCCAATATTTAGATAGGAGTGAGGGGGACGAATATTCAGTTAGAGGGAGGGAGCCCAATATTTAGTTAGGATTGAGAGGGGCGATTATTTAGTTTGGAGGGTGGGGCCATTATTTAGATAGGAGGGAAAGGGGCGATTATTAAGTTAGTTGGGAGGGGGGCGATTATTCAGTTAGGAAGGAGGTGGGGGGAATTATTTAGTTAGGTTGGAAGGGGACGAGTATTTAGATAGGTGGGAGAGGGGCCTTTATTCAGTAAGGTAAGAGGGAGGCGATTATTCAGTTAGAGAGGAGGGAGGCCATTATTTAGTTAGGAGGGAGGGGGCCGATTATTCAGTTAGTAGGGAGGGGGGCGATTATTCAGTTAGGAGGGAGGTAGGCCAATATTTAGATAGCAGTGAGGGGGCGAATATTCAGTTAGGAGGGAAGGAGCCCATTATTTAGTTTGAAGGGAGGGGGTCAATATTTAGTTAGGATGGAGAGGGGCGATTATTCAGTTTGGAGGGTAGAGGGCCATTATTTAGATAGGAGGGAAAGGGGCGATTATTAAGTTAGGAGGGAGGGGGGGGCACTATTTAGATAGGAGGGAAGGGGACGAGTATTTAGATAGGTGGGAGAGGGGCCTTTATTCAGTTAGGTAAGAGGGAGGCGATTATTCAGTTAGAGAGGAGGGAGGCCATTATTTAGTTAGGAGGGAGGGGTCGATTATTTAGTTAAAAGGGAGGAGGCGATTATTTAGTTAGGAGGGAGGGGGCCGATTATTCAGTTAGTAGGGAGGGGGGCGATTATTCAGTTAAGAGGGAGGTAGGCCAATATTTAGATAGGAGTGAGGGGGCGAATATTCAGTTAGGAGGGAAGGAGCCCATTATTTAGTTTGAAGGGAGGGGGTCAATATTTAGTTAGGATGGAGAGGGGCGATAATTCAATTTGGAGGGTAGGGGGCCATTATTTAGATAGGAGGGAAAGGGGCGATTATTAAGTTAGGAGGGAGGGGGGGGCATTATTTAGATAGGAGGGAAGGGGGCGATTATTCAGTTTGGAGGGTGAAGGGCCATTATTTAGATAGGAGGGAAAGGGGCGATTATTAAGTTAAGAGGGGGGGGGGGCTATTATTTAGAGATGAGAGAGGGGGCGATTGTTTAGATAGGAGGGAGGGGACGTGTATTTAGTTAGGAGGGAGGGGACCGTTATTTAGTTAGGAGGGAGGGGGGCCATTATTTAGATAGGAAGGAGGTGGTTGATTATGCAGTTAGGATGAAGTGGCGCGATTATTCAGTTAGGATGGAGGGTGGCCATTATTTAATTAGGAGTGAGGCCATTATTTAGGTAGGAGGGAGGGGGCGATTATTCATCTAGGAGGGAGTGGGGCCATTATTCAGTTAGGAGGAAGGAGGGCGATTATTCAGTAAGGAGGGAGGGAGCCATTATTTAGTTAGGAGGGAGGGGGCGATTATTCATTTAGGAGAGATGGGGGCCAATATTTATTTAGAAGTGAGGGGAGCGTTTATTCAGTTAGGAGGGAGGGGGCGAATATTCAGTTAGGAGGGAGGGGGGCGTTTATACATTTAGGAGGGAGGGTTGCGAGTATTCAATTAGGAGAGAGGAGGTCCATTCTTTAGTTAGGAGGGAGTGGGCGTTTATTTATTCAGGAGGAAGGGCGGCCTTTATTTAGATAGGAGAGAGGGAGGGTTTATTTAGTTAGAAGGGAGGGGGCATTTATTTAGATAGGAGGACGGGGGCGTTTATTCAGTTAGGAGGGAGGGGGCCATTATTTAGTTAGGAGGGAGGGGGCGATTATTCAGTTAGGAGGGAGGGGAGACATTATTTAGTTAGGAGGGAGGATGGTCATTTTTCAATTAGGAGGGAGGGGGGCGATATTCTTATAAAAAGTATCGGGGGTTTATTTAGTTAGGAGGGAGGGGGCGTTCAATTTGATAGGAGGGAGGGGCGTTTATTTGGTTAGGAGGGAGGGAGCGATTATTCAGTTAGGAGGGAGGGGCGGGTTTAATTAGATAGGAGGGAGGAGGGCGTTTATACATTTAGGAGGGAGGTGCGATTATTCAGTTAGAAAAGAGGAGGTGTATTATTTAGTTAGGAAGGAGTGGGCGTTTATTTAGTTAGGAGGAAGGGGGGCCTTTATTTAGATAGGAGGGAGGGGGCGTTTATTCAGTTAGGAGGGAGGTGGGCCATTATTCAGTTAGGAGGGAGGGGGGCCATTATTTATATAGGAGTGAGGAGTTCGATTATTTAGATAGGAGTGAGAGGGGCGATTATTTAGTTAGGAGGAAGGAGGCGTTTATTTAGATAAGAGAGGGAGGGGGCTATTATTTAGATAGGAGGGAGGGGGCCATTATTTATTTAGGAGGGAGGGTGGCGAATATTCAGTTAGGAGGGAGGGAGCCTATTATTTAGTTAGGTTGGAGAGGGGCGATTATTTAGATAGGAGAGAGGGGGGGCGATTATTTAGATAGGAGAGAGGGGGGCGATTATTTAGATAGGATGGAGAGGGGCCATTATTTTTTTAAGAGAGGGGGGCCATTATTTAGATAGGAGAGAGGGGGGCGATTATTCAGTTAGGATTAGGGGGCTATTATTCATTTAGGACGGAGGGGGGCGATTATTCAGTGAGAAGGGAAGGTGCCCATTATTTAGTTAGGAGGGAGGAGGGTTATTATTCAATTAGGAGGGAAGAGAGCGAATATTTATATTGGTGGGAGCCGGACGTTTTTTCAGTTTGGAGGGAGGAGGCGTTGATTTAGATAGGAGGGAGGGGGGGCGTTTATTTAGATAGGAGGGAGGGGGCGTTTATTCAATTAGGATGGAGTGGGCCATTATTTAATTATGAGGGAGGGGGCGATTATTCAGTTAGGAGGGAGGGGAGCCATTAATCAGTTAAGAGGGAGGGGCTCAATTATTTAGATAGGAGGGAGGAGGGCTATTATTTAATCAGGAGGGAAGAGGGCGAGTTTATAGATAGGAGGGAGGGGGGCATTTATTCAGTTAGTAGGGAGGGGGGCGATTATTCAGTTAGGAAGGAGGGGGGGGGGGCATTATTTAGTTAGGAGGGAGGGGTCGATTATTTAGTTAAAAGGGAGGAGGCGATTATTTAGTTAGGAGGGAGGGGGCCGATTATTCAGTTAGTAGGGAGGGGGGCGATTATTCAGTTAGGAGGGAGGTAGGCCAATATTTAGATAGGAGTGAGGGGGGCGAATATTCAGTTAAGAGGGAGGGAGCCCATTATTTAGTTTGAAGGGAGGGGGCGATTATTTAGTTAGGACAGAGGGGCCGTGTATTTAGTTAGGAGGGAGGGGACCGTTATTTAGTCAGGATTTAGGGGGGCCATTATTTAGATAGGAAGGAGGTGGGTGATTATGCAGTTAGGATGAAGTGGCGCAATTATTCAGTTAGGATGGAGGGGGGCCATTATTTAATTAGGAGTGGGGCCATTAGGAGGGGAGCGTTTATTCAGTTAGGAGGGAGGGGGCGAATATTCAATTAGGAGGGAGGGGGGGCGTTTATACATTTAGGAGGGAGGGTTGCGATTATTCAATTAGGAGAGAGGAGGTCCATTATTTAGTTAGGAGGGAGTGGGCGTTTATTTAGTTAGGAGGGAGGAGGTGATTATTCAGTTAGGAGGGAGGAGGCGATTATTCAGGTAGGAGGTAGGGGGGCCTTTATTTAGATAGGAGAGATGATTGCCATTATTCAGATAGGAGGGAGGGGGCGTTTATTTAGTTAAGAATGGGAGGGGGCGTTCATCTATATAGGATGGAGGGGGCGTATATTTAGTTAGGAGGGAGGAGGGCCATTATTCGCTTAGGAGGGAGGATGGCCATTATTTATTTAGGAGGGTGGGGGCAATTATTTAGATAGGAGGGAGGGGGCGATTATTTAGTTTGGAGGGAGGGGGCGTTTATTTAGTTAGGAGGGAGGGGACCGTTATTTAGTTTGTAGGGAGGGGGAGCATTATTTAGAAATGAGGGAGGAGAGCGATTATTTATAAAGGATTTTTTTTTTTAGTTAGGAGGGACGAGGCGTTGATTTAGATAGGAGGGAAGGGAATGTTTATTTAGATAGGAGGGAGGGGGCGTTTATTCAGTTAGGATTGAGTGGGGCCATTATTTAATTATAAGGGAGGGGGCGATTATTCAGTTAGAAGGAAGTTGAGCCATTAATCAGTTAAGAAGGAGGGGGCGATTATTTGATGGAGGGAGGAGGGCGATTATAAAGTTAGGAGGTAGGGGGCCATTATTTTGTTAGGAGGGAAGGGGCGAGTATTTTGATAGGAGGGGGGCCATTATTCATTTTAGAGGGAAGGGGGCCATCATTTATTTAGGAGGGAGGGGGCGATTATTAAGATAGGAAGGAGGGGGGGCATTTATTCAGGTAGGAGAGAGAGGGGGCCATTATTTAGTCAGGAGGGAAGAGGGCGAGTTTATAGATAGGAGGGAGGGGGGCATTTATTCAGTTACTATGGGGGGGGGGCGATTATTCAGTTAGGAAGGAGGGGGGGGGGCATTATTTAGTTAGGATGGAAGGGGACGAGTATTTAGATAGGTGGGAGAGGGGCCTTTATTCAGTTAGGTAAGAGGGAGGCGATTATTCAGTTAGAGAGGAGGGAGGCCATTATTTAGTTAGGAGGGAGGGGTCGATTATTTAGTTAAAAGGGAGGAGGCGATTATTTAGTTAGGAGGGAGGGGGCCGATTATTCAGTTAGTAGGGAGGGGGGCGATTATTCAGTTAGGAGGGAGGTAGGCCAATATTTAGATAGGAGTGAGGGGGCGAATATTCAGTTAGGAGGGAGTCAGCCCATTATTTAGTTTGAAGGGAGGGGGTCAATATTTAGTTAGGATGGAGAGGGGCGATTATTCAGTTTGGAGGGTAGGGGGCCATTATTTAGATAGGAGGGAAAGGGGCGATTATTAAGTTAGGAGGGAGGGGGGCATTATTTAGATAGGAGGGAAGGGGGCGATTATTCAGTTTGGAGGGTGGGGGGCCATTATTTAGATAGGAGGGAAAGGGGCGAATATTAAGTTAGGAGGGAGGGGGGGCTATTATTTAGAGATGAGAGAGGGGGCGTTTATTTATATAGGAGGGATGGGGGCCATTATTCAGTTAGAGGGGAGGGAGGGGGCGATTTTTTAGTTAGGAGGGAGGGGACGTGTATTTAGTTAGGAGGGAGATGACCGTTATTTAGTTAGGAGGGAGGGGGGCCATTATTTAGATAGGAAGGAGGTGGTTGATTATGCAGTTAGGGTGAAGTGGCGCGATTATTCAGTTAGGATGGAGGGTGGCCATTATATAATTAGGAGTGGGGCCAATAATTAGGTAGGTGGGAGGGGGGCGATTATTCAGCTAGGAGGGAGGGGGGCCATTATTTAGTTAGGAGGAAGGAGGGCGATTATTCAGTTAGGAGGGAGGGAGCCATTATTTAGTTAGGAGGGAGGGGGCGATTATTCATTTAGGAGAGAGGAGGGCCAATATTTATTTAGAAGGGAGGGGAGCGTTTATTCGGTTAGGAGGGAGGGGGCGAATATTCAGTTAGGAGGGAGGGGGGGCGTTTATACATTTAGGAGGGAGGGTTGCGATTATTCAATTAGGAGAGAGGAGGTCCATTCTTTAGTTAGGAGGGAGTGGGCGTTTATTTATTTAGGAGGAAGGGCGGCCTTTATTTAGATAGGAGGAAGGGAGGGTTTATTTAGTTAGAAAGGAGGGGGCGTTTATTTAGATAGGAGGAAGGGGGCGTTTATTCAGTTAGGAGGGTGGGTGGCGATTATTCAGTTAGGAGGGAGGGGGCCATTATTTAGTTAGGAGGGAGGGGGCGATTATTTAGTTAGGAGGGAGGGGGGACATTATTTAGTTAGGAGGGAGGATGGTCATTATTTAATTAGGAGGGAGGGGGCGATATTTTTATAAAAAGTATCGGGGGTTTATTTGTTAGGAGGGAGGGGGCGTTTAATTAGATAGGAGGGATGGGGCGTTTATTTGGTTAGGAGGGAGGGAGCGATTATTTAGTTAGGAGGGAGGGGCGGGTTTAATTAGATAGGAGGGAGGAGGGCGTTTATACAATTAGGAGGGGGGAGGGCGTTTATAGATTTAGGAGGGAGGGGGCGATTATTCAGTTAGAAGAGAGGAGGTCCATTATTTAGTTAGTAAGGAGTGGGCGTTTATTTAGTTAGGAGGAAGGGGGGGCCTTTATTTAAATAGGAGGGAGGGGGCGTTTATTCAGTTAGGAGGGAGGTGGGCGATTATTTAGTTAGGAGGAAGGAGGCGTTTATTTAGATAGGAGAGGGAGGGGGCTATTATTTAGATAGGAGGGAGGGGGCCATTATTTATTTAGGAGGGAGGGTGGCGGATATTCAGTTAGGAGGGAGGGAGCCTATTATTTAGTTAGGTTGGAGAGGGGCGATTATTTAGATAGGAGAGAGGGGGGGCGATTATTTAGATAGGATTAGGGGGCTATTATTCATTTAGGAGGGAGGGGGGCGATTATTCAGTGAGAAGGGAAGGTGCCCATTATTTAGTTAGGAGGGAGGAGGGTTATTATTCAATTAGGAGGGAAGAGAGCGAATATTTATATTGGTGGGAGCCGGGCGTTTTTTCAGTTAAGAGGAAGGAGGCGTTGATTTAGATAGGAGGGAGGGGGGGCGTTTATTTAGATAGGAGGGGGGGGGGGTGTTTATTCAGTTTGGAGGGTGGGGTGCCATTATTAATATAGGAGGGAGGGGGGCAATTATTCAGTTAGGAGGGAGGGGGGCGTTTATATAGATAGGAGGGAGTGGGCGTTTATTTAGATAGGAGGGAGAGGGCATTTATTCAGTTAGGAGGGAAGGGGGCCATTATTTAGTTAGGAGAGAGGGGAGCAATTATTTAGTTAGAAGGAAGGGGGCCATTATTTAAATAGAATGAGGGGGGCGATTATTCAGTTAGGAAGGAGGGGGGCCATTATTTAGATAGGAGGACGTTTATTTAGTTAGGAGGGAGGAGGTGATTATTCAGTTAGGAGGGAGGAGGCGATTATTCAGTTAGGAGGGAGGGGGGCGATTATTCAGTTAGGAGGGAGGGGCCATTATTTAAATAGGAGGAAGGGGGCGTTTATTAAGTTAAGAACGGGAGGGGGCGTTTATTTATATAGGATGGAGGGGGCGTTTATTTATATAAGATGGAGGGGGGCGTTTATTTAGTTAGGAGGGAGGAGGGCCATTATTCGCTTAGGAGGGAGGATGGCCATTATTTATTTAGGAGGGAGGGGGCAATTATTTAGATAGGAGGGAGGGGGCGATTATTTAGTTAGGAGGGAGAGGGCGTTTATTTAGTTAGGAGGGAGGGGACCGTTATTTAGTTTGTAGGGAGGGAGAGCATTATTTAGATAGGAGGGAGGAGAACGATTATTTATAAAGGATTTTTTTTAGTTAGGAGGGACGAAGCGTTGATTTAGAAAGGAGTGAGGGGGGCGTTTATTTAGATAGGAGGGAGGGGGCGTTTACTCAGTTAGGATGGAGTGGGGCCATTATTTAATTATGAGGGAGGGGGCGATTATTCAGTTAGGAGGGAGGGGAGCCATTAATCAGTTAAGAGGGAGGGGGCAATTATTTAGATAGGAGGGAGGAGGGCTATTATAAAATTAGGAGGTAGGGGGGCCATTATTTTGTTAGAAGGGAAGGGGCGAGTATTTTGATAGGAGGGGGGCCATTATTCAGTTTAGAGGGAAGGGGGCATCATTTATTTAGAAGGGAGGGGGCGATTATTAAGATAGGAAGGAGGGGGGCAATTATTCAGTTAGGAAGGAGGGGGGGCATTATTTAGTTAGGAGGGAGGGGTCGATTATTTAGTTAAAAGGGAGGAGGCGATTATTTAGTTAGGAGGGAGGGGGCCGATTATTCAGTTAGTAGGGAGGGGGGCGATTATTCAGTTAGGAGGGAGGTAGGCCAATATTTAGATAGGAGTGAGGGGGGCGAATATTCAGTTAGGAGGGAGGGAGCCCATTATTTAGTTTGAAGGGAGGGGGTCATTATTTAGTTAGGATGGAGAGGGGCGATTATTCAGTTTGGAGGGTGGGGGGCCATTATTTAGATAGGAGGGAAAGGGACGATTATTAAGTTAGGAGGGAGGGGGGGCCATTATTCAGAGAGGAGAGAGGGGGCGTTTATTTATATAGGAGGGATGGGGCCATTATTCAGTTAGAAGGGAGGGTGGCCATTATTTAGTTAGGAGGGAGGGGGCGATTGTTTAGATAGGAGGGAGGGGGCGATTATTTAGTTAGGAGGGAGGGGACGTTTATTTAGTTAGGAGGGAGGGGACCGTTATTTAGTTAGGAGGGAGGTGGGCCATTATTTAGATAGGAAGGAGGTGGGTGAATATGCAGTTAGGATGAAGTGGCGCGATTATTCAGTTAGGATGGAGGGGGCCATTATTTAATTAGGAGTGGGGCCATTATTTAGGTAGGAGGGAGGGGGCGATTATTCAGCAAGGAGGGAGGGGGGCCATTATTCATTTAGGAGGAAGGAGGGCGATTATTCTGTTAGGAGGGAGGGAGCCATTATTTAGTTAGGAGGGATGGGGGCTATTATTTAATTAGGAGTGGGGCCATTATTTAGGTAGGAGGGAGGGGGCGATTATTCAGTTAGGAGGGAGCGGTCCATTATTCAGTTAGGAGGAAGTAGGGCGATTATTCAGTTAGGAAGGATGGGGGCCATTTTTAGTTAGGAGGAAAGGGGCAAGTATTTAGATAGGAGGGAGGGAGGTCATTATTCAGTTTAGAGGTAAAGGGGCCATCTTTTATTTAGGAGGGCGGGGCCGATTATTTATTTAGGAGGGAGGAGGGTTATTATTTAATTAGAAGGGATGAGAGCGATTATTTATAAAGGATTTTTTTTAGTTAGGAGGGACGAGGCGTTGATTTAGATAGGAGGGAGGGGGGCGTTTATTTAGATAGGAGGGTGAGGAGCCATCATTTAGATAGGAGGGAGGGGGGATTATTCAGTTAGTAGGGAGGGGGCGTTTATATAGATAGGACGGAGTGGGCGTTTATTTAGTTAGGAGGAAGGGGGGCCTTTATTTAGATAGGAGGGAAAGGGGGAATTATTCAGATAGGAGGGATAGAGGCCATTATTTTGATAGGAGGGAGGATCGCGATTATTCAGTTAGGAAGGAATGGGGGCCATTATTTAGATAAGAGGGAGGGGGGCGATTATTTAGATAGGAGGGGGGCGTTTATTCATTTAGGAGGGAGGGAGGCGATTATTTAGATAGGAGGGAGGGGAGCGATTATTCAGATAAGGGGTAGGGGGCTATTATTTAGCTAGTAGGGAGTGGGGCGATTATTCAGTTAGGAGAGAGGGGGGCCAATATTCAGATAGTAGGGAAGAGGGCGATTATTCAATTAGGAGGGAGGGGGCGGTTATTCTGTTAGGAGGAAGGGGGGCGATTATTTAGATAGGAAGGAGGGTGGCGAATATTTTGATAGAAAGGGAGGGTGTTTATTCAGTTAGGAGGGAAGGGGGGCTATTATTTAGATAGGAAGGAGGGGGGAGGCGATTATTTAGCTAGTTGGGAGGGGGGGCGATTATTCAGTTAGGAGGGAGGAGGGCCAATATTAAGATAGGAGGGAGGGGGCGATTATTCAATTTGGTGGGGGGGGCGCTAATTCAGTTAGGAGAGAGGGGCCATTATTTAGATAGGAGGGAGGGGGGCCATTATTTAGATAGGTGTGAGGGGGGCCATTATTTAGATAGGAGGGAGGGGCGATTATTTAGATAGGAGGGGGGCGATAATTCAGTTAGGAGGGAGGGGGGCGCTAATTCAGTTAGGAGGAAGGGGCCGATATTTAGATAGGAGGGAGGGGGGCCATTATTTAGATAGGTGTGAGGGGGGCCATTATTTAGATAGGAGGGAGGGGGCGATTATTTAGATAGGAGGGGAGCGATAATTCAGTTAGGAGGGAGGGGGCCAAAATTTAGATAGGAGAAAGGGAGGCGATTATTTAGCTAGAAGGGAGGGGGGCCATTATTTAGATAGGATAGAGGGGGGCGATTATTTAGATAGGAGGGGGCGTTTATTCAGTTAAGAGGGAGGGAGGCGATTATTTAGATAGGAGGGAGGGGAGCGATTATTCAGATAAGAGGGAGGGGGCCATTATTTAGATAGGAGGGAGGGTGGTGATTATTTAATTAGGAGGGAAGGGGGCCAATATTCAGATAGGAAGGAGGGGGCGATTATTTAGCTAGTTAAGAAGTGGGCGATTATTCTGTTAGGAGGGAGGGGGGGGCAATATTCAGATAGGAGAGACGGGGGCGATTAATCAGTTAGGAGGGAGGGGGGCCAATATTTAGATAGGAAGGAGGGGAGCGATTATTCAATTAGGAGGGAAGGGGGGCATTATTCAGATAGGAGGGATAGGGGCCATTATTTAGTTAGGAGGGAGGGGCCATTATTTAGATAGGAGGGAGGGTGGCGATTATTCAGTAAGGATGGAGGGGGGCGATTATTTAGATAGGATGGAGGGAAGCGATTATTTAGATAGGAGGGGGGGCGTTTATTTAGTTAGGAGGGAGGGGGCGATTATTTAGATAGGAGGGAGGGGGCGATTATTCAGTTAGGAGGGGGGGGTTATTCAGTAAGGAGGGAGGGGGGCGATTATTTAGAAAGGAGGGAGGAGAGCGATCATTTAGATAGAAGGGGGGGCCTTTATTCATTTGGTAGGGAAGGGGCGATTATTAAGAAAGGAGGGGGGGCGTTTATTCAGTTATGAGGAAGGGGGCGATTAATCAGTTGGAAGGTAGGGGGGGCGATTATTTAGATAGGAGGGAGGGGCGATTATTCAGTTAGGAGAGAGGGGGCCATTATTCAGATAGGAGGGATGGGGGCCATTATTTAAATAGGAGGGAGGGAGGGAGGGGCGATAATTCAGTTAGGAGGGAAGGGGGTGATTATTCAGATAGGAGGGATGGGGGCGATCATTCAGTTAGGAGGGAGGGGGCCATTATTTATGCAGGCGATGCAGACAGGCTGACTCTACGCCAGGTGCTCCGGATGGGGCAGGACGTGCAGGGCCAGCCGCATCGCGATGTCCGCCTGTGCCTAGCACAGGAACGGAGTAGCTGTCCCGCGCCGCACCACGGCTTCCTCCAAGGACCACTCCTGGTAATCTCTTCTAGCATTCTCGGTCAGCAGTCGCTGGTGAAATGATCCAAAAGGGCAGCTGCGTCCTCGTAGACACTCCTTGTCGTCTTGGGATTGAGCGGTGGAACGAGGCCCGCCATGTCTCGAACTCCCACTACGAACCTCCTTGAGGGAGCTCGAAGCGGTGGAGTCGCCAGGTACTTGCAGGCGCCGACGAGGGGCAGGTTCAGTAGGGTGGGAGTGGGCACCACCTGCTGGTTCAGGCCTGTTCCCAGAGTTCTAGCAGGCGACGACGACGGGGCAGCACCCAGGAACTCGAAGACCAGGAGGCAACCAGGTTCCAGAGTCCGCCAGCCATTAGTAAGCGTTCTAACCTCCAGCTCTTCGTGCAACCTGAACCCCTTTGAAGCAGGCGAGCTGGAGTTGGGTGCTGATGTCCAATAACCCCACGCCACCGACGTACACAGGACGTGCCAGAACGCTGCCGGGAAGCCACGCAGTGCGGTTAAGACCCCAAACAAACCGCGCCAGTCTTGCCTGTAGTCTTGAGATGAAAGTCTCACTGGGCAGGTAGTCCTGAAGATGGTAGAAGATTGATGAGAGCACCAGGCTATTGGCCGCTCTCGCCCTCTCTCAAGAGAGAGACTGCGGTCATAGGGGGACAATCAAGGGATGGATCCTTCCAGTAATTTACTAATATGCTGATCTTGTACCGATGCTCCATGTCCCGGGGTGACGATGGTACCCAGAATGGTGAATTTTTCTGTGCTCCAGAAAATTCCCAATAGAGAGTCGATACGGTTTTTCCACCCACCGCACCAGAGACCCTGACTTTTTCCGAAGTTGACTCTTATTCCTGACGCATTCCTGAAGTCATCGAAGATCTTAGTTATCTCCAACTGCCCATTCTCTCGGATAAGCAAAACGATATCGTCGTCGTATGCCAGAACGTTTCCTTGCCAGAGTAACTGCTCTAAGTAAAGAAGAAGAGGCCCCATGCAGATCGAAAAGATAGCCACACTGGACGCGCAGCCTTGCTTCACCCCGTTGAGCAGGAAGAACAACGGAGTACGTCCAGCTCCGTCGATCCTCACGGCCGCTTGTGCCCCGGCATAGAGCAGCTGGACCCACGCCACGAAGACTGGCGGAACACCGATGGAGATCAGGAGGGATATCATGAAGCCGCGGTCCAGAATGTCAAACGCAGACTCTAGGTCAGTGGAAACAACCGCATGTAGTTCATTATTTTTGTGGGCTGTGGCGACCGCGTCAGAGACACTAGCTGTGTTCCAGGGTGGTATTCTTCCCGGAATGACGTAGCTCTGGCATTCCGGAACTATGTCGCGAAGGTGACGTCGCAATCTCCCGTGTAACTCTGTGGACTCTGTAGTCTGTTGGAGGAAGAGGTATAGGTCGAAGTCCGCTGAGACGTGGGCCGCCGTGCGGTTTAGGAACGAGACATATCTCGCTGCGCCGCGTGGATGAAGGCAGAGCCCCAAAAGTCTGGGAAGCCTCGAAGATCTGTTGAAGCGCCGGCACGAAGAAGTATTCAAATCCGAGGATTAGTTCGCAGGGTAGCTCGTCCCATCCGACCGATTTTATCATGGGCAAGCGACGGATGGCAGCACAGATTTCAGCTTGGGAAATCTCAGCGCGGCTCAAAGGATCGCCTTCTTCTAAGTTGATGGTTAAGGTGGCGCCACACAGGAATTCTTCAATGTCTTCCGGAGAACATGCTGGGCGTGAGAAGCGATCTTTAAAAGAGGCTTAGGCCATGTCCCGCAAAGCTGAGCCCTCGATGACTTGTCCTGCGCTATTGCAGATGGTGAGTGATGTGCGGCGAGTCCGAAGCGCGCGCCCGAGGTCTGGTAAAGATGGGTAGTCTGCGTCAATCGACGCTGCTTCGAGCTTTGTTTGAAAGAACCTCCTCGCTTTCTTGATGTAATCATCCTATGAGACTCGAGGGACAGCGGGGTTTTTTATTTCTTGAGCCAGATTGGCCTTGAAAGAAATCCATTTCTGCCATAATTCACCTGCCATTAAGTCTTCCATGGTGCTTGAGGCGTCGTCTAAAAGAGTCACCACCTGTTCTATGACCAGTCTCGAGCGAAGCAAGCTGGCGATACTGGGTGGTCGAGGATCGAGAGCCTGGGCCGATCTGAAGGAGAACTGCGCGGTGATCGGAGTTCTTATAGTGGAGGGTCCAGTAGCGGGTGGCTCGGTCGAAAAGTTTGAAGGCAGTGGCACTCGGTCCATTCTGCCCGAATCTAGGCGGTTTCCGTAGTTGAAATTCTTGTTGGCTGGTGATCCGCTTCGAAGATAGCTGCGGAATCCACGAGGTTGGCACGGTCCAAGAGCTCTATCAAGGCTTCAGCAGAAACGGAAGCGACGTCTCTCGCACTTCTCTTCAGAGATGTTAAAGTCCCCGAGGATCCAAGTATTTTCATTGATGGCTGCAGTTCTGATGGATTGCAGCAGCTTGAGACTCTCTTTAGGAAGATGGGAGAGTTGGCAGTTGATATATTTCGTCCGTTGATCTCGGACGTCGACATCAAAGACGGCGACCTTGCCGGGGAACATAATCCGCTTTCCGAGGATGGAAATTCCCGGCGCAACTAAACAGACGAGTCCAGATCCCCTGATGGCTGAAGCTGGCCCGAGAGCGCCGGTGTATCCCAAGCAGAGGTCCTCGACGGCTTCCAGAGTCGATACGTTGGCCTCCTGGACGAAAGCGTTGTCAACTGCGTGCTGCTTTAGGAAGCTGCAAAGCTACAAGCTTCTTTGACGAGCGGCGATCCCGCGCACATTGAGGCACGCAAGGTGTAAGCCGCTTGTACAGAAGGCTGTCCTATCTTCCACTTTGTCTATTAACTTTGAAGTAAAAAGGTAAAGGCAAGATTTTTTAACATTGTCCAGTTCCCTTAAGGTATTTTGTGAAAAAATTGGGGAGTTAATGGCGCGGAGAACATCTTCCTTATTTAACATCACATTCTTTGCCTCCTCGAACAGCTTGGAGGATGTTTTTCTTAATACGGCGGCCAGTTGCTTTTGTTCCCTGGTCTTAGCACCAGGAAGGGATTCTTCATCTGTAAGAGTTGTCTTATTCTCTACAATTTCCTCCTTTTCGGACGAAGTTTCATGTTCCGTGCTGGTGGCGGGCGTAGGATCAGAAACAACAGCAACTGGGTCACATATAGCTGAAACCTCTGTAGTAGGTGAGATAAGAGGATGCCAGCGGCGGCTGGCCAGCCGGCCTGCGCGCGCACCGGGGGCTGCGCGCGCACTTTCGAACACCGCCTGATGTCGCCGGCTGTTTACCGCGCGTCGCTACAACCTGCGGCGGTTCCTTCCATTATATAATACTCTAGGCGCTGGTGGAGTAAAAACTGTACTCCACCTGCCTCTTATAATTGTATGTAATTTTTGGACACTTATTAAAATATAAATTATTAATTTATAGTTCTCACTGCAGCTCGAACCTTTACCCTAACGCGGTAGAACATGGCGCAGTCGACATTCGGTTAATTATAGCCGTTTTTTAAGTGACAGCTCAGTGACAATTAGTAATCAAGATGCCCTCAAAAAGGAATCGCCGAACATCCCAAACCCCTCCAGAGAACCCTGCCTCGCCGACCAGCACCGACATCCTCAGGTCCATGGCCGCACTGTTGCAGCAGATGGCTACTCGGAATCCGACACCGACAGTCCCATTAGGAGCTCCTCCTCACCACGCCACAAAAATCATCCAGCCTCCTAAACTGGCTTCCCCGGAGGAGTTAACGATGTCTTTTTTCCGCGATTGGAAACAACGTTGGAACGACTACGTGGACGCCCAACAAGTAGCCACCTTCCCGCTATCCACACAGCAAGTGACTTTGCGTGCCGCCCTCCATTCCGAATGGACCATCCTTTGGCAATCAGGCCGCCTTCATATTTCTACCACCACCACCCTCGATGAAGCCGTGAATGCTCTCGAGGCCTACCTACGCAAGAAGCGAAACCCCCTCCTTGATCGGCAAGATTTTCAACGTAGGGACCAACAAACCGGAGAATCGGTGGATCGCTACTTCGCAGCCCTTAAAGCTCTTGATGACTCGTGTGCACATGAGCTGGATTTTAAGTGCAGCACATGCGGCGACCCGTGTATTACAATATGCACAAAAAGAGCTTGTGGGAAAACGTTTGCCCTTGCTGGTTATCAACAGCAACTCCGTATCCGTGACAGGTTAATATGTGGCCTGTTTGATAAAGACCTCCAACGAAAAGTACTGGCGGAGCAGTACAATTCCGACCTCTCCCTGGACCGAGTCCTCTCAATTTGCATCGCACATGAGAGTGCTACCGCCGTGGGCGCGACTCTTTCACCCTCCCCAACCACCTCCCCCGAAGCCTTCATTGCAACCAGACGTGCACCATCAACCTACAAGCATCAACAAGCCAGCTCGTCTGAAACCTCACCTAAGGCCAACCGTTTCTTTCAGAAACCCTATGATCCTAATGACCCCTGCTCCGGATGTGGGGCGAACCCAAGACACCGCCGTGACCAGTGCCCAGCAAAAGACATAGAGTGTAACAAATGCGGCATCACCGGGCATTACGGAAGGGTTTGCCGACAACTGAAACGGAAACCCACAACCAAACCTAATATCCCGCCACCCGCAACCAGAAACAATCAGTCCCAACCAGGACCCTCAAACACAGTTGTTGCAGCTGGAGTACGCAACGAACTCATAACCATTACGACCGATATCAACCATAAGTTACACCAAATCCGTTGGCTGGCGGACCCGGGGTCAGATCTGGATCTAATCCCAGAATCAGAATTCCTGTTACTGGATGAGCAGACCCGATCAGCACTCAACCCGAAGAACGTCCCTTGCGTAGGAGCCAACGGCATCAGCTTAAGTCCTTGTGGATCGTTCGTCGCGGCACTGCATCTCAACGGGAAAACATACAGTACTACCGTTGGAGTCTGCAAGCACCTGAACGCCCCTCTCTTGAGCAAGAGCGGATGCAAAGCCTTAGGACTTCTGCCGGATAACTGGCCCCATTCAATGATCGTCAATGCCATAACCAACGGACAAGTTCTAACTTTCCCGCCGACCCCGGTGAGAGCCAATGAGATCGATAAGCAGTCTATCCTTACCCATTATGCTAGAGCGTTCGACGACACAGTGTTAAAACCCATGCAAGGCCCCCCAGGGGGGGCATGAGATAAGAGGATGCCAGCGGCGGCTGGCCAGCCGGGCTGCGCGCGCACTTTTCGAACACCGCCTGATGTCGCCGGCTGTTTACCGCGCGTCGCTACAACCTGCGGCGGTTCCTTCCATTATATAATACTCTAGGCGCTGGTGGAGTAAAAACTGTACTCCACCTGCCTCTTATAATTGTATGTAATTTTTGGACACTTATTAAAATATAAATTATTAATTTATAGTTCTCACTGCAGCTCGAACCTTTACCCTAACGCGGTAGAACAGTAGGTGGGGCGGGGGTGAAGCTGGTGGTGGCTGGTGGTGCTGTAGGGTGATTGGAGGGAGCCGCAAGTTGGCTGCCTAAGTTTTTATACTGTGTCAAGGGCACGCTGGAAATGGGAGCTCGAATGTTCTGGGGGCAGTTAACCCGAATGTATCCAATTTTTTGACACTTGTTGCATTTTATCCCGTGCGTTATGTATACGGGAGTGGTTATTCCTTCCGTCAGGATGTTTATTCTTGCTGGCAGTTGTGTTACCTTCATGCCATCATGCATCAGCACGAAGGCAAACCAACGGGTGTCCTGCCACTTGCGCTTTCCATCAGTTAGGATCACAGGCGCGATGGAGGTTACCTGACAGAAGGGTCGCAGTGCCTTGATGACGTCACTGTCCTCGATAAAGAATCGTAGTCCGTTGAGTGTGATCTTGTCTGGCTTCTTCCTGTATGGAAAAGCCTTCAAGAGGGCTCCACGGATCTCAATACCATCTTCAATTCAGCGCTCTGCCATTTCAGACCGGGAGAGACCAACCAGAATCTGACCTGACATCTTCGCCAGTTGATGGACACAGTCTTTACCGAGCATATATTCCAATGCGTCAATGTAGTCCACAGGTGAGAACTCCTGCAGGAACTCTAGGAATACCATCTGGTCGAAGGTGGATTTTAAAGATCTCACGCGGCATTGATCTAGGAGTTGTCGTGAAGCCTTTTTCTGTTCAACCGCACTGTTGGGACGAGTACTTTGGTGACGTAGCGCGGTCCTGGTCCGAGACTCCCCGGAGCCCCTAGGCTGGGGTTGCATGGTGTTTTTCTGAGAAAGGGGGGATTTACCTCTCTTCTTCTGACAGTTGTGAAGCCATTAACGTCGTTATCATTGTCTTGGGCGCAGTCAGTTTGATCCACCCAACACCTCTTGACCGTGCGGGGGCAGTTTCCTTGTTCGTCGCCTCGTGATGGCAAGTTTCTTTTGAACGATTTTCTTTGGCTGATAATTTATCAGTTACTTCAGTATGTCCATTAGAAGGTACATTTCCATGTTCCTCGTATCGTGGGCTTTCTTCCAATACCTGGAAGCGGTTCAAACACTTGATATTTCTTTAGTCCATGGCCAAAAATCGCGGAGCTCGTGCTCCATGTGGCCACACATCTGAGGTAAACTCGGGTTAAAAAAAAGGAGAGAGAGAGAATATTAAACCAAACTGGAAGGTACCTGAGAAATGGTGGCATTATAAAGCTCGGATGATTCTTTTATTTTTAAACACTAAACAAACTTCTACTGTCCTTACTGCGATGAAAAATATATTGGGAGGGCTTGGTTCATGAGTGATGAACCCTCCAAGCGGTTTCGCCCATTTAATCTACCAGACCGCTTAGAGCTCCAATACTGTATTGGACGATGTAAATACTGTATATATGGTCTTCTGAACGACGTAGCATTCTTCCATTGCTCTTGATGATGGGGACGAGGAGAGCGTGGTCCATTATAAAGAGCTTTTGATTTTTCTGCACGTTCTTGGTAATTCTTTTCGAACAAATCCAGCTTTTTACAAATTTCTAGAAGTTCATTGGTATTTTTAGGAGGGTTTAGGTGAAAGGCAAAAGAGTATTCTTTCTTTAACCCTCCAATAACCCAGTTTATTTCAGTCTCTTCTTCCATTTGGGGGTCGACCTTGTTGCACAGTACAAGGATATCCTCTGCGAACCTGATTGCAGGTTCATTCCACTGCTGCATTCTGTTTAGCCTCATCTTCATTTCTTCTTTGTTGGCGTCTGAGGCAAAATCCTGAATTAGGCGGCTCTTGAAATTTTCCCAGCTGGTGAAACTTATCTTGTGTAGGTTCAGCCAGGTTTTGGCGCTACCAATCATATTCATGGCAGCATAACGAGAGATAATGTAGTCTGCCCAATGGTACAGGAAGCCAATTTCTTCAAGAGATTCAATCCATGGGCGAGGGTCTTCCGTTCCATCATACTTGGGGATGTCGATGTTGGGATTCAGGACAACTGGGTCGGAACTAGCATCTCCACCAATTGTTGCACCAGGTTGGGGCTTGGCAGACTCTTCAGGCATGATTCTCTCCTGTGCTGGGTCTTGCATCGTACCAGAGCGTGTTTCAACCATCCTACAAATTTATATAAGGGAATAATGAGATAAGTCTACTTTAAGTAGCCTCCAGAATAATTTATTTATTTTCTCACATCAAAGAGAGCAGTGAAGTCACACGTGTACCTAAATACAAATGATGATAATCTAAATAATCTGTTTTAAATAAATATCATAGAATATAAAAATATATAATTTAAATTTCAAATATATTAAAAATAATATAAGAAATACGCCATTAATCATGATGTAACAATATAAAAGCGCTCTATTCAATATTTATCGTACATTTTAAAGGTCCATATAGGATTTATTGTTGTTAATTAGATGATAGCTTACATATAGCTATTTTCAAATGTAAACCTATATACAATCATACACATCTTTGTGTTTTAATTTTTCAAAAAGGTTATGAAATATTTTTTATCAAAACCTCTAAACCATTTAATTATAAGAGTACTAACTAGAGAGAGAGATAATAGGAGTGTGAATATAATTGAACAAGCCGAAGTCACAACAGATTTACAACATTTATTCACGACATTGATTAGAAGAATTTTGGCTGGTATTCCAATGGAGGTATCTCCACTCTCTGGGGAGGATGCGGCTCATCAAGAGCGGCGACGGCCCTTCAAGTATATGGCCCAGGACGGCGATGAGCTCCAGACGGCTCAGCAGGGGCTGAAGTCGGGCTTCCCCCGTAGACGGCGATGGCCCTTCAGATAGCAGGCCAAGGCCAGCAAGGCCAGGGCCACCAGTTCTACCGCGGTGACCACCAGCTCAGGGCGGCTAAGCAGGGGGCGGTATTCAGGCTCCTGTCTGGGGGGTGGCGGGGGGAGGGGACGTATCGGCATAAGCTCGCCGATACTCACAAAGGTCAGAAGCAGCAGGATCACAAAGTAGGCAGCCATCGTTCACTTAGAGCAACTATTCGCTATGATAGTCAAGTTTAAATGGGGGGAAACAATTAAGTCCATTGTTGAGCTCCATGGTTTCTTATTTTTTGAGATATTTAAATAATAAAAAAGCATATTTTGGATCGAAAAAAACATTTATTTTCTAATATACAAACTCTCAGACAATAAAGTTCTGCCAATATAGTCCTGTACTGTAAACATATAGATAAAATGTCAACAAAAGTCACTTTAGTGTCTTTCGAATTAGTCACCTAACATAACTATGCATCGCTGTCATACATGTCCTGGAAGCTTTGGCTTCTAATGGGATGGACTTCAAAAACCTCGTCACGCGTCGTTGGATGTCAAAAATATTGTAACGTAGAAAATTAGGAAAGACAAACTTCAGAATGACACAGCAATTTATTTAAGGCAAAAACAAATCAACCTTTATAAGATAAGCAATAAGTGAAGTTTCCAGAGTATCAAAATATGAATAATATAAATACAGTAGTACCTACCTGTAAAGGACAATTAATTGCAGAGCTAAACTGTCCTTTAGGGAGAGGTGTCCTCTTACCGTATAGTTGTTAATAGTAAAAAATGTTAATTTTGCAAATGAAAACTGTCAATTATAGAGAGGTGTCCGCTAGCAGGGTGTCTGTTAAATAGAGGTTCTACTGTAATGAAAAAAATGATAATCTTTGCATAAAATATATTAAATACTTTGCTAAAATATCATCAAATCTCTTTCCTTTCAGGCCTTACTGCGCGGAGCTGCTAACGGCTTCTTTTGGCTTGTCCGTGGTTAGTCGTGGCTGAAACTGCCTGCTCCTGGGGTCATACTCTCACCGAGAATGAGGAAACTTCTGAGCTCTTGGGGAGTCACGTCCAATATTCTTGATATTAACCACGTGGCTCTGCACCACTCTGGCCTGAAGACTTTGCATCGTAGAGGTAACAACAGGTTCCTGCGGGCGCCATATCTGCTGGTGCCCCTGCCCTAGCACGTTCAACTCGTGCTGCTCGTGATTGTACCTTGCTTCACTCCATGGGCGTCACAACTGCTTTTCAGGGCACGACGCAGACATCGTCCTACGGCTGGCCCTCCTGGGCCCTATCCCATCCTGACCATCCTGCCTCGAGGCTTGCCACCTGTGCCGCCTGTGGGTCTAACAATGAGTCGCTGACCTACATATATTGGAGTTGCTGAACCATACGACCTTTGCTCCGAAAGATGTTCGCCTCCTGCGAGGTGCCATGAATCTGCAGACCCAGCTCTTCAGGTCGGCCGCCATCCCAAGTCAACGAAGATCACAAATATGGCGAAGGCTATCAGTTACAAGTGCCATCTTGATATTGGATTAGGCAATTCCAGCCATCACATCGGCCTGCCAATTATGTAGGAAACAACTCTCACGGGTCTATCGTTGGCGGAGTCTTTCTCGTGGTGGGCGCCACCAATATAAACATTATGTATAGCTTATATCGGGATTCGGACTATAACTCTGGAAGATATTACAGTGACCTTTATTGAAGACAAACGAGATAATCCAAGTGTGAACATAATTGCCTCTGTCTCCTTCAAAACAACAGATGACCGGCGAGATAAAAAACTCTCCATTTCATTAAGTTTTGTCCATGAGGGCTTTCTAAAATTTTAATCTGTGGTATTTGCATAGAGATTATTAAGAAAATTATCTCTCTGTTTTCTTTATAAAGAGATATATGCTACAAGAAAATAGACCAAATCCAAATAAGTTAATAGTGTGTGACGTTTCGGTAAGAGCATTGTTACCATCATCAGAGAAAAATAATTTTAAAAACGATTTTTTTATTATTCATTTGTCTGATGATGGTAAAAATGTTGTTACCAGAACTGTTGCGTTTTGTCCGTTGATTTCTCAATAATCCACTCTGAGTCGTCGGAGCTTCCTAGGTACCGGTTTTATTTATCTCCAGTCCCGGAACATCAGTCTCACATCACCCGCCGAGAGGCGCGAGGTGGTGTGAGGTTTCTCGCCTGAACCCTCAACATCTCCCCCAAAATATTTTGAGGAGGTTAGCGCTGGACACGCTTGTATCTTCTCCACTACCGCAACACTGTCCCAGATGAGGGAGACAGCTGCTTCATCTCTGGAGCGAATGCTGTCTGCTGTTGTAGCTCCTCTGCAGGCAGTTCATTTCCCAGAGTTTCCTCCATTTCAGCGGGGAGTTGACTGTCAGGAGATGTCTCACTGGGGTCGACCTGTTGTTGGGAAGAAGCCAGAATAAGAGCGTTCCGCCTGTAGGTCCCTACAGGAGTTTACACGATGTATGAGCGGGGCGCTGAAGCCTTCTCGATGACACTTCTCCACGCTCGAAGATCCTTCACCCAAACTTTCTCTCCTGCAATTTATTCCGCCTTTTTCGTGGCCGCATGGCGTCTGTCAAAAGCCGTTTCTGCGCCATCTTCCGCTGCTCCTCTTCCCCTCTGAGTTCGGATTGATCCATTGTTTTAGGGTTTAGTGATGATGAATTGCAAGGAATCTTAGTGCGAATTTTCCGTCCAAATAGAAGTTCTGCAGGGGAGAGTCCTTTTCCCAGGGGTGTTTCCCGATACTCCATGAGTGCTAGGACCAGATCTTTATTATTTTTCATCAGGTTTCACACAATTTTGACAGCAAACTCTGCTTGACCATTTGATTATTGATGCTTTGGGCTGGAAGTGATGTGTCAAAATCCAATTTAAGAGGCAAACTTCGTAAAAGCTGGAGTTGTTGATGGGCGAATTTGTGGTCCGTTATCACTGATTACAATGTCAGGGATGCCATGACGAGCAAAGATGGCTTTGCAGTGATCTACCACAGCTTCCGACGAAAGTTTAGTAAGTCGTACCACCTCGATAAATCGAGAAAAGTAGTCTGCGACGACTAAATACTCACTTCCTTCGTAATGGAAGAGATCCATCCCAACTTTTTGCCACAGTCGTTCCGGAAACTCGTTGGAGATGAGTGGTTCGTTCTTAAGGGGTTGATTCTCGATACATTTCTCACAGGTTTTCACCATATCCTGGATTTCTTGACCTATTCCTTTCCACCAAACATGTTCCTTTGCTCTTGTTCGACATTTTTTCATTCTTTGATTACCTGCGTGGATGCGGTTAAAAGCATATTTTCGCATGTTAGAGGGGATGATCACTCGCAGTCCTCTCATTAGTAAGCTGTTCTCTTCCCTTATCTTGTCGCGAACATCGTAGAACGAGCGTTCTAAGGGAGAGAGCTGACATTTAGCGGGCCAACCGTTTTTGGAATAAAATGCCACATTTTGAAGGGTAGGCTCCAGCTTCTGGTTGAGGGCTATTTTGGCAAGTCTGTCGTCTGTCGTGGATTGATGCAGGACGATGCTACGCACAAAATGTTCAACTTCTTCCTTGAGCTTTTCATCTTCGGGAAGATGACCTGGAAATTGTTGTCTTGAAAGGGCATCAGCGGTGATTAGGTCCTTCCCCGTGTATGAAGGATATGAAACGAGAACTGTAGCATCTTCATACGGTACCGTTTAAGCCTTGGCGTTAGATCGTTCAGATCTTTAGTGGTGAAGATGGGGACTAAAGGTTTGTGATCTATTTCGATGAGGAAGGTTTTTCCCACCACATAGTCCTTGAAGCGCTCACACGCCCATGTGATTGTAAGGGCTTCCTTCTCTATTTGAGCGTATCCTTGCTCTGTCTTCGTCAACGTCCGTGATGCAAAGGACACTGGGCGCCACTCGTTGGCTTAATGCTCTTGCTTGAGGACAACTCCCAGGCCATACGATGATGGATTGGCTGAGACCATGGTCTTCTTAGAGATATAAAAGCTTGCCAGATGTCGGTCATTGGCCAGAAGGTCTTTGACTTTCTCGAACGCTTTTTTCTGTGGTGAGCCCCAGATGAAACTCACATCTTTCTTTCTTAAGTCGTTTAGTGGCTTTGTGATATCCGCTAGATTTGGAACAAAGCGGCCTAGGAAATTGACCATGCACATAAAACCTTGCACCCCGTGCAAGTCAGCTGGCGGTTTCATCTCGGCGATGGCTTTGACTTTCTTTTCGTCCGCCTTGATACCGTGTTCGTCGATGTAATATCCCAAAAGAATGTGACGTTGCTTACACCGAATAGGCACTTTTCTTTGTTAAGAGTAATCCCTGAGTTCTTCAGGCGTCTCAAAACTTCGCGTAGTGTCTCGTCATGCTCTTCCTTTCTCTTTGCGAAAATGAGGATGTCATCCAGATACAGATTACCCCATTGATTCCGCGTAGGATAGCAGACATACGTTTCTGGAAGTGTTCTGGAGCGCTGGAAATCCCAATGGGAAGACATTTGAATTCATATTTGCCAAAGAGCGTAATGGGTGTCGTCAGCGTTTGGCTTTTTTAAGAGAGTTTAATCTGCCAAAATCCGCTGTTAGCATCCAGCTTGGAAAAGATTTTGGCTCCGTTGAGTTGATTCAGGATTGACATTCATTGTTCCGTTGATGACAAGATCAATTCGTCTTACGAATTGGAGGTCTTCATAGGCCCCGACACCCAGCAGAGGTTTCTTCAAATGGTGGACCACGTACACGGTATCCTTCATTTCACGTGTGTTAGCTCGGAGCTTCGCCACGGAAGTTCCAGCATTCTCCAATTTTGGTTAGCAGCCGCCATCAGTTAACCTTCGGTAGGCGTCAGTTGGACGTTGCTGAAATACCGCTTGTACGAGGAAAATGGTATCAGTGTCACATCCGAGCCTGGATCCAACTTGAAGTGGATTGCAGTGCCGTCGAATCTTACTGTTGATTTCCACCTGCTCTTTCTGCTTCCCAGCGTAGGACATTGCGGACAGCATATACAAATGAGACCTTCTCCCGCGCTAGGGTTTCCTCCAAGGATATGGCGTTCACCTCATTGTTTTTTCTTCGACAAAGATTAGTGTAATGGTCTTTTTCGAGCACTTTCCTCAGACTTTGTCTTTAGCTGGGCACTTCTCTCTGTAACGATAATGATGTTTGGTAGTCTTACAGTTAAAGCAAGTTGGGAATTTTTTCCCTTCGTCTGTTTCCTTGGCGCTGTCTGTTTGTCTAGACGTTGATCTGCCATTGTCCTTGCCATGACCTGATGCTTCAGGCTTCTGCTTGGCCACTTTCCGCGTTTTGTCGACCTGCGAGGTAGAAGGGTCATGATCCTGTTGTTCACGCATCACAGCTTCCCACTGAGGGGCGATTTCGGCTGCTTTGGCCAAAGTCAGGTTTTCGTTTAGCATCAGTTCCTCCTCCAACTTCCTCTCTTTTACTCCAAGCACTAAACGATCACGAATAAGCTCCTCGCGCAGATTCGCGTATTCGCAGTGCTGATATTCTGTGCAAAACTGTTACCAATTCCTCAATAGTTTCTTCCGGCTGTTGACTCCTTAACCCGAACAAAGCCTGCTCATACACCACGTTTCGTTTGCCAATAAAGTGGTTGTCGAACGCTTCAATGACTTTGTCGAGGTTCTTTGGGTCATCTGCTGAGAGATTGAGCGCAGAGTGGATTTACTCAGCCCTCCCCCGATAAGATATATCAATGCTGTGCAGCCGCGAGAGCGAGGAGGCGTGAGGATTCTCGCCTGAACCCTCAACAATTCCATATAAGATTTCTTGGTTGTTAATTAAATGATAGGTTAAATATAGCTATTTTCAAATGTAAAACTATATACAATCATACATATCTTTGTATTTTAAATTTTCAAAAAGTTATGAAATATTTTTTATCAAAACCTCTAAACACCAATTAATTATAAGAGTACTAACTAGAGAGAGAGAGAGAGATAATAGGAGTGTGAATATAATTGAACAAGCCGAAGTCACAACAGATTTACAACATTTATTCACGACATCGATTAGAAGAATTTTGGCTGGTATTCCAATGGGGACATCTCCAAAATCTGGGGAGGATGCGGCTCAGCAAGAGCAGCGACGGCCCTTCAAGTATATGGCCCAGGGCCGCGGTGAGCTCTAGACGGCTCAGCAGGGGCTGTAGTCGGGCTTCCCCCGTAGACGTCGATGGCCCTTCAGATAGCAAGCCAAGGCCAGCAAGGCCAGGGCCACCAGTTCTACCGCGGTGACCACCAGCTCAGGGCGGCTAAGCAGGGGGCGGTATTCAGGCTCCTGGCTGGGGGGTGGTGGGGGGAGGGGACGTATCGGCATAAGCTCGCCGATGCTCACAATGGTCAGAAGCAGCTGGATCACAAAGTAGGCAGCCATCGTTCACTTAGAGCAACTATTCGCTTTGATAGTCAAGTTTAACTGGGGGGAAACAATTGAGTCCATTGTTGAGCTCCATGGTTACTAATTTATTGAGATATTTAAATAATAAAAAAGCATATTTTGGATTGAATAAAAGATTTATTTCTCAATATACAAACTCTCAGACAATAAAGTTCAGCTAATATAGTCCTGTACTGTAAACATATAGATAAAATGTCAACAAAAGTCACTTTAGTGTCTTTCGAATTAGTCACCTAACATAACTATGCATTGCTGCCATAATGTTCTGGAAACTTTGGCTTCTAATGGGATGAACTTCAAAAACCTCGTCACGTGACGTTGGATGTCAAAAATATTGTAACGTAGAAAATTAGGAAAGACAAACTTTAGAATGACACAGCAATTTATTTAAGGCAAAAACAAATCAACCTTTATAAGATAAGCACTAAGTGAAGTTTCCAGAGTAGCAAAATATGAATAATATAAATACAGTAGAACCTCTCTGTAAAGGACAATTAATTGCAGAGCTAAACTGTCCTTTAGGGAGAGGTGTCCTACTTCTCCATCCAGGCACGGAACTCGGCACGGCTGCGGGAGTACCCTGTTGAAGAGTTAGCGTCCGGTGGACCCCAATCGTGGATGTACCTTGCTTCACTCCATGGGCGTCACAACTGCTTTTCAGGGCACGGCGCAGACATCGTCCTACGGCTGGCCCTCCACGCCCTACCCCATCCTGACCATCCTGCCTCGAGGCGTGCCACCTGTGCCGCCTGTGGGTCTAACAACAAGTCGCTGACCTACATATATTTGGTTGCTGAACCATACGACCTTTGCTCCGAAAGATGTTCGCCACCTGCGAGGTGCCCATGAATCTGCAGACACAGCTCTTCATGTCGGTCGCCATCCCAAGTCAACGAAGATCACAAATATGGCGATGGTTACCAGTTACAAGTGCCATCTTGATATTGGATTAGGCAATTCAAGCCATCAACTCGGCCTGCCAATTATGTAGGAAACAACTCTCACGGGTCTATCGTTGGCGGAATCTTTCTTGTGGTGGGCGCCACCAATATAAACATTATATATAGCTTATATCGGGATTCGGACTATAACTCTGGAAGATATTACAGTGACCTTTATTGAAGACAAACGAGATGACCAAGTGTGAACATAATTGCCTCTGTCTCCTTCAAAACAACAGATGACCGTAGACATAAAAAACTTTCCATTTCATTAAGTTTTGTCCATGAGGGCTTTCTAAAATTTTAATCTGTGGTATTTGCATAGAGATTATTAAGAAAATTTTCTCTGTTTTCTTTATAAAGAGATATATGCTACAAAAAATAGACCAAATCCAAATAAGTTAATAGTGTGTGACGTTTCGGTAAGAGCATTGTTACCATCATTAGAGAAAAATAATTTTAAAAACGATTTTTTTATTATTCTTTTGTCTGATGATGGTAAAAATGCTGTTACCGGAACTGTTTCGTTTTGCCCGTTGATTTCTCAATAATCCACTCTAAGTCGTCGGAGCTTCCTAGGTACCGGTTTTATTTATCTCCAGTCCCGGAACATCAATCTCACATGACCCGCCGCGAGGCGCGAGGTGGCGTGAGGTTTCTCGCCTGAACCCTCAACATCTACCCCAAAATATTTTGAGGAGGTTAGCGCTGGACACGCTTGTATCTTCTCCCATACCGCGACACTCTTATAGATGAGGGAGACAGCTGCTTCATCTCTGGAGCGATTGCTGTCTGCTGTTGTAGCTCCTCTGCAGGCAGTTCATTTCCCGGAGTTTCCTCCGTTTCAGCGGGGAGTTGACTGTCAGGAGATGTCTCACAGGGGGTCGACCTGTTGTTGGGAAGAAGCCAGAATAAGAGCGTTCCGCCTGTAGGTCCCTACAGGAGTTTCCACGTTGTATGAGCGGGGCGCTGAAGCCTTCTCGATGACACTTCTCCACGCTCGAAGATCCTTCACCCAAACTTTCTCTCCTGCAATTAGTTCCGCCTTTTTCGTGGCCGCATGGCGTCTGTCAAAAGCCGTTTCTGCGCCTTTTTCCGCTGCTCCTCTTCCCCTCTGAGTTTGGATTGATCCACTGTTTTAGGGGTTAGTGATGATGAAGTGCAAGGAACCATAGTGCGAATTTTCCGTCCAAATAGAAGTTCTGCAGGGGAGAGTCCTTTTGCCAGGGGTGTTGCCCGATACTCCATGAGTGCTAGGACCGGATCTTTATTCCTTTTCATCAGGTTTTTCACAATTTTGACAGCAGACTCTGCTTGACCATTTGATTATGGATGCTTTGGGCTGGAAATGATGTGTCGAAACCCAACTTAAGAGGCAAACTTCGTAAAAGCTGAAGTTGTTGATGGGCGAATTTGTGGTCCGTTATCACTGATTACAATGTCAGAGATGCCATGACGAGCAAAGATGGCTTTGCAGTGATCAACCACAGCTTCCGACGAAAGTTTAGTAAGTCGTACCACCTCGATAAATCGAGAAAAGTAGTCTGCGACGACTAAATACTCACTTCCTTCGTAATGGAATAGATCCCTCCCAAATTATTGCCACGCTCGTTCCGGAAACTCGTTGGGGATGAATGGTTCGTTCTTTAGGGGTTGATTCTCGATGCATTTCTCACAGGTTTATACCATATCTTGGATTTCTTGACCTATTCCTTTCCACCAAACATGATCCTTTGCTATTGTTCGACATTTTGTCATTCCTAGATGACCTGCGTGGATGCGTTTCAAAACATCTTTTCGCATGTTAGAGGGGATGATCACTCGCAGTCCTTTCATTAGTAAGCCGTTCTCTTCCCCTATCTCGTCGCGAACATCGTAGAACGAGCGTTCTAAGGGAGAGACCTGACATTTAGCGGGCCAAACGTTTTTGGAATAAAATACCACATTTTGAAGTGTAGGCTCCAGCTTCTGGTTGAGGGCTATTTTGGCAAGTCTTTCGTCGGTCGTGGATTGATGCAGGACGTTGCTACGCCCAAAATGTTCAACTTCTTCCTAGAGCTTTTCATCTTCGGGAAGATAACCTTGAAGTGGTTGTCTTGATTGGGCATCAGCGGTGATTAGGTCCTTCCTCGGTGTAGGAAAGATATGAAACGAGAACTGTAGCATCCTCATACGGTACTGTTGAAGCCTTGGCGTTAGATCGTTCAGATCTTTAGTGGTGAAGATGGGGACTAAAGGTTTGTGATCTGTTTTGATGAGGAAGGTTTTCCCACCACATAGTCCTTGAAGCGCTCACACGCCCATGTGATTGCAAGGGTTCCTTCTGTATTTGAGCGTATCTTTGCTCCATCTTCGTCAACGTCCATGATGCAAAGGCCACTGGGGGCCACTAGTTGGCTTCATGCTCTAGCTTGAGGACAGCTCCCAGGCCATACGATGATGCATCGGCTGAGACCATGGTCTTCTTAGAGATGTCAAAGCTTGCCAGAACTCGGTCACTGGCCAGAAGGTCTTTGACTTTCTCGAACGCTTTTTTCTGTGGTGAGCCCCAGATGAAACTCGCATCTTTCTTTCTTAGGTTGTTTAGTGGCTTTGTGATTTCCGCTAGATTTGGAACAAAGCGGCCTATAAAATTGACCATGCCCATAAAACCTTGCACCCCGTGCAAGTAAGCTGGCGGTTTCATCTCGACGATGGTTTTGACTTTCTTTTCGTCCGCCTTGATACTGTGTTCGTCGATGTAATGTCCCAAGAATGTGACGTTGCTTACACCGAACTGGCACTTTTCTTTGTTAAGAGTAATCCCTGAGTTCTTCAGGCGTCTCAAAACTTCGCGAAGTGTCTCGTCATACTCTTCCTTTCTCTTTGCGAAAATGAGGATGTCATCTATGAGACAGATTACCCCATTGATTCCGCGTAGGATAGCACACATTCATTTCTGGAAGTGTTCTGGAGCGCTCGAAATCCCAATTGGGAAACTTTTGAATTTAGATTTGCCAAAGAGCGTAATGTGTGTCGTCAGCGTTTGGCTTTCTTAAGAGAGTTTAATCTGCCAAAATCCGCTGTTAGCATCCAGCTTGGAAAAGATTTTGTCCCCGTTGAGTTGATATAGTTCATGTTCAAGGACAGGAAGCGGGTGAAGCTCACGTTCCACACTCAGATTAAGCCGGGGCAAGTGTACACAGATCCTGATTTTCCCTTTTGGATTTCTAGCTAGGACGATCGGTGCGCACTACTCCATTGGCTCATCAACTGGTTCGATGACTTCTTGAGCCACCATCGCATCCAGTTGCTCTTTTAACTTCAGCATTAGCGGAAGAGGTACTCGTCTTGGGACTTTTACGGAGAAAGGCTTGACACCTTCCTTCAACTTGATTTGATAGGGCTGTTCAAGAAGCCCCAGTCCTTCAAATAGCTTAGGGAACTCTCGTTCAGGATTGACATTCGTTGTTCCGTTGATGACAAGATCGATTCGTCTGACGAATTTGAGGTCTTCACAGGCCCCGACACCCAGCAGAGGTTGCTCCAAATGGTGGACCACGTACACGGTATCCTTCATTTCACGTGTGTTAGCTCGGAGCTTCGCCACGTCTATCAGTGTCACATCCGAGCCCGGATCCAACTTGAAGTGGATTGCAGTGCCGTTGACTCTTACTGTTGATTTCCACCTGCTCTTTCTGCTTCCCAGCGTAGGACAGTGCGGACAGCATATGCAAATGAGACCTTCTCCCGCGCTAGGGTTTCCTCCAAGGATATGGCGTTCACCTCATTGTTTTTTCTTCAACAGAGATTAGTGTAATGGTCCTTTTTCGCGCACTTTCCTCAGACTTTGTCCATAGATGGGCACTTCTCTCTGTAACGATAATGATGTTTGGTAGTCCTACAGTTAAAGAAAGTTGGGATTTTTTTTTCTTCGTCTGTTTCCTTGGCACTGTCTGTTTGTCTAGACGTTGATCTGCCATTGTCCTTGCCATGACCTGAAGCTTCAGGCTTCTGCTTTGCCACTTTCCGCGTTGTGTCGGCCTGCGATGTAGAAGGGTTAAGATCCTGTTGTTCACGCATCACAGCTTCCCACTGACGGGCGATTTCGACTGCTTTGGCCAAGGTCAGGTTCTCGTTTAGCATCAGTTCCTCCTCCAACTTCCTATCTTCTACTCCAAGCACTAAACGATCACGAATAAGCTCCTCGCGCAGATTAGCGTATTCGCAGTGCTCAGATATTCTGTGCAAAACTGTTACCAATTCCTCAATGGTTTCTTCCGGTTGTTGACTCCTTAATCCGAACAAATCCAGCTCATACACCACGTTGGGTTTGCCATAAAGTTGTTGTCGAACGCTTCAATGTGACTTTGTCGAGGTTCTTTGCGTCATCTGCTGAGAGATTGAGCGCAGAGTGGATTTCCTCAGCTCTCTCTCCTTTAAGATATATCAATGTGTGCAGCCGCGAGAGCGAGGAGGCGTGAGGATTATTGCCTGAACTCTCAACAAGTCCATATAAGATTTATTGGTTGTTAACTAAATGATAGCTTACATATAGCTATTTTCAAATGTAAACCTATATATACAATCATACACACCTTTGTATTCTAAATTTGCAAAAAAGTTATGAAATAGTTTTTATCAAAACCTCTAAACACCATTTAGCCATAAGAGTACTAACTAGATAATAGGAGTGTGAATATAATTGAACAAGCCGAAGTCACAACAGATTTACAACATTTATTCACAACATCGATTAGAAGAATTTTGGCTGGTATTCCAATGGGGGTATCTCCACTCTCTGGGGAGGATGCGGCTCAGCAAGAGCTGCGACGGCCCTTTAAGTATATGGCCCAGGACCGCGATGAGCTCCAGAAGGCTCAGCAGGGGCTGTAGTCGGGCTTCCCCCGTAGACGTCGATGGCCCTTCAGATAGCAAGCCAAGGCCAGCAAGGCCAGGGCCACCAGTTCTACCGCGGTGACCACCAGCTCTGGGCGGCTAAGCAGGGGGCGATATTCAGGCTCCTGGCTGGGAGGTGGTGGGGGGAGGGGACGTATCGGCATAAGCTCGCCGATTCCCACAATGGTCAGAAGCAGCAGGATCACAAAGTAGGCAGCCATCGTTCACTTAGAGCAACTATTCGCTTTGATAGTCAAGTTTAACTGGAGGGAAACAATTGAGTCCATTGTTGAGCTCCATGGTTACTAATTTATTGAGATATTTGAATAATAAAAAAGCATATTTTGGATTGAATAAACGATTTATTTTCCAATATACAAACTCTCAGACAATAAAGTTTGGCCAAAATAGTCCTGTACTGTAAAAATATAGATAAAATGTCAACAAAAGTCACTTTAGTGTCTTTCGAATTAGTTACCTAACATAACTATGCATCGCTGCCATACATGTCCTGGAAGCTTTGGCTTCTTTTGGGATGGACTTCAAAAGCCTTGTCACGTGCCGTTGGATGTCAAAATATTGTAACATAGAAAATTAGGAAAGACAAACTTCAAAATGACACGGCGATTTATTTGAGGCAATACCGAATAAACATTTATAAGATAAGCAATAAGAAAGTTTCCAGAGTAGCAAAATATAAATAATATAAATACAGTAGAACCTCTCTGTAAAGGAAAACAATTAATTGCAGAGACAAACTGTCCTTTAAGAAGAGGTATCCTCTTACCGGAGAGTTGATAAATTGTAAAAATGGTAATTTTGCAAATGAAAACTGTCCTTTGTGGAGAGCTAGTGAGGTGTCTGCTAAAGGGAGGTTCTACTGCATAATAAGTGTTTATGAACTTTTGAGACAACCTTGTACTGTATAAAGGACAACACCTAATTGCAGAACCAAAATGTCCTTTAGGGAGAGGTGTCCTTTTACCGGAGAGTTGCTAAATAGTAAAAATGGAAATTTTGCAAATTAAAATCTGTCCTTTATTGAGAGGTGTCTGCTAGCAGGGTGTACGCTAATAATATCATCTAATCTCTTTTCTTTCAGGCCCCAATGCGGGGCGCTGCTAACGGCTTCTCTTGGCTGGTTCGTAGCCGGCCGTGGCTGAAACCGTCTGCTCTTTACGTCTTGCTCTCACCGAGGATAAGGAAATTGCTGAGTTCTTGGGAAGTCATGTTCAGTGTCCTTGAGCCTAGCACGGGGCTCTGCATCCCGCCAGCTTGAGGACCCCGCATCTTAGAGATGACATAAGGTTCCTGGGGCCGCCAGAACTGCTGGTGCCCTTGCACGCTCAATTCGTGTTGCGCTTTCGGACGCTCGGCTCCTAGGGGGATTTCTGCTAGCGACTACTGCAGTAAAATGACAGCTCCAGCTCTATGTGGAACATGAGGCGGAGACCATCGTTCTTCAGGGATCTGCAATCCCTATTACCCGCCTCTCTATCCAGAGGGCGAGCAGACACTTTACTCGGCACGGCTGCTGGAGCATCCTGTTGAAGAGTTAGTTGCCTGGTGTACCTCGACCGAGTATGTACCTTGGTTTATTATTCTCTGTGTAAACATATCAAATTCGTTAAATTTAAATATAGTTTCAATATAATCATGTTTGAATATGACAAACAAACGCAAATTACAAAGAGTGTCTTTCTTAAAAGAAACTATTTTCAAATATTTTTCCATTTAAAATCAAATTATCTTTTGAATTAAGTTGTTGTTTTTTTCTCAAAAACTTTATTTTTTGTTTTATATTTTCCAACCTTTGTTCATTGCAATATCGCCTGATTTTGTGCCATATGACCTTTTTTTTTTCATAAAGGTCAATCATGCTTTAAAATGAATAAGATTGCAGATCGTTGAAGCTTTGAAAGAGTAAACGGCATTTGTCATGTAAGGAAATCACAGAAGAATACTCCTGGCATTGTTTCAAACAATTTCAAATTAGCGTGAAGCGTTGTAAAGGTAAAGAGGATTGGTGTTATACACTGCGTGACATTGAAAATGGAACACCAAGAAATGGTGGCCAGAAAATTATGCAAATTTCAGGGTAGACGCGCCTAACCGAGTTATGCAAATGATGTAAAATGCGCAGCTCTCGTGCGCACATGGAGTAAGATATAAGGGAAGGAACTTGCAGAAAGGACAGTATTCGTGTCGTTATTTCTTCAAGGAAAATCATTGTAGAAATTTTGTTCTTGTGTCAAAAGACACGTGTAATAACAGAGAATGCCAGGTCATCGTAAACGGAGGCAGTTCAAGCAGACAGACGCTTTTACGAGGGGCATGGTGATCGGACTGAAAAGGGCAGGTTGGTCCATACGTCAAATCGCAGCTGATACACACCTTGGTGCGTCCACGGTGCACCGACTGTGGAGAAGATGGTTGGAAGAAGGAAATGTGGCAATTTATAGGAATGTCGGTGCAACCAGAGTGACGTCAGCACGTGTGGATCGGCGGATCCTTCGACAAGCAGTGGCGGCCTCACAAGCCACTTGTACCGCCATCCTGCAACATGTGCAAGACACCCTAGATCATTCCATCTCGACCAGAACCATTTCCCGTCGATTGGTTGCTAATGGCTTGCACTCATGCCGTCCGCTAAGAAGACTGCCATTGACCCTACCGAATAGGCGCCAACGTTTGGAATGGTGCCGGGCTAGATCGACGTGGATGACGGAATGGCACAGGGTCGTGTTCTCAGATGAGTCGCGTTTCTGCTTGTCCAGTGATAGTCGCCGTGTACGCGTGTGGCGTCGACGTGGAGAAAGGTCCAATCCGGCAGCAATTGTGGAACGCCCCACCGTGCGACAACGTGGAATCATGGTTTGGGGCGCAATCGCGTATGATTCCAGGTCACCTTTACTTCGTATTCAGGGCACTATGACGGCCCAACGATACGTTGATGATGTGCTGCGACCGGTGACACTCCCCTACCTTCAGGGAGTACCCAATGCCCTTTATCAGCAGGATAACGCCCGACCGCACACTGCTCGCATTAGCCAACAAGCTCTGCAAGATGTACAGATGCTTCCCTGGCCACCGTACTCTCCTGATCTCTCACCAATCGAGCACGTCTGGGACATCATTGGACGCCGTTTGCATGCCTTGCCACAGCCGCGTTCAGAAGACAAAGTGGCAAATGGTTGAGAGGGAATGGAGAGCCATCCGTACTCTGATTGACTCTCTACCTAGACGTGTTGCTGCGTGCATCGCCGTCCGCGGTGGTCCCACTTGCTACTAGGCCGACGCCGTTTTCGCTCTGTATTATGACTATCATTTTGAAATAAAGATCACTTATTGTTCGTCCCTGTCTCTCTCTCTGTCTGCCGAGTTTCATCACTTTCTGGCCACTATTTCTTGGTGTTCCATTTTCAATGTCACGCAGTGTATTTATGGATATAATGACTAACTATGATGCACTAGCGCGCCATCTGTTATGAAAATTAAAAAACTATTTTAGACGCGTAATATTCTTTTTAAAATTAAACAATTACTAGTGTCCTTACTACAATGAAAAAATTATTGGGAGGGCCTGGCTCATCAGTGGTGAACCCTCCCAGCGGTTTCGCCAGTTTAATAACAGCGGTTTGGTAGATTAAACTGGCGAAACTGCTGGGAGGGTTCACCACTGATGAGCTAGGCCCTCCTATTCATTTTTTGATTGCAGTAAGGGCAGTAGAAATTGTTCAATTCCAAAAAGAATATTACGCGTCAAAAATAGTTTCTAATTTTCATAAATAACTATGTATAAATACAACATAAGGTAGCTCGAGGATCGTTAACTCATGATATTCGTGTAATCTTTACACAAGGGGATAAGAAACACCAACAACAACATAAAATAAGGTTGCGGGAGGATGATATTCATGTACCTAAAAACAGGGGTCGTCAAACTGCGGCTCGCGAGCAACATGCGGCTCTATGGATGTGAAGCTCTTTATATAGTTCCATACGTAAATATTATTTATACTAGTACTATTTATTGATGGAAATTTTGCCGGGAGGATATTGTTCTAAAGAGACACAGATCGCCTCCCCCGTCAAAACAGACGTCAAATTCTATGTGGATCTCATGGAATAAAATCCGCCCTAGGCTGACGAGGGCCATTAGCCCGAAACCATGGTCTCTAGGTAGACGCTTTTCATTTTGCCAAAGCTGGTGTTGTGTGTTTTTTTTTTATATATCGCAAGGGGTAAAAATAATTTATTGAACATTAGATTATTTGGCCGCGTCTATCGAAAATAAATAACGAAGGTGCAAACAGAGCGCGGCATTGATGAGCTTTTGAGTTGACCATAAACATCTGGCAACCTGTTTGCAAAAGTCCTTAACTATCATAGACGCGCATGATTCTTTTTTAAATTAAACAATTTCCACTAGCCTCATCGCAATGATGAATTCATGGGAAAGCCCGGCTCATCAACCCATAGCGGTTTCTCCAGTTTAATCTACCAATGTTATATTACATTTCCTGGTGTCCTTATATAGACACTTGGAATGGTGATGTGGCTTTGTCACCGACCCGAGGGCGCTAATTTTCAGCGACGGTCAATAGATGGTTGGCAAGAAAAAATGTGGCTCTTTAAAAACTTCGAAATTTTGTAAATTGTAATTTTTTACTCTCCCGACTCAAAAAGTGCCTATCCCTGACCTAAGAGGAACCTCTCCCTTTAAATATACATCAGAACGATGCATTATGTCTATCATCATGATAAAAAGAATTACTAGCGATGATAAAGAATGAGCTATAACACCAGTTTTGTCTTAAAACTTCAGCCAAAAAGCCAAACCTGTATATCTGAAAATTGGACCTTGGCACTAGACCAGCTTGAACACCTTTTTGGTAAATTCGACCGATTTCATAACTCTTCCCTCAGGAGAGGCTATGAAATCGAAGCCGCCCCTGTACTGATGAGGGTCATAGCCCAAAACTATGGTATACAGGTTGTCTTTTGGTCTGAATTTGACAGAACTGGTGTTGTGATTCATTCCATATCATCACTAGTAAGGTTATGAACACAGAGGACATTGAAGATAGAGGAAATTGCTGTGATAGAGATGTATGGATACAACTGAGATTCTTCAATGGACACCACAACACCAGAAAATTGACATGGACCCAGAACAGCAGCTTTACACACCCAAGATATAGGACATTGCTGTGATAGAGATTTATGGAGACATTTGAGGCTCTTCATTGGACACCACAACACCAGAAAATTGACATGGACCCAGAACAGCAGCTTTACACACCCAAGATATAGGACATTGCTGTGATAGAGATGTATGGAGACATCTGAGGCTCTTCATTGGACACCACAACACCAGAAAATTGACATGGACCCAGAACAGCAGCTTTACACACCCAAGATAGAGGACATTGCTGTGATAGAGATGTATGGAGACATATGAAGCTCTTCATTGGACACAACAACAAAAACAACAGGAAATTGACATGGACCCAGAACAGCAGCTTTACACACTCAAGATAGAGAACATTGCTGTGATAGAGATGTATGGAGACATCTGAGGCTCTTCGTTGGACACGACAACAACAGAAAATTGACATGGACCCAGAACAGCAGCTTTACATCCCCAAGATAGAGGACATTGCTGTGATAGAGATGTATGGAGACATCTGAGGCTCTTCATTGGAAACGACAACAACAACAACAGAAAATTGACATGGACCCAGAGCAGCAACTTTACACACCCAAGATAGAGGGCATTGCTGTGATAGATATGTATGGAGACATCTGAGGTTCTTCATTGGACACGCCAACAACAACAGAAAATTGACATGGACCCAGAGCAGCAACTTTACTCACCCAAGATAGAGGACATTGCTGTGATAGATATGTATGGAGACATCTGAGGTTCTTCATTGGAAACGACAACAACAACAACAGAAAATTGACATGGACCCAGAGCAGCAACTTTACACACCCAAGATAGAGGACATTGCTGTGATAGATATGTATGGAGACATCTGAGGTTCTTCATTGGACACGCCAACAACAACAGAAAATTGACATGGACCCAGAGCAGCAACTTTACACACCCAAGATAGAGGACATTGCTGTGATAGATATGTATGGAGACATATGAGGCTCTTCATTGGACACGACAACAACAGAAAAATGACATGGACCCAGAACAGCAGCTTTACACACCCAAGATAGAAGACATTGCTGCGATAGAGATGTATGGAGACATCTGAGGCTCTTCATTAGACAAGACAACAACAGAAAATTGACATGGACCCAGAACAGCAGCTTTACACACCCAAGATAGATAACATTGCTGTGATAGAGATGTATGGAGATATCTGAGGCTCTTCATTGGACACGACAACAACAACAGGAAATTGACATGAACCCAGAACAGCAGCTTTACACACCCAAGATAGATAACATTGCTGTGATAGAGATGTATGGAGATATCTGAGGCTCTTCATTGGACACGACAACAACAATAGGAAATTGACATGGACCCAGAACAGAAGCTTTACACACCCAAGATAGAAAACATTGCTGTTATAAAGATGGATGGAGACATATGAGGCTCTTCATTGGACACGACAACAACAGAAAATTGACATGGACCCAGAACAGCAGCTTTACACACCCAAGATAGAGGACATTGCTGTGATAGATATGTATGGAGACATATGAGACTCTTCATTGGACACGACAACAACAGAAAAATGACATGGACCCAGAACAGCAGCTTTACACACCCAAGATAGAAGACATTGCTGCGATAGAGATGTATGGAGACATCTGAGGCTCTTCATTAGACAAGACAACAACAGAAAATTGACATGGACCCAGAACAGCAGTTTTACACACCCAAGATAGATAACATTGCTGTGATAGAGATGTATGGAGATATCTGAGGCTCTTCATTGGACACGACAACAACAACAGGAAATTGACATGAACCCAGAACAGCAGCTTTACACACCCAAGATAGATAACATTGCTGTGATAGAGATGTATGTAGACATCTGAGGCTCTTCATTGGACACGACAACAACAACAGGAAATTGACATGGACACAGAACAGCAGCTTTACACACCCAAGATAGAGAACATTGCTGTGATAGAGATGTATGGAAACATCTGAGGCTCTTCATTGGACACGACAACAACAACAACAGCAACTAGTAAGGTTTTCTACTTTGTTTATAAACATAATACATCGTTTTGAAACATATAAAAGGGAGAGGTGCCTATTTAGGTACATAGATATGTATAAATGTACATGTGTCTATACACATGTATGTACATAAATGTATATATTTTAAGTAGAAAATTAGAAAAGACAAACTTCAGGATCACACAGCAATTTATTTATGGCAGAAGTATAAATTAAACTTGATAAAATACAAGAGAACCAATGAGGGAAGTCTACGCAGATTAATGATAAAATATAAACATTAAAAAATGACTTGTGTTAATAAAATAATAAATATTTTGTTGCATAGCTCTTACTCTATGGGAGCTGTGACCCACAGCTAGCAATTATTGTAGATACTGACATGGATCTAACGTGCTTCTGCTAAGAATTCCCTCGGAGTCTTAGAACTCTGTCTCTAGTAGCTTTGCGACCTTTCTCTTGCGGCGTGAAGTGCGGCTTTGTCATCGTATCGTCTATAGGGACATAGTCATCTTGAAAGAAGTCATGGCTTTGACACGGCGGTGAAATCCTGGAATTAGTCTCTGAAAATGTAGATCAGAGCACCCATGGCCTCAAGATCTTCTCACCGATCTTCAGTTTGCCTTCTCTAATCTACCCAGCATATCCACCGAAGGTAACGAAGAATATTAGGAAAGACAAACTTCAGGTTAACGCAGAAATATATTTAAGGCACAAATTAAAGAGAGAGAGAGATATTTATAACCCAGGTTCATGGAGCGCAGAGCGCCAACTACCCGGTACAAATTAAAATTGATAAAATTACAAGAGAAGTAATGAAGAAAGTTAATATATATAAACATCAAAATGAATAATCTGTTGATAAAATTATAAGATATATATATATATATAGATGGAAAATTTGCCGGGAGGAAATTAATCCATAGAAGCAATGGGCGCCTCTCCCGTCAAAATAAACGTCAAAAACTGACGCCATCTATTGACCGTCGCCGCAACTAGCGGCCTCGGGTCGGTGACAAAGCCACAACACCAGCTTTGGCAAACTGAGAAGCGTCCACCTAGAGACCATGGTTTCGGGCTAATGGCCCTCGTCAGTCTAGGGCGGACTTTATTCCATGAGATCCACACGGGATCTAATGGAATCTTCACAATCTACCAAAGAGGTGTTTTGCTGGCAATGTGGCTGGGCCAAATCTATGGCTAGAATATAGATGGAAAATTTGCCGGGAGGAAATTAATCCATAGAAGCAATGGGCGCCTCTCCCGTCAAAATAAACGTCAAAAACTGACGCCATCTATTGACCGTCGCCGCAACTAGCGGCCTCGGGTCGGTGACAAAGCCACAACACCAGCTTTGGCAAACTGAGAAGCGTCCACCTAGAGACCATGGTTTCGGGCTAATGGCCCTCGTCAGTCTAGGGCGGACTTTATTCCATGAGATCCACACGGGATCTAATGGAATCTTCACAATCTACCAAAGAGGTGTTTTGCTGGCAATGTGGCTGGGCCAAATCTATGGCTAGAATATAGATGGAAAATTTGCCGGGAGGAAATTAATCCATAGAAGCAATGGGCGCCTCTCCCGTCAAAATAAACGTCAAAAACTGACGCCATCTATTGACCGTCGCCGCGACTAGCGGCCTCGGGTCGGTGACAAAGCCACAACACCAGCTTTGGCAAACTGAGAAGCGTCCACCTAGAGACCATGGTTTCGGGCTAATGGCCCTCGTCAGTCTAGGGCGGACTTTATTCCATGAGATCCACACGGGATCTAATGGAATCTTCACAATCTACCAAAGAGGTGTTTTGCTGGCGTTTTTTGACGTTTATTTTGACGGGAGAGGCGCCCATTGCTTCTATGGATTAATTTCCTCCCGGCAAATTTTCCATCTATATTCTAGCCATAGATTTGGCCCAGCCACATTGCCAGCAAAACACCTCTTTGGTAGATTGTGAAGATTCCATTAGATCCCGTGTGGATCTCATGGAATAAAGTCCGCCCTAGACTGACGAGGGCCATTAGCCCGAAACCATGGTCTCTAGGTGGACGCTTCTCAGTTTGCCAAAGCTGGTGTTGTGGCTTTGTCACCGACCCGAGGCCGCTAGATGCGGCGACGGTCAATAGATGGCGTCAGTTTTTGACGTTTATTTTGACGGGAGAGGCGCCCATTGCTTCTATGGATTAATTTCCTCCCGGCAAATTTTCCATCTATATTCTAGCCATAGATTTGGCCCAGCCACATTGCCAGCAAAACACCTCTTTGGTAGATTGTGAAGATTCCATTAGATCCCGTGTGGATCTCATGGAATAAAGTCCGCCCTAGACTGACGAGGGCCATTAGCCCGAAACCATGGTCTCTAGGTGGACGCTTCTCAGTTTGCCAAAGCTGGTGTTGTGGCTTTGTCACCGACCCGAGGCCGCTAGATGCGGCGACGGTCAATAGATGGCGTCAGTTTTTGACGTTTATTTTGACGGGAGAGGCGCCCATTGCTTCTATGGATTAATTTCCTCCCGGCAAATTTTCCATCTATATTCTAGCCATAGATTTGGCCCAGCCACATTGCCAGCAAAACACCTCTTTGGTAGATTGTGAAGATTCCATTAGATCCCGTGTGGATCTCATGGAATAAAGTCCGCCCTAGACTGACGAGGGCCATTAGCCCGAAACCATGGTCTCTAGGTGGACGCTTCTCAGTTTGCCAAAGCTGGTGTTGTGGCTTTGTCACCGACCCGAGGCCGCTAGTTGCGGCGACGGTCAATAGATGGCGTCAGTTTTTGACGTTTATTTTGACGGGAGAGGCGCCCATTGCTTCTATGGATTAATTTCCTCCCGGCAAATTTTCCATCTATATTCTAGCCATAGATTTGGCCCAGCCACATTGCCAGCAAAACACCTCTTTGGTAGATTGTGAAGATTCCATTAGATCCCGTGTGGATCTCATGGAATAAAGTCCGCCCTAGACTGACGAGGGCCATTAGCCCGAAACCATGGTCTCTAGGTGGACGCTTCTCAGTTTGCCAAAGCTGGTGTTGTGGCTTTGTCACCGACCCGAGGCCGCTAGTTGCGGCGACGGTCAATAGATGGCGTCAGTTTTTGACGTTTATTTTGACGGGAGAGGCGCCCATTGCTTCTATGGATTAATTTCCTCCCGGCAAATTTTCCATCTATATTCTAGCCATAGATTTGGCCCAGCCACATTGCCAGCAAAACACCTCTTTGGTAGATTGTGAAGATTCCATTAGATCCCGTGTGGATCTCATGGAATAAAGTCCGCCCTAGACTGACGAGGGCCATTAGCCCGAAACCATGGTCTCTAGGTGGACGCTTCTCAGTTTGCCAAAGCTGGTGTTGTGGCTTTGTCACCGACCCGAGGCCGCTAGTTGCGGCGACGGTCAATAGATGGCGTCAGTTTTTGACGTTTATTTTGACGGGAGAGGCGCCCATTGCTTCTATATATATATATATATCTACAATAATATATATACATATTATATTTTTAAAAAAGGTTGAGAGTTTCTGCTTGATATTTGATTCATGTTGAGGATTATTGTAATGGTGGTGCAGTCGTGGCTATAATATTGAAAGAATAATGGTTTTGATCAGATATTGCTTTATTGAGCTGAGAAATGATTCATATTAAAAACATAATTTTGTACAAGTACTGCCTGGCTTAAGGCGTAAGAATAAATAAAACAAAAATTATTTACATAATTACAAAGTTTTGGGTCGGCCAACGGGGAAGAACAACAATGAGTATTTATAGAGAAAAGCGTGACCTCTGGCGGTCGATTAAAACAGAGTATTTATATCTATGAAATTATAATTTTAAATAAAATAACATTTTAATACATAACATTTTAAAATAAAATATTTCAATACAACATACATATAATAATGTATATATTATTTAGTTTATTTTTGCTCCACTAGATGGCGCTCTACCATCTAAAAAGCACATCTGCTCGTGGTCAGGAGATGCCTTCTTTATTTTTAATATCAACACCTGACCCACTTATCTTCTATTTTTCTATTGATTTTTCATATTTAAAAAATATGCATATATTGGATTTTTTAATGAATTTTTTATTCCAATATTTCGAGGGGCAACTCGCCTCTCTTTTATCGAGGATGTTTGTGTTTTGCACTAAAGCATGCGCGCACGCGTACGCCACTCTCGTTCTACAAGGCCAATGAAAGAATTGTATCTTTGATTTAAACATTACATTCAGTATATATACAGCTAACAATTATATATAATATTACGGATAAATACCATTATTATTATTGAGTTAGCGTCCGGTGAACCCCGAATGAGGATGTATCTTGCTCGACCCCCATGGGCATCGCTACTGCTGCTCAGGGTAGACACAGACATCGCCCTGCGGCTAGCCCTCCATGCCCTACTCTATCCTGACCATTCTGCCTCGAGGAGTGCCACCTGTGCCGCCTGTGGTTCCAACAACGAGTCGCTGACCTACTTATATTTGAGTTGCCGAGCAATACGATTCTACTCCGAGAGATGTTCGCCTCCTGCGAGGTGCCCCTGAATCTGCAGACCCAGCTCTTCAAGTCGGCCTCAATCCCAAGTCAATGAGGATCACATGTATGGCGATGGCTACCAGCTACAAGTGCCATCTTGATATTGGATCAGGCAATTCCAGTCATCACATCGACATGCTAATTCTATAGGAAAGAACTCTAGCGGGTCTATCATTGACAGAGTCTTTCTAGTGGTGAGCGCCACCAATGTAGATATTGCATATAGTTTATATCAGTATTCAAACAATATCTGAGAGCTGAGACCTGGGCCGCCGTGCGGTTTGGGAACGAGGCATATCTCGCTGCGCCTCGTGGTGGAAGGAAGAGCCCCAAAAGTCTAGGAAGCCTCGAAGATCTGTTAAAGCGCCGGCGCGAAGAAGTCTTCAAATCCGCGGATCAGTTCGCAGGGCAGTTAGTCCATCCGGCCGATTTTCTCATGTGCAAGCGGCGGATGGCAGCACAGATTTCAACTTGGGAAATCTCAGCGCGGTTCAAGGGATCGCCTTCTTTTGTGTTGATGGTTAAGGTGGCGCCTTACAGGAATATTTCAATATCTTCCGGAGAACAGGCTGGGCGTGAGCAGCGCTCTTTAAAAGATGCGTAGGCCATGTCCCGCAAAGCTGAGCCCTCGATGACTTGTCCTGCGCTATTTCAGATGGTGAGTGATGTGCGGCGAGTCCGAAGCGCGCACCCGAGGTCTGGTAAAGATGGGTAGTCTGCGTCAATCGACGCTGCTTCGAGCTTCCTTTGAAAGAACCTTCTCGCTCTCTTGATATAATCATCCTCTGAGACGCGAGGGACTTTATTTCTTGAGCCAGATTGGCCGTGAAAGAAGTCCATTTCTGCCATAATTCACCTGCCATCAGGTCTTTCGTGGTGCTTGAGGCGTCGTCTAAGAGAGTCACCACCTGTTCTATGACCAGTCTCGAGCGAAGCAAGCTGGCGATGCTGGGTGGTCGAGGATCGGGAGCCTCGCCGATCTGAAGGAGAACTGCGCGTTGATCGGAGTTCTTATAGTGGAGGGTCCAGTAGCGGGTGGATCGGTCGGAAAGGTTTGAAGGCAGTAGCACTCGGTCCAATCTGCTCGAATCTAAGCGATTTCCGTAGTTGGAAATTCTTGTTGGCTTGTGATCCGCGTCGAAGATAGCTACGGAGGGGTTGGCCTGGTTCAAGAGCTCTATCAAGGCTTCAACAGAACTGGAAGCGACGTTCTCGCATTCTCTTCAGAGATGCTAAAGTCCCCGAGGATCCAAGTATTTTCATTGACGGCTGCAGTTCTGATGGATGGTAGCTGCTGGAGCCTCTCGTCAGGAAGATGGGAGAGGTGGCAGTTGATAAATTTCGTCCGTTGACTTCGGACGTCGACATCAAAGACGGCGACCTTGCCGGGAAACATAATCCGCTTTCCGAGGATGGAAATTCCTGGCGCAACTAAACAGGCGAGTCCAGATCCCATGATGGCCGAAGCTGGCCCGAGAGCGGCGGTGTTTCCCAAGCAGAGATCCTCGACGGCATCCAGGGTCGATACGTTGGTCTCCTGGACGGAAGCGATGTCAACTGCGTGCTGCTTTAGGAAGCTGCAAAGCTCCAAGCTTCTTTGACGAGCGGTTGGTTGGAAAGAGCCGCAAGTTGGCTGCCTAAGTTTTTCTCCTGTGTCAAGGGCACATTGGAATGTGCGCTCGAATGTTCTGGGGGCAGTTAACCCGAATGTGTCCCATTTTTTGGCTCTTGTTGCATTTTATCCCGTGCGTTATGTATACGGGATTGATTATTCCTTCCGTCAGGATGTATGTTTATTTTTGCAGGCAGTTGTGTTACCTTCATGCCATCATGCATCAGCACGAAGGCATTCCGACGGGGGTCGTGCCACTTGCGCTTTCCATCAGTTAGGATCACAGGCGCGATGGAGGTCACCTGACAAAAGGGTCGCAGTGCTTTGATGACCTACAGTCCTCGATTACGAATGGTAGTCCGTTGAGTGTGATCTTGTCTGGCTTCTTACTGTATGGAAAGACTTTCAAGAGAGCTGCAAGGATCTCAAGTCCATCTTCAATTAGGCGCTCTGGCATTTCAGACCGGGAGAGACCAACCAGAATCTGACCTGACATCTTCGCCAGTTGAAGGACGCAGTCATTACCGAGCATGTTTTCCAATGCGTCGATATAGTCCACAGGTGAGAACACCTGCAGGAACTCTAGAAACACCATCTGGTCGAAGGTGGATTTTGAAGATCTCACGCGGCATTGATCTAGGAGTTGTCGGGAAGCCTTTATCTGTTCAACCGCACTGTTAGGACGAGTCCTTTGGTGATGTAGCGCGGTCCTGGTCTGAGACTTCCCGGAACCCCTAGGCTGGGGTTGGAGGGTGTTTTTCTGAGAAAGGGAAGATTTTCCTCTCTTCTTTCCAACAGTTGTGAAGCCGTCAGCGTCGTTATAATTGTCTTGGGCGTCGTCAATTTGATCCACCCAACTTCTCTTGACTGTGCGGGGGCAGTTTCCTTGTTCGTCGCCTCGTGATGACAGGTTTCTTTTGGACGAATTTCTTTCGCTGATAATTTTTCAGTTACTTCAGAATGCTCATTAGAAGGTACATTATCATGTTCCTCGTGTCGTGGGCTTTCTTCCAATACCTGGAAGCGGTTCAAGCACTCGATATTTTTTTAGTCCATGGCCAAACATCGCCGAGTTCGTGCTCCACTTGGCCACACATCCGAGGTAAACTTGGGTTAAAAAAAGGAGAGAGAGAGAATATTAGGTTAAACTGGAATGTACGTAATAAAAGGAAGCATTATGAATCTCGAATGATTATTTTATTTTCAAACACTAAACAAACTTCTACTGTCCTTACTGCGATGAAAAATATACTGGGAGGGCTTGGTTCATCAGTGATGAACTCTCCAAGCGGTTTCGCCAACTTAATCTACCAGACCGCTTAGAGCTCTAATACTGTATTGGACGATGTGAATACTGTATTTAAAAAAGCGCTCTATTCAATATTTATCGCACAATTTCAAGGTCCATATAGGATTTCTTGGTTGTTAATTAGATGATAGCTTACATATAACTATTTTCAAATGTAAACCTATATACAATCATACGCATCTTTGTGTTTTAATTTTTCAAAAAGGTTATGAAATATATTTTATCAAAACCTCTAAACCATTTAATTATAAGAGTACTAACTAGATAATAAGAGTGTGAATATAATTGAACAAGCCGAAGTCACAACAGATTTACAACATTTATTCACAACATCGATTAGAAGAATTTTGGCTGGTATTCCAATGGGGGTATCTCCACTCTTTCTGGGGAGGATGCGGCTCAGCAAGAGCGGCGATGGCCCTTTGAGTATAAGGCCCAGACCGCGATGAGCTCCAGACGGCTCAGCAGGGGCTGAAGTCGGGCTTCCCCCGTAGACGTCGATGGCCCTTCAGATAGCAAGCCAAGGCCAGCAAGGCCAGGGCCACCAGTTCTACCGCGGTGACCACCAGCTCTGGACGGCTCAGCAGGGGGCGGTATCCAGGATCCTGGCTGGGGGGTGGCGGGGGGAGGGGACGTATCGGCATAAGCTCGCCGATTGACGCAATGGTCAGAAGCAGCAGGATCACAAAGTGGGCAGCCATCGTTCACTTAGAGCAGCTATTCGCTTTGATAGTCAAGTTTAACTGGGGGGAAACAATTGAGCCCATTGTTGAGCTCCATGGTTACTAATTTATTGAGATATTTAAATAATAAAAAAGCATATTTTGGATTGAATAAAAGATTTATTTTCCAATATACAAACTCTCAGACAATAAAGTTCGGCAAATATAGTCCTGTACTGTAAAAATATAGATAAAATGTCAACAAAAGTCCATTTAGTGTATTTCGAATTAGTCACCTAACATAACTATGCATCGCTGCCATACATGTCCTGAAAACGTTGGATTATTTTGGGATGGACTCCAAAAGCCTCGTTACGTGCCGTTGGATGTCAATATATTGTAACGTAGAAAATCAGGAAAGACAAACCTCAGAATGACACGGCGATTTATTTAAGGCAAACAAATCAACCTTTATAAAATAAGCAATAAGTGAAGTTTCCAGAGTAGCAAAATATGAATAATATAAATACAGAAGAACCTCCCTGTAAAGGACAGCACCTAATTGCAGAGTCAAAGTGTCTTTTAGGGAGAGGTGTTCTCTTACTGGAGAGTTACTAAATAGTAAAAATTGTAATTTTGCAAATTAAAACTCTCTCATATAGAGGTGTCCGCTAAAGGGAGGTTCTACTGTATTAAAAAAATGATAATCCGTACATTAAATATAATAAATAATTTGCTACAATATCATCAAATCTCTTTCCTTTCAGGCCCCACTGCGGGGCGCTGCTAACTGCTTCTCTTGGCTGGTTCATAGCCAGTCGTGGCTGAAACCGCCTGCTCCTGACGTCTTGCCCTCACCGAGGATAAGGAAACTGCCGAGTTCTGCACCCATCCAGCCTGATGACCTTGTATCTTAGAGGTGACAACAGGTTCCTGCGGCCGTCAGATCTGCTTGTGCCCCTGCCTTAGCACGCTAAACTCGTGCTGCGCTTTCGAGCGCACGGCACCTAGGGACTTTTTGCCAGCGACTACTGCAGTAAAACGCCAGCTCCAGCTATCATGTGGAACATGAGGTGGAGACCATTGTTCTGCGGGGATCAGCGAACTCTATTACCCGCCACTCCAGCCAAAGGACGAGCAGGCACTGAACTCGGCACGGCTGCTGGAGCATCCTGTTGAAGGTTAAGCGTCCGGTGGACCCCGACCGAAGATGTATCTCGCTTCACCCCATGGGCGTCGCAATAGCTTCTTAGGGCACGACGCAGACATCGCCCTGCGGCTGGCCCTCCACGCCCTACCCCATCTTGACCATCCTGCCTCGAGGCGTGCCATCTGTGCCGCCTATGGGTCAAACAAAGAGTCGCTGACCTACATATATTTGAGTTGCCGAGCCATACGATTCTGCTCCGAGAGATGTTCGCCTCCTGCGAGGTACCCCTGAATCTGCAGGCCCAGCTCTTCAGGTCGGCCTCCATCCCAAGTCAATGAAGATCACAAGTATGGCGATGGCTACCAGCCACAAGTGTTATATTGATATTGAACTAGACAATTCCAGCCATCTCATCGGCCTGCCAATTCTGTGGGAAAAAACTCGCGGGTCTATCGTTGGCGGAGTCTTTCTCGTGGTGGGCGCCACCAAAGTAGACATTGTATATAGTGTATATAGGGAGTCAGACCATAGCTCTGAAAGATATTTACTACACAGTGACCTTTGTTGAAGACACACGAGATAACCAAGTGTGTACATAGTTGTCTCTGTCTCCTTTATAAAAAGAGATGACTGGCGACACCAAAGACTTTCCATCTTATTAAGTTTTGTCCATGAGCGTATTCTAAAATTTGAATCTGTTTTATATACATAGAGATTAGTAAGAAAATTCTATCTATGTTTTCTTTATAAAGGGATAGATGCTGCAAGGTAATAAGACTTAATCCAAATAAGTTAATAGTGTGTGACGTTTCGATAACAATGTTGTTACCATCATCAGACACAAGAATTTAAAAAAAGACGATTTTTTTCTGTTATTCTTTTGTCTGACAATGCTGTTACCGAAACGTCACGCACTATTAACCTATATGGATTAGGTTTTATATTCTTGTATCTAAACTCTATAATCCAAATTGTGCTTCATCATTAGAGATTGATGCTCTGTTGAACGTAGATATATGTGGAATGTCTATCCAGGAGTTTGCGGTGTCGTGAGTTTACAGCAAGAAGATTGACAAAAAGGACAAAATTTTCAGATTGATAGACTCTCCATCGTTGAATGAGAACCCCGCTTTATGGACACTGCTGTTTACTGATTACAGACGCATGTGATATTAAGGCAGCGTCTGGTCGTATTGTCACCGAACTATCCTTTTAATGACAATTGACAATTGAAATAATTTTATCGACATATTGGTAATACATTCAAAGTGCACAGTCTGTACTATTCAAAAAAAAAGATAATATCTATTATATACACTATGTACAATGAATATGGCGCCTCTGCCAGCGCTGCAGAGTTTGGTGGATAATCGCCAGCGGGTCTCCAGCGACACCACGTATTTCGCGATCTACGAAGAATAGGTAGATCGCGTACTTCGCCGCTGAAGAGATGGTGATGGCGTGGTCCTCGAGACCAACTGAAAAGATCCAGGACTGTAGGTCCGGCGGTACCGATGATGAAGAACGCCTCTCAGATGACAGGGCGAATGGCGCTGCAGGACCAGTAACGGTGGGCCAGCGACAGGTCGATGGAGCCGCAGGCGATGCAGATAGGCTGACTCGACGCCAGGTGCTCCGGATGGGGCAGGGCGTGCAGGGCCAGTCGCATTGAGATGTCCGCCACATGGCCCCCGAAGGAGCAGCGTGGAGAGATGAGAAGGGAACACCGGAGAAGGGCACGTCGACCATAGGCGCCCAGCGCCGGAGATACTGTGAGGTGGGAACGGCGGCCAGGCGGGGATGCTCCAGCATGCGTCGCGCCGTGCGTGTGCATATGCATAGGAGCGGAGTAGCCGTCCCACGCAGCAGCACGGCTTACCCCACGGACCTCTCCTGGTAATCGCTCCTAGCATTCTCGGTCAGCAGCCGCTGGCAGAATGATCCAAGGGCAGCTGCGTGCTCGTGGACATTCCTTGTCGTCCTGGTATTGAGCGGCGGATCAAGGCCCGCCATGTCTCGGACTCGCACTCCGACCCACCTTGAGGGAGCTCGAAGCGTTGGAGTCGCCAGGAACCTGCAGGCGCCAACGAGGGGCAGGTTCAGTAGGGTGGGAGTGGGCACCACTCGGTGGTTCAGGTCCAGGATGGAAATTCCCAGAGTTCCAGCAGCCGACGACGACGGGGCAGCACTCAGGAACTCGAAGACAGGGGGTCATCTAGGTTCCAGAATCCGCCAGCCATGAGTAGGCCTTCTTACCTCCAGCTCTTCAAGCAGCCTTAACCCCCTTGAAGCAGGCGAGCTGGAGTTGGGTCCTAATGTCCAATAATCCCACGCCATCGACGGACACAGGACGTGCCAGAACGCTGCCAGGAAGCCACGCAGTGCGGTCAAGACCCCAAACAAACCGCGCCAGTCTTGCCTGTAGCCTTGAGATGAAGGTCTCACTGAGCAGGTAGGCCTGAAGATGGTAGAAGATTGATGAGAGCACCAGGCTATTGGCCGCCCTCGCCCGCCCCACAAGAGAGAGACTGCGGACAAAGGGGGACCATCTAGCGATGGATCCTTACAGTAGTTTACTAATGTGCTGATCTTGTACCGATACTCCATGGCCGGGGTGCCAGGAAACATAATCCTCTTTCCGAGGATGGAAATTCCTGGCGCAACTAAACAGACGAGTCCAGATCCCCTGATGGCCGAAGCTGTCACGAGAGCGGCGGTGTATCCCAAGCAGAGATCCTCGACGGCATCCAAGGTCGATACGTTGGTCTCGGAAACGAAAGCGATGTCAACTACGTGCTGCTTTAGGAAGCTGCAAAGCTCTAATCTTCTTTGACAAGCGGCGATACCGCGCACATTGAGGCTCGCAAGGCGGAAGCTCATTGCGGGGGTTTAGTTTTGGCTCTGATGCCGACCAGCCGCTTGTACAGAAGGCTGGTCTTATCATCCACTTTGTCTTTTAACTTTGAAGCCAGAAGGTGGAGGCCAGATTTTTTAACATTGTCCAGTTCATTAAGGTATTTTGTGAGGAAAATTGGGGAGTTAATGGCGCGGAGAACATCTTCCTTATTTAACCTCATATTCTTTGCCTCCTCGAACAGCTTGGAGGAGGTTTTCCTTAATACGGCGGCCAGTTGCTTTTGTCCGTGGTCTTAGCACCAGGAAGGGATTCTTCATCTGTAAGAGTTGTCTTGTTCTCTACAATTTTCTTCTTTTCGGACGAAGTTTCATGTTCCGCGCTAGTGGCGGGGGTAGGATCGGAAACAACAGCAACTGGGTTACATATAGCTGAAACCTCCGTAGCAGGTGGGGCGGGGGTGAAGCTGGTGGTGGCTGGTGCTGCTGTAGGTTGGCTGGAGGGAGCCGCAAGTTGGCTGCCTAAGTTTTTATACTGTATCAAGGGCACACTGGAAGTGGGCGCTCGAATGTTCTGGGGGCAGTTAACCCGAATGTGTCCCATTTTTTGGCACTTGTTGCATTTTATCCCGTGCGTTATGTATACGGGAGTGGTTATTCCTTCCGTCAGGATGTTTATTCTTGCTGGTAGTTGTGTTACCTTCATGCCATCATGCATCAGCACGAAGGCAAACCGACGGGTGTCCTGCCACTTGCGCTTTCCCTCAGTTAGGATCACAGGCGCGATGGAGGGGTCACTTGACAGAAGGGTCGCAGTGCCCTGATGACGTCACTGTCCTCGATAACGAATCGTAGTCCGTTGAGTGTGATCTTGTCTGGCTTCTTCCTGTATGGAAAAGCCTTCAAGAGGGCTTCACGGATCTCAAGTCTATCTTCAATCAGGCGCTCTGCCATTTCAGACCGGGAGAAACCAACCAGAATCTGACCTGACATCTTCGCCAGTTGATGGACGCAGTCTTTACCGAGCATGTTTTCCAATGCGTCGATATAGTCCACAGGTGATAATTCCTGCAGGAACTCTAGGAACACCATCTTGTCGAAGGTGGATTTTGAAATCTCACGTGGCATTGGTCTAGGAGTTGTCGTGAAGCCTTTATCTGTTCAACCGCACTGTTGGGACGAGTCCTTTGGTGACGTAGCGCGGTCTTGGTCCGAGAATCCCCGGAGCCCCTAAGCTGGGGTTGGAGGGTGTTTTTCTGAGAAAGGGGGGGTTTTCCTCTCTTCTTGCTGACAGTTGTGAAGCCATAGGCGTCGTTATAATTGTCTTGGGAGACGTCAGTTTGATCCGCCCAACTTCTCTTGACTGTGCGGTGCAGTTTCCTTGTTCGTCGCCTCGTGATGACAAGTTTCTTTTAGACGAATTTCTTTCGCTGATAATTTATCAGTCACTTCAGTATGCTCATTAGAAGGTATATTTTCATGTTCTTCGTTTCGTGGGCTTTCTTCCAATACCTGGAAGCGGTTCAAGCACTCGATATTTCTTGAGTCCATGGCCAAAAATCGCGGAGCTCGTGCTCCACTTGGCCACACATCCGAGGTAAACTTGGGTTTAAAAAAAAGGAGAGAAAGATAATATTAGGTTAAACTGGAATGTACGTAATAAAAGGAAGCATTATAAATCTCGGATGTTTCTTTTATTTGTAAACACTAAACTAAATTCTACTGTCCTTACTGCGATGAAAAATACATTGGGAGGGCTTGGTTCATTAGTGATGAACCCTCCAAGCGGTTTCGCCAACTTAATCTACCAGACAGCTTAGAGCTCTAATACTGTATTGGACGATGTAAATACTGTATATAAAAAAGCTCTCAATTCAATATTTATCACACAATTTCAAGGTCCATATAGGATTTCTTGGTTGTTAATTAGATGATAGCTTGCATATAGCTATTTTCAAATGTAAACCTATATACAATCATACACATCTTTGTGTTTTAATTTTTCAAAAAGGTTATGAAATATTTTTATCAAACCCTCTAAACCATTTAATTATAAGAGTACTAACTAGATAATAAGAGTGTGAATATAATTGAACAAGCCGAAGTCACAACAGATTTACAACATTTATTCACAACATCGATTAGAAGAATTTTGGCTGGTATTCCAATGGGGGTATCTCCACTCTTTCTGGGGAGGATGCGGCTCAGCAAGAGCGGCGATGGCCCTTTGAGTATAAGGCCCAGACCGCGATGAGCTCCAGACGGCTCAGCAGGGGCTGAAGTCGGGCTTCCCCCGTAGACGTCGATGGCCCTTCAGATAGCAAGCCAAGGCCAGCAAGGCCAGGGCCACCAGTTCTACCGCGGTGACCACCAGCTCAGGGCGGCTCAGCAGGGGGCGGTATCCAGGATCCTGGCTGGGGGGTGGCGGGGGGAGGGGACGTATCGGCATCATGTCGCCGATGGACGCAATGGCCAGAAGCAGCAGGATCATAAAGTAGGCAGCCATCGTTCACTTAGAGCAACTATTCGCTATGATAGTCAAGTTTAACTGGGGGGAAACAATTGAGCCCATTGTTGAGCTCCATGGTTACTAATTTATTGAGATATATAAATAATTAAAAAGCATATTTTGGATCGAAAAATAGATTCATTTTCTAATATACAAACTCTCAGACAATAAAGTTCGGCCAATATAGTCCTGTACTGTAAAAATATAGGTAAAATGTCAACAAAAGTCAATTTAGTGTCTTTCGAATTAGTCACCTAATATAACTAAGCATCGCTGCCATAATGTCCTGGAAACTTTGGCTTCTAATGGGATGGACTTCAAAAACCTCGTCACGTGTCGTTGGATGTCAAAAATATTGTAACGTAGAAAATTAGGAAAGACAAACTTCAGAATGACGCAGCAATTTATTTAAGGCAAAAACAAATCAACCTTTATAAGATAAGTAATAAGTGAAGTTTCCAGAGTATCAAAATATGAATAATATAAATACAGTAGAACCTCTCTGTAAAGGACAATTAATTGCAGAGCTAAACTGTCCTTTAGGGAGAGGTGTCCTCTTACTGTATAGTTGTTAATAGTAAAAAATGTTAATTTTGCAAATTAAAATTGTCAATTATAGAAAGGTGTCCGCTAGCAGGGTGTCCGTTAAATAGAGGTTCTACTGTAATTTAAAAAAAATATAATCTTTGCATTAAATATAATAAATACTTTGCTAAAATATCATCAAATCTCTTTACTTTTAGGCTTCAAAGCGCGGAGTTGCTAACGGCTTCTTTTGGCTGGTCCGTGGTTAGTCGTGGCTGAAACCGCCTGCTCCTGGGATCATACTCTCACCGAGAATAAGAAAACTGTTGAGCTCTTGGGGAGTCACGTCCAATATTCTTGATATTAACCACGTGGCTCTGCACCACGCCAGCCTGAAGACTTTGCATCGTAGAGGTGACAACAGGTTCCTGCGGCCGCCATATCTGCTGGTGCCCCTGCCCTAGCACGTTAAACGCGTGCTGCGCATTCGGACGCACGGCCCCTAGGAAATGTGTGCCAGCGACTACTGCAGTAAAACGACAGTTCCAGCTATCATGCGGAACATGAGGCGGAGACCATCGTTCTTCGGGAATCGTCGAGTCCCATTACCCACTTCTCCATCAAGGCACGGAACTCGGCTCGGCTACTGGAGCACCCTGTTAAAGAGTTAGCGTCCGATGGACCCCAATCGTGGATGTACCTTGCTTCACTCCATGGGCGTCACAACTGCTTTTCAGGGCGCGACGCAGACATCGTCCTACGGCTGGCCCTCCACGCCCTACCCCATCCTGACCATCCTGCCTCGAAGCGTGTACACCTTTTCCGCCTGTGGGTCTAAAAACGAGTCGCTGACCTACATATATTGGAGTTGCTGAACCATACGACCTTTGCTCCGAAAGATGTTCGCCTCCTGCGAGGTTTCCATGAATTTGCAGACCCAGCTATTCAGGTCGGCCGCCATCCCAAGTCAACGAAGATCACAAATATGGCGAAGGCTACCAGTTACAAGTGCCATCATGATATTGGATTAGGCAATTCCAGCCATCACATCGGCCTGCCAAATATGTAGGCAACAACTCTCACGGGTCTATCGTTGGCGGAATCTTTCTCGTGGTGGGCGCCACCAATATAAACATTATATATAGCTTATATCGGGATTCGGACTATAACTCTGGAAGATATTACAGTGACCTTTATTGAAGACAAACGAGATAACCAAGTGTGAACATAATTGCCTCTGTCTCCTTCAAAACAACAGATGACCGTAGACATAAAAAACTTTCCATTTCATTAAGTTTTGTCCATGAGGGCTTTCTAAAATTTTAATCTGTGGAATTTGCATAGAGATTATTAAGACAATTCTCTCTCTGTTTTCTTTATAAAGAGATATATGCTACAAGAAAATAGACCAAATCCAAATAAGTTAATAGTGTGTGACGTTTCGGTAAGACCATTGTTACCATCATCAGAGAAAAATAATTTTAAAAACGATTTTTTTATTATTCTTTTGTCTGATGATGGTAAAAATGCTGTTACCAGAACTGTTGCGTTTTGCCCGTTGATTTCTCAATAATCCACTCTGAGTCGTCGGAGCTTCCAAGGTGCCGGTTTTATTTATCTCCAGTCCCGGAACATCAGTCTCCCATCACCCTCGCGAAGCCAAGGTGGCGTGAGGTTTCTCGCCTGAACCCTCAACATCTCCCCCAAAAAATTTAGAGGAGGTTAGCGCTGGACACGCTTGTATCTTGTCCCATACCGCGACAATTTCCCAGATGAGGGAGACGGCTGCTTCATCTCTGTAGCGATTGCTGTCTGCTGTTGTAGCTCCTCTGCAGGCAGTTCATTTCCCGGAGTTTCCTCCCTTTCGGCGGGGAGTTGACTGTCAGGAGATGTCTCACTGGGGTCGACCTGTTGTTGGGAAGAAGCCAGAAGAAGAGAGTTACGCCTGTAGGTCCCTACAGGAGTTTCCACGATGTATGAGCGGGGCGCTGAAGCCTTCACGATGACACTTCTCCACGCTCGAATTTCCTTCACCCAAACTTTCTCTCCTGCAATTAGTTCCGCCTTTTTCGTGGCCGCATGGCGTCTGTCAAAAGCCGTTTCTGCGCCATCTTCCGCTGCTCCTCCTCCCCTCTGATTTTGGATTGATCCACTGTTTTAGGGGTTAGTGATGATGAAGTGCAAGGAACCATATTGCGAATTTTCCTTCCAAATAGAAGTTCTGCAGGGGAGAGTCCTTTTGCCAGTGGTGTTGCCCGATACTCCATGAGTGCTAGGACCGGATCTTTTTTCTTTTTCATCGGGTTTTTCACAATTTTGACAGCAGACTCTGCTTGACCATTTGATCAAGGATCCTTTGGGCTGGAAGTGATGTGTCGAAACCCAAATTAAGAGGCAAACTTCGTAAAAGCTGAAGTTGTTGATGGGCGAAATTGTGGTCCGTAATCACTAATTACAATGTCAGGGATGCCATGACGAGCAAAGATGGCTTCGCAGTGATCTACCACAGCTTTCGATGAAAGTTTAGTAAGTCGTACCACCTCGATAAATCGAGAAAAGTAGTCTGCAACGACTAAATACTCACTTCCTTCGTAATGGAAGAGATCCATCCCAACTTTTTGCCACGGTCGTTCCGGAAACTCGTTGGGGATGAGTGGTTCGTACTTTAGGGGTTGATTCTCGATGCATTTCTCACAGGTTTTCACCATATCCTGGATTTCTTGACCTATTCCTTTCCACCAAACATGATCCTTTACTCTTGTTCGACATTTTGTAATTCCTTTATGACCTGCGTGGATGTGGTTCAAAACATCTTTTCGCATGTTAGAGGGGATGATCACTCGCAGTCCTCTCATTAGTAAGCCGTTCTCTTCCCCTATCTTGTCGCGAACATCGTAGAACGAGCGTTCTAAGGGAGAGAGCTGACATTTAGCGGGTCAAACGTTTTTGGAATAAAATGCCACATTTTGAAGGGTAGGTTCCAGCTTCTGGTTGAGGGCTATTTTGACAAGTCTGTCGTCTGTCGTGGATTGATGCAGGACGATGCTACGCACAAAATGTTCAACTTCTTCCTAAAGCTTTTCATCTTCGGGAAGATGACCTGGAAATTGTTGTCTTGATAGGGTATTAGCGGTGATTAGGTCCTTCCCCGTGTATGAAAGATATGAAACGAGAACTGTAGCATCCTCATACGGTACCGTTGAAGCCTTGGCGTTAGATCGTTCAGATCTTTAGTGGTGAAGATGGGGACTAAAGGTTTGCGATCTATTTCGATGAGGAAGGTTTTTCCCACCACATAGTCCTTGAATCGCTCACACGCCCATGAGATTGCAAGGGCTTCCTTCCCTATTTGAGAGTATCCTTGCTCCATTTTCGTCAACGTCCGTGATGAAAAGGCCACTGGGCGCCACTCGTTGGCTTCATGCTCTTGCTTGAGGACAGCTCCCAGGCCATACGATGATGCATCGGCTGAGACCATGGTCTTCTTAGAGATGTCAAAGCTTGCCTGAACTCGGTCACTGGCCAGAAGGTCTTTGACTTTCTCGAACGCTTTTTTCTGTGGTGAGCCCCAGATGAAACTCGCATCTTTCTTTCTTAGGTCGTTTAGTGGCTTTGTGATTTCCGCTAGATTTGGAACAAAGCGGCCTATAAAATTGACCATGCCCATAAAACCTTGCACCCCGTGCAAGTCAGCTGGCGGTTTCATCTCGGCGATGGCTTTGACTTTCTTTTCGTCCGCCTTGATACCGTGTTCGTCGATGTAATGTCCCAAAAGAATGTGACGCTGCTTACACCGAACTGGCACTTTTCTTTGTTAAGAGTAATCCCTGAGTTCTTCAGGCGTCCAAAACTTCGCGTATTGTCTCGTCATGCTCTTCCTTTCTCTTTGCGAAAATGAGGATGTCATCCATGAGACAGTTACCCCATTGAATTCGCGTAGGATAGCAGACATACGTTTCTGGAAGTGTTCTGGAGCGCTGGAAATCCCAATGGGAAGACTTCTGAATTTATATTTGCCAAAGAGCTTAATGGGTGTCGTCAGCGTTTGGCTTTCTTCAGAGAGTTTAAAATGCCAAAATCCGCTGTTAGCATCCAGCTTGGAAAAGATGTTGGCCCCGTTGAGTTGATCTAGTTCATGTTCAAGGACAGGAAGCTGGTGAAGCTCACGTTCTACACTCAGATTAAGCCGGGACAAGTGTACACAGATCCTGTTTTCCCGTTTGGCTTTCTAGCTAGGACGATCGGTGCGCACCACTCCATTGGCTCATCAACTGGTTCGATGACTTCTTGAGCCACCATCGCATCCAGTTGCTCTTTTAACTTCGGCATGAGCGGAAGAGGTACTCGTCTTGGGACTTGTACGTAGAAGGGCTTGGCACCTTCCTTCAACTTGATTTGATAGGGCTGTTCAAGAAGCCCCAGTCCTTCAAATAGCTTAGGGAACTCTCGTTCAGGATTGACATTCATTGTTCCGTTGATGACAAGATCAATTCGTCTGACGAATTGGAGGTCTCCACAGGCCCCGACACCCTGCAGAGGTTGCTCCAAATGGTGGACCACGTACACGGTATCCTTCATTTCACGTGTGTTAACTCGAAGCTTCGTCACGGAAGTTCCAGCATTCTCCAATCTTTGGTTAGCAGCTGCCATCACTTAACCGTCGGTAGGCGTCACTTGGACGTTGCTGAAATACCGCTTGTACAAGGAAAATGGTATCAGTGTCACATCCGAGCCCAGATCCAACTTGAAGGGGATTGCAATGTCGTTTAATCTTACTGTTGATTTCCACCTGCTCTTTCTGCTTCCCAGCGTAGGTTCGCGGCGGACAGCATATACAAATGAGACCTTCTACCGCGCTAGGGTTTCCTACAAGGATATGACGTTCACCTCATTGTTTTTTCTTCGACAGAGATTAGTGTAATGGCCCTTTTTCTCGCACTTTCCTCAGACTGTGTTCTTAGCTGGGCACTTCTCTTTTTAACGATAATGATGTTTGGTAGTCCTACAGTTGAAACAAGTTGGGAATTTTTTACCTCGTCTGTTTCCTTGGCACTGTCTGTTTGTCTAGACGTTGATCTGCCATTGTCCTTGCCATGACCTGATGCTTCAGGCTTCTGCTTGTCCACTTTTACGCGTTGTGTCGACCTGCGATGTAGAAGGGTTATGATCCTGTTGTTCACGCATCACAGCTTCCCACTGACGGGCGATTTCGACTGCTTTGGCCAAGGTCAGGTTTTCGTTTAGCATCAGTTCCTCCTCCAACTTCCTATCTTTTTCTCCAAGCACTGAACGATCACGAATAAGCTCCTCGCGCAGATTAGCGTATTCGCAGTGCTCAGATATTCTGTGCAAAACTGTTACCAATTCCCAATGGTTTCTTCCGGCTGTTGACTTCTTAATCCGAACAAAGCCCGCTCATACACCACGTTGCGTTTGCCAATAAAGTGGTTGTCGAACGCTTCAATGACTTTGTCGAGGTTTTTTGCGTCATCTGCTGAGAGATTGAGCGCAGAGTGGATTTCATCAGCCCTCTTCCCCATAAGATATATCAATCCTGTGCAGCCGCGAGAGCGAGGGGGCGTGAGGATTCTCGCCTGAACCCTCAATAAGTCCATATAAGATTTCTTGGTTTTTAATTAGATGATAGCTTACATATAGCTATTTTCAAATGTAAAACTATATACAATCATACACATCTTTGTATTTTAATTTTTCAAAAAAGTTATGAAATAGTTTTTATCAAAACCTCTGAACACCATTTATAACCATAAGATTACTAGATAATAGGAGTGTGAATATAATTGAACAAGCCGAAGTCACAACAGATTTACAACATTTATTCACAACATTGATTAAAAGAATTTTGGTTGATAGCCAATGGGGGTATCTCCACTCTCTGGGGAGGATGCAGCTCAGCAAGAGCGGCGATGGCCCTTCAAGTATATGGCCCAGGACCGCAGTGAGCTCTAGACGGCTCAGCAGGGGCTGAAGTCGGGCTTCCCCCGTAGACGGCGATGACCCTTCAGATAGCAAGCCAAGGCCAGCAAGGCCAGGGCCACCAGTTCTACCGCGGTGACCACCAGCTCAGGGCGGCTCAGCAGAGGGCGGTATTCAAGCTCCTGCCTGGGGGGTGGCGGGGGGAGGGGACGTATCGGCATAAGCTCGCCGATTCCCACAATGGTCAGAAGCAGCAGAATCACAAAGTAGGCAGCCATCGTTCACTTAGAGCAGCTATTCGCTTTGATAGTCAAGTTTAACTGGGGGGAAACAATTGAGCCCATTGTTGAGCTCCATGGTTACTAATTTATTGAGATATTTAAATATTAAAAAAGCATATTTTAGATCGAAAAATATATATACATTTTACAATATTCAAACTCTCAGACAATAAAGTTCAGTCAATATAGTCCTGTACTGTAAAAATATAGATAAAATGTCAACAAAAGTCAGTTTAGTGTCTTTCGAATTAGAGACCTAAAATAACTATTCATCACTGCCATACATGTCCTGAAAGTTTTGGTTTCTAATGGGATGGACTTCAAAAACCTCGTCACGTGTCGTTGGATGTCAAAAATATTGTAACATAGAAAATTAGGAAAGACAAACTTCAGAATGACACGGCAATTTATTTAAGGCAAAACCAAATCAACATTTATAAGATACGCAATAAGGCAAGTTTCCAGAGTATCAAAATATAAATAATAAAAATACAGTAGAACAACCTCCCTGTAAAGGACAACAATTAATTGCAGAGCCAAACTGTCCTTTAGAGAGAGGTGTCCTCTTACCGTAGAGTTGTTTATAGTAAAAATGGTAATTTGTAAATGAAAATTGTTCTTTATAGAGAGGTGTCTGCTAGTGGGGTCTCCGCTAAAGGGAGGTTCTACTGTATTAAAAAACATTGATAAACTGTATGTAAAATATGATAAATACTTTGCTACAATATCGTCAAATCTCTTTCCCTCCAGGCCTCACTACGGGGCGCTGCTAACGACTTCTCTTAGCTGGTTCGTAGCCAGTCGTGGCTGAAACCGCCTGCTACTGTACTGATAGTCCTGTACTGTCAATATATAGAGGCAATGTCAACAAAAGTCACCTCAGTGTCCTTTATTTATTTATTTCAATTTAAAGCGCTATGTCTCCCTAGGAACACTTGCGCTGACATACATATATGCCTTTACAATAGTCTATACATATTTACAATAATTGTAGGTCGTAAAGAATAGTCATATGATATTAACAAGGAGAAAGAGAGATAAAAAAAAAACGAGAACAGAGAACTTCGGCTGTGGCTATCGCTGACTTCCTTAAAGAGAAATGATCCCGGTATAGCTCGACGATTGGGACCATCTCTTTCTCGCTGACTTTTCCCGACACCAAATCGTAACAGCCATCCACCACCCGCCAAAAGGCCGTACCTCGGTTCGGTATGATTTTCCTTGCGATTTTTTCAAGACCCTCTTGAATATTTCTTTGCTGAAGTTCTTTGGCAAGTCTTCGAGACTTATGGACTCCGCCGGGCCTTGCGCCCATCTTTAAGGCGCAGCAAAATGATCCTGCTGCCGAAATTACGCGGTGGTTCGGGTCTACTGGCGTTCTGACCAATTAGTCTACCAACAAAGAACTACATGATTATCAGCGGCGTGTTGATGGGCCGTCTGCGTCGTAGCTACCCGACCTCGTGGCCGAGTGTCAGGCCTACGCTGTTCCGGGACGTTCCGCCTCCAGGAACATTGCGCGAATGTCTGACGAGGACTCCTAGGAGACGAGACATGACACTCCGCTGGCTGTCCCTCGCTGGCCCTGATATCGGCCTTTGGCAGCGTGATCAGGAACTACTGATGGCCCTGTTGGAGTAGCTGGGCCTGCTATCTGCATTCCTTGAGTGGGTGGCTGTCCTCTACGGGGAAGAAGACACAGCCATAAAAGTCAGAGATATTAACACCAGAGGCTTCCCGCTTCTTAACTAGGTGAGGCAGGACTGCCGCCTCAATAGTTAAGTTAAGAGTTGGGCCTTTGCTACGCTGCCTCGAGAGGATCTTGGACCGCAGGTGCGTGATCACCTATGCGGATGACATCGTTCTCTTCATCAGGGTCGACCCTCATTTTGACCTCGTGCCTCTGATAATCGAAAAATTTCGCATGGCCTACGGGGTGGCTATCAAATTCGAAACAAGAGCTGTGGGCTCTGGTGCGGCCCCTAGAAACACGGTACTGATTGTAATCAGTAATTATCATCTGGGAATCTCCTGGACGTTCGAGTTTCTGACTATCCTGGGCTCGACGATCACTGCTAGAATGCCGTCGCCTCTCAGGCCTTCCACCTGATGGGGCTGCTGGAGCAAGTCATCGCAGATGGTTTCCCTTTACCCGTGGTCTGTCGTTGGTGGGTCGTGTTCGCGCGGTCCTGGGTTCCATCTTGTACCACCTCTATGGCTACCTTCCACCTGAAATCACTATCAGCCGGCTGCAGCCGCGGCTGGCGCGCTTCGTGTGGGGCACAAGCCGATTGCTCGTGGCTTCCCGGAGGCATTCTGGTGCGTTCAGTCTCCGAGGGTGGTGTCAACTTGCTGGATATCGCCGGCCAGCTTCGGCTCGCTTGTCTGATAGGAGGTGTGAGGGGTGGGGGTCCAAGCCCCACAGCGCGGCACTACTAACGGCTTCCCTTGGCTGGTCTGTTTCAAGTCGTGGCTGAAACCGCCTGCTCCTGACATCTGGCTCTCACTGAGGAGAATGAAACTGCTGAGCCCCTGGGAAGCCACGTCCAGTGTTATTGAGCCTGACCACGGGGCTCTGCACCCCGCCAGCCGGAGGACCCTGAATTTTAGAGGTGACAAAAGGTTAATGCGTCCGCCAGATCTGCTGGATATCGAGCGCTGGCGCCCCTGCCCTAGAACGCTCAACGCGTGCTGCGCTTACGGGCGCACGGCCCCTAGGGGCTTTCTGCCAGCGACTACTTCAGTAAAACGACAGCTCCAGCTATCATGTGGAACACGAGGCGGAGACCATCGGGGATTGCCGAGACCTATTAACCGCCTCTCCATCCAGAGGGCGAACTGGCAAGGAACTCGGCACGGATACTGGAGCACTCTATTGAAGAGTTAGATGTCCGGTGGACCTCGACCGAGGATGTACCTCGCTCCACCTCGTGGGCGTCGCAATAGCTTCTCTGGGCACGACGCAAACGTCGCCCTACGGCTGGCCCTCCACTCCCTACCACATCCTTACCATCCTGCCTCGAGGAGTGTCACTAGTGCCGCCTGTGACTCCATCGACGGGTCTGTCCTATATACACTGCGTGACATTGAAAATGGAACACCAAGAAATAGTGGCCAGAAAATTATGCAAATTTCAGGGTAGACGCGCCTAACCGAGTTATGCAAATGATGTAAAATGCGCAGCTCTCGTGCGCACATGGAGTAAGATATAAGGGAAGGAACTTGCAGAAAGGACAGTATTCGTGTCGTTATTTCTTCAAGGAAAATCATTGTAGAAATTTTGTTCTTGTGTCAAAAAGACACGTGTAATAACAGAGAATGCCAGGTCATCGTAAACGGAGGCAGTTCAAGCAGACAGACGCTTTTACGAGGGGCATGGTGATCGGACTGAAAAGGGCAGGTTGGTCCATACGTCAAGTCGCAGCTGATACACACCTTGGTGCGTCCACGGTGCACCGACTGTGGAGAAGATGGTTGGAACAAGGAAATGTGGCAATTTATAGGAATGTCGGTGCAACCAGAGTGACGTCAGCACGTGTGGATAGGCGTATCCTTCGACAAGCAGTGGCGGCCCCACAAGCTTCTTGTACCGCCATCCTGCAACATGTGCAAGATACCCTAGATCATTCCATCTCGACCAGAACCATTTCCCGTCGATTGGTTGCTAATGGCTTGCACTCATGCCGTCCGCTATGAAGACTGCCATTGACCCCACCGAATAGGCGCCAACGTTTGGAATGGTGCCGGGCTAGATCGACGTGGATGACGGAATGGCACAGGGTCGTGTTCTCAGATGAGTCGTGTTTCTGCTTGTCCAGTGATAGTCGCCGTGTACGCGTGTGGCGTTGACGTGGAGAAAGGTCCAATCCGGCAGCAATTGTGGAACGCCCCACCGTGCGACAACGTGGAATCATGGTTTGGGGCGCAATCGCGTATGATTCCAGGTCACCTTTACTTCGCATTCAGGGCACTATGACGGCCCAACGATACGTTAATGATGTGCTGCGACCGGTGACACTCCCCTACCTTCAGGGGGTACCCAATGCCCTTTATCAGCAGGATAACGCCCGACCGCACACTGCTCGCATTAGCCAACAAGCTCTGCAAGATGTACAGATGCTTCCCTGGCCACCGTACTCTCCTGATCTCTCACCAATCGAGCACGTCTGGGACATCATTGGACGCCGTTTGCATGCCTTGCCACAGCCGCGTTCAGAAGACGAACTGTGGCAAATGGTTGAGAGGGAATGGAGCGCCATCCCTCAGGACGCCATCCGTACTCTGATCCGTACGTGTTGCTGCGTGCATCGCCGTCCACGGTGGTCCTACTTGCTACTAAGCCGACGCCGTTCTCGCTCTGTATTATGACTATCATTTTGAAATAAAGATCACTTATTGTTCGTCCCTGTCTCTCTCTGTCTGCCGAGTTTCATCACTTTCTGGCCACTATTTCTTGGTGTTCCATTTTCAATGTCACGCAGTGTATATTGGAGTTGCCAAGCCATTCTACCTCTTCCCCGAGAGGTGCTTACCTCCTGTGAAATGCTCCTGAATCTGCAGGCCTGGCTCTTCGGCGTCGGCCAACATCCCAAAGTCAATGAAGATAACAAGTGTGGCGAAGGCTACCATCTACAAGTACCATCTTGGTCTTGAGGTGGATAACACCAGCCATAATATCGACCTGTCCACTCTGTGAGAAAGAACTCTCGCGGGTCTATCGTTGGCGGAGTCTTTCTCGTGGTGGGCGCCACCAATGTAGACATAATTTTAGGGAGCCTCTCCTCGCGCGAATTTCGCCTAAACACAAGACTATTCTTGCTAAGTTCCTCGACACTGCCATCGAGCATGCTCGGGACTGCGATTCCATTATTCGCGAGGGATTGTCCGGACTCAGGGTGGCCTTAAGCTCCTGATGAAATCCAGACGTCCCCTCGGTGAGGGCTCCGCCTGATGTAAATATTAAGTGTGAATATTTATTTATCATTATATTTTTATCATATTTAACTTGCTCTTATAACTCTTTGTGAGTGTAAACGTTGACGAGATGTCAATAAAGTTGTTTAATTGTCAATTGTCACCAATGTAGACATTGTTTATAGTTTATATATACATACATATGTATAAAATTAAATAAAAGACATATATTGGATCTAAATTTATTATTCAACAATTATTTCTAGGGGCAAAACGCCTCTCTTTATCAAGTTTTTCTTTGATTTAAACTAAATCACGTGGGTATGTGATCCACTCATGCTATACAGGATCAAAGTAAGAAACTATCTGATGAATATATATATGTGTAAGTATATATACTCATGGACAAACTTAAGGAAGTTACAAGACAGATATTTGATACACGGTCACCTTTATTGAAGACACACAGATAATCAAGTGTAAAAAAAATCCCTCTTTCTTCTTTAAAAAAAAAAATAATAACAGACGACCGGCGATATCAAAGACTTTCCATTTCATTAAATTTTGTCCACGAGTGTTTTCTGAAATTTGAATCTGTGCTATTTCCATAAAGATTATTAAGAAAATTCTCTCTATGTTTTCTTTATAAAGAGATAGATGCTGCAAGGTAATAAGACCTAATCCAAATAAATTAATGGTGTGGGACGTTTCGGTAACAGCACTGTTACCAAAGCGTCACGCACTATTAACCTATTTGGATTAGGTCTTATATTCTTGTATCTGAACTCTATAATCCAAATTGTGCTTCATCATTAGAGATAGACGCTCTGTTGAACGTAGATATATGTGGGATGTCTATCCAGGAGTTTGCGGTGTCGTGAGTTTACAGCAAGAAGATTGAACAAAAAGGATCAAATTTTCAGATTGGTAGACTCTCCATCGTGAAATGATAACCCCGCTATATGGACAATGCTGTTTTCTGATTACAGAGGAATTGATATTTAGGCATCGTCTGGTCGTATTGTCACCGAAGTATCGTTTTTATTGACAATTGAAATAATTTTATTGACATCTTGTCAATACATTCAAAGTGTACAGTCTGTACTATTTAAAAAAAAAAAAAGATAATAGGCATTATATACACTATGTACAATTAATATGGCGCCTCTGCCAGCGCTGCAGAGTTAGGTGGAGAATCGCCAGTGGGTCTCCAGCGACACCACGTATTTCGCGATCTACGAAGAATACGTAGATCGCGTACTTCGCCGCTGAAGAGATGGTGATGGCGTGGTCCTCGAGACCAACTGGAAAGATCCAGGACTGCAGGTCCGGCGGCCGGCCGATGATAGAGAACACCTCTCGGATGACAGGGCGAACGGCGCTACAGGACCAGTAGCGGTGGGCCAGCGATAGGTCGATGGAGCCGCAGGCGATGCAGACAGGCTGACTCGACGCCAAATGCTCCGGATGGGACAGGGCGTGCAGGGCCAGTCGCATTGCGATGTCCGTCCCATGGCCCCCGAAGGAGCAGCGACGGATAGATGAGAAGGGCACACCGGAGGAGGGCACGTCGACCACAGGCGCCCAGTGCCGGAGATACTGTGAGGTGGGAACGACGGCCAGGCGGGGATGCTCCAGCATGCGCCGCGCCATGCGTGTGCATATGCACAGGAACGGAGTAGCCGTCCCGCGCAGCACCACGGCTTCTTCCAAGAACCTCTCCTGGTAATCGCTCCTAGCATTCTCGTTCAGCAGCCGCTGGCAGTATGATCCAAGGGCAGCTGCGCCTGGTGGACACTCCATGTCGTCCTGGTATTGAGCGGCGGATCAAGGCCCGCCATGTCTCGAACTCGCATTCTGACCCACCTTGGGGAAGCTCGTAGCGATGGAGTCGCCAGGAACCTGCAGGCGCCGACGAGGGGCAGGTTCAGTAGGGTGGGAGTGGGCACCACCCGGTGGTTCAGGCCCAGGATGGAGGAGGCCTGTTCCCAGAGTTCCAGCTGGCAACGACGACAGGGAAACACCCAGGAACTCGAAGACAAGAGAGCCATCCTAGTTCCAGAGTTCGCCAGCCATGAGTAGGCGTTCTTACCTTCAGCTCTTCGTGCAGACTGAACCCCCTTGAAGCAGGCGAGTTGGGTGCTGATGTCCAATAACGCCACGGCACCTACGGACACAGGACGTGCCAGAACGCTGCCGGGAAGCTACGCAGTGCGGTTAAGACCCCAAACAAACCGCGCCAGTCTTGCCTGCAGTCTTGAGATGAAAGTCTCACTGGGCAGGTAGGCCTGAAGATGGTAGAAGATTGATGAGAGCACCAGGCTATTGGCCGCTTTCGCCCGCCCCACAAAAGAGAGACTGCGGACAAAGGGGGACCATCTAGCGATGGATCCTTCCAGTAGTTTACTAATGTGCTGATCTTGTACCGATGTTCCACGTCCCGGGGTGACGATGGTGCCCAGAATGGTGAATTTTTCTGTGTTCCAGGAAATTCCCAATGGAGAGTCGGTACGGTTTTTCCACCCACCGCACCGGAGACCCTGACTTTTTCCGAAGTTGACTCTTATTCCTGACGCACGCCTGAAGCCATCGAATATCTTCTTAATTATATCTAACTGCCCATCCTCGCGGATAAGCAGAACGATATCGTCGGCGTATGCCAGAACGTTTCCTCGCCCGAGTAACTTCTCCAAGTGAAGAAGAAGAGGCCCCGTGCAGATCGAAAAGAGAGCAGCGCTGGACGCGCGGCCCTGCTTCACCCCGTTGAGCAGAAAGAACAACGGAGTACGTCTAGCTCCTTCGATCCTCACGGCCGCTTGTGCCCTGACATAGAGCAGCTGGACCCACTCTACGAAGACTGGCAGAACACCGATGGAGATCAGGAGAAATATCATGAAGCCGCGGTCCAGAGTGTCAAACGCAGACTCTAGGTCAGTGGCAACGACCGTAGTAGTTCATTATTTTTGTGGGCTGTGGCGACCGCGTCAGAGACGCTAGCCGTGTCCCAGGATGGTGTTCTTCCCGAGATGGCGTAGTTCTGGCATTCCGGAACTATGTCGCGAAGGTGACGTCGCAATCTCCCGTGTAACTCTGTGGACTCTGTAGTCTGTTGGAGGAAGAGGTATAGGTCGAAGTCCGCTATGACCTGGGCCGCCGTGCGGTTTGGGAATGAAACATATCTCGCTGTGCCGCGTGGATGAAGGCAGAGCCCCGAAAGTCTGGGAAGCCTCAAAGATCTGTTGAAGCACCGGCGCGAAGAAGTCTTCAAATCCGCGGATCAGTTCGCAGGGCAGCTCGTCCCATCCGACCGATTTTCCCATGGGCAAGCGGCGGATGGCAGCACAAATTTCAGCTTGGGAAATCTCAGCGCGACTCAAGGGATTGCCTTCTTCTAAGTTGATTATTAAGGTGGCGCCACGCAGGAATTCTTCAATGTCTTCCGGGGAACATGCTGGGCGTGAGAAACGCTCTTTAAAATAGGCGTAGGCCATGTCCCGCAAAGCTGAGCCCTCGATGACTTGTCCTGCGCTATTGCAGATGGTGAGTGATGTGCGGCGAGTCCGAAGCGCGCGCCCGAGGTCTGGTAAAGATGGGTAGTCTGCGTCAATCGACGCTGCTTCGAGCTTTGTTTGAAAGAACCTTCTCGCTCTCTTGATGTAATCATCCTCTGAGACGCGAGGGACAGCGAGGGTCTTTATTTCTTGAGCCAGATTGGCCTTGAAAGAAGTCCATTTCTGCCATAATTCACTTGCCATCAGGTCTTCCATGGTGCTTGAGGCGTCGTCTAAGAGAGTCACCACCTGTTCTATGACCAGTCTCGAGCGAAGCAAGATCGCGATACTGGGTGGTCGAGGATAGTGAGCCTTGCCGATCTAAAGGAGAACTGCGCGGTGATCGGAGTTCTTATAGTGGAGGGTCCAGTAGCGGGTGGCTCGGTCGGAAAGGTTTAAAGGCAGTAGACTAGGTCCAATCTGCTCGAATCTAAGCGGTTTCCGTAGTTGGAAATTCTTGTTGGCTGGGGATCCGCTTCGAAGATAGCTGCGGAATCCACGAGGTTGGCACGGTCCAAGAGCTCTATCAAGGCTTCAACAAAAACGGAAGCGACGTCTCTCGCATTCTCTTCAGAGATGTTAAAGTCCCCGAGGATCCAAGTATTTTCATTGACGGCTGCAGTTCTGATGGATTGCAGCTGCTAAAGCCGCTAGTCAAGATGATGGGAGAGTTGGCAGTTGATAAATTTCGTCCGTTGACCTCGGACGTCGACATCAAATAGGCGACCTTGCCGGGGAACATAATCCACTTTCTGAGGATGGAAATTCCCGGCGCAACTAAACAGGCGACTCCAGATCCCCTGATGGCCGTAGCTGGCGCGACAGCGGCGGTGTATCCCAAGCAGAGATCCTCGACGGCATCCAGGGTCGATACGTTGGTTTCATTGACGAAAGCGATGTCAACTGCGTGCTGCTTTAGGAAGCTGCAAAGCTCCAAGCTTCTTTGACGAGCGGCGATCCCGCGCATATTGAGGCTCGCAAGGCGGAAGTTCATTGCGGGGGTTTTGTTTTGACTCCAATGCCGACAACCGCTTGTACAGAAGGCTCGTCCTATCTTCCACTTTGTCTATTAACTTTGAAGCCAGAAGGTGAAGGCCAGATTTTTGAACATTGTCCAGTTCCTTAAGGTATTTTGTGAGGAAAATTGGGGAGTTAATGGCGCGGAGAACATTTTCCTTATTTAACCTCACATTCTTTGCCTCCTCGAACAGCTTGGAGGAGGTTTTTCTTAATACGGCGGCCAGTTGCTTTTGTTCCCTGGTCTTAGCACCAGGAAGGAATTCTTCATCTGTTAGAGTTGTCTTGTTCTCTACAATTTCCTCCTTTTCAGACGAAGTTTCATGTTCCGCGCTGGATGCGGGCGTAGGATCGGAAACAACAGCAACTGGGCCACATTTAGCTGAAACCTCCGTAGCAGGTAGGGCGGGGTGAAGCTGGTGGTGGCTGGTGGTGCTGTAGGTTGGCTGGAGGGAGCCGCAAGTTGGCTACCTAAGTTTTTATACTGTGCCAACGGCACACTGGAAGTGGGAGCTCGAATGTTCTGGGGTCAGTTAACCCGAATGTATCCCATTTTTTGGCACTTGTTGCATTTTATCTTGTGAGTTATGTATACGGGAGTGGTTATTTCTTCCGTCAGGATGTTTATACAGGCGCGATGGAGGTCCCCTGACAGAAGGGTCGTAGTGCCTTGATGACGTCACTGTCCTCGATAACGAACGGTAGTCCATTGAATGTGATCTTGTCCAACTTCTTCCTATATGGAAAAGCCTTCAAGAGAGGTCTACGGATCTCAAGTCATTACAGACCGGGAGAGACCTACCAGAATCTGACCTGACATCTTCGCCAATTAATGGACGCAGTCTTTACCGAGCATGTCTTCCAATGCGTCAATGTAGTCAACAGGGGAGAACTCCTGCAGGAACTCTAGGAATACCATCTGGTCGAAGTTGGTTTTTGAATATCTTACGTGGCATCGATCTAGGAGTTGTCGGGAAGCCTTTATCTGTTCAACCGCACTGTTGGGACGAGTCCTTTGGTGACGTAGCGCGGTCCCCTGGTCCGAGACTCCCCGGAGCCCCTAGGCTGGGGTTGCAGGGTGTTTTTCTGAGAAAATGGGGATTTACCTCTCTTCTTGCCGACAGTTGTGAAGCCGTCAGCGTCGTTATCATTGTCTTGGGCGAAGTCAATTTGATCCACCCAACTTCTCTTGATTGTGAGGGGGCAATTTCCTTGTTCGTCGCCTCGTGATGACAAGTTTCTTTTGGACGAATTTCTTTCGCTGATAATTTATCAGTTACTTCAGAATGCTCATTAGAAGGTATATTTTCATGTTCTCCGTGTCATGGGTTTTCTTCCAATACCTGGAAGCGGTTCAAGCACTGATATTTCATGAGTCCATGGCCAAAAATCGCGTAGCTCGTGCTCCACTTGGCCTCACATCCGAGGTAAACTTGGGTTAAAAAAAGGAGAGAAAGATAATATTAGGTTAAACTGGAATGTACGTAATAAAAAGGAAGCATTATAAAGCTCAGATGATTATTTTATTTTTAAACACTAAACAAACTTCTACAGTCCTTACTGCGATGAAAAATATATTGGTAGGGCTTGATTCATCAGTGATGAACCCTCAAAGCGGTTTCACCAATTTAATATACCACACCGCTTAGAGCTCTAATACTGTATTGGACGATGTAAATACTGTATATAAAAATTGCTCTATTCAATATTTATCGCACATTTCCAAGGTCCATATAGGATTTCTTGGTTGTTAATTTTATGATAGCTTACATATAGCTATTTTCAAATGCAAACCTATATACAATCATACACATCTTTGTGTTTTAATTTTTCAAAAAGGTTATGAAATATTTTTTATCAAAACCTCTAAACCATTTAATTATAAGAGTACTAACTAGAGATAATAGGAGTGTGAAAATAATTGAACAAGCCGAAGTCACAACAGATTCACAACATTTATTCACGACATCGATTAAAAAAATTTTGGTTGATAGCCAATGGGGGTATATCTCCACTATCTGGGGAGATGACAGGGCTCAGCAAGAGCGGCGACGGCCCTTCAAGTATTTGGCCCAAGACCGCGATGAGCTCCAGACGGCTCAGCAGGGGCTGTAGTCGGGCTTCCCCCGTAGACGTCGATGGCCCTTCAGATAGCAAGCCAAGGCCAGCAAGGCCAGGGCCACCAGTTCTACCGCGGTGACCACCAGCTCTGGGCGGCTTAGCAGGGGGCGGTATTCAGGCTCCTGGCTGGGGGGTGGCGGGGGAAGGGGACGTATCGGCATAAGCTCGCCGATTGACGCAATGGTCAGAAGCAGCAGGATTACAAAGTAGGCAGCCATCGTTCACTTAGAGCAACTATTCGCTTTGATAGTCAAGTTTAACTGGGGGGAAACAATTGAGCCCATTGTTTAGCTCCATGGTTACTAATTTATTGAGATATTTAAATAATAAAAAAAGCATATTTTAGATCAAATAAAAGATTTATTTTCTAATATACAAACTCTCAGAAAATAAAGTTCGGCCAATATAGTCCTGTACTGTAAACATATAGATAAAATGTCAACAAAAGTCACTTTAGTGTCTTTCGAATTAGTCACCTAACAATACTATGTCTTTCTTCCATACATGTCCTGAAAACTTTGGCTTCTAATGGGATGGGCTTCAAAAACCTCGTCACGTGTCGTTGGATGTCAAAAATATTGTAACGTAGAAAATTAGGAAAGACAAACTTCAGAATGACACAGCAATTTATTTAAGGCAAAAACAAATCAACCTTTATAAGATAAGCAATAAGTGAAGTTTCCAGAGTAGCAAAATATGAATAATATAAATACAGTAGAACCTCTCTGTAAAGGACAACAATTAATTGCAGAGCTAAACTGTCCTTTAGGGAGAGGTGTCCTCTTACCGTATAGTTGTTAATAGTAAAAAATGTTAATTTTGCAAATGAAAACTGTCAATTAAAGAGAGGTGTCCGCTAACAGGGTGTCCGTTAAATAGAGGTTCTACGGTAATAAAAAAATGATAATCTTTGCATAAAATATATTAAATACTTTGCTAAAATATCATCAAATCTCTTTCCTTTCAGGCTTCACTGCCCGGAGCTGCAACGGCTTCTTTTGGCTGGTCCGTGGTTAGTCGTGGCTGAAACCGCCTGCTCCTGGGTTCATACTCTCACAGAATAAGGAAACTGCTGAGCTCTTGGGGAGTCACGTCCAATATTCTTGATCTTAACCAGGTGTCTCTGCACCACGCCAGCCTGAAGACTTTGCATCGTAGAGGTGACAACAGGTTCCTGCGGCCGCCATATCTGCTGGTGCCCCTGCCCTAGCACGTTCAACGCGTGCTGCGCTTTCGGACGCACGGCTCCTAGGGGATTTCTGCCAGCGACTACTGCAGTAAAACGACAGCTCCAGCTATCATGCGGAACATGAGGCGGAAACCATCGTTCTTCGGGGATCGTCGAGTCCCATTACCCATTTCTCCATCCAGGCACGGAACTCGGCACGGCTACTGGAGCACCCTGTTGAAGAGATAGCGTCCGGTGGACCCCAATCGTGGATGTACCTTGCTTCACTCCATGGGCGTCACAACTGCTTTTCAGGGCACGACGCAGACATCGTCCTACGGCTGGCCCTCCACGCCCTATTCCATCCTGACCATCCTGCCTCGAGGCGTGCCACCTGTGCCGCCTGTGGGTCTAACAACGAGTCGCTGACCTACCTATATTGGAGTTGCTGAACCATACGACCTTTGCTCCGAAAGATGTTCGCCTCCTGCGAGGTGCCCATGAATCTGCAGACCCAACTCTTCAGGTCGGCCGCCATCCCACGTCAACGAAGATCACAAATATGGCGATGGTTACCAGTTACAAGTGCCATCTTGATTTTGGATTAGGCAATTCCAGCCATCACATCGGCCTGCTAATTATGTAGGCAACAACTATCACGGGTCTATCGTTGGCGGAATCTTTCTCGTGGTGGGCGCCACCAATATAAACATTATATATAGCTTATATCGGGATTCAGACTATAACTCTGGAAGATATTACAGTGACCTTTATTGAAGACAAACGAGATAACCAAGTGTGAACATAATTGCCTCTGTCTCCTTTAAAACAACAGATGACCGTAGACATAAAAACTTTCCATTTCATTAAGTTTTGTCCATGAGGGCTTTCTAAATTTTTAATCTGTGGTATTTGCATAGAGATTATTAAGAAAATTCTCTCTCTGTTTTCCTTATAAAGAGATATATGCTACAAGAAAATAGACCGGATCCAAATAAGTTAATAGTGTGTGACGTTTCGGTAAGAGCATTGTTACCATCACCAGAGAAAAATAATTTTAAAAACGATTTTTTTATTATTCTTTTGTCTGATGATGGTAAAAATGTGGTTACCAGAACTGTTGCGTTGTGCCCGTTGATTTCTCAATAATCCACTCTGAGTCGTCGGAGCTTCCTAGGTACCGGTTTTATTTATCTCCAGTCCCGGAACATCAGTCTCACATCACCTGCCGCGAGGTGGCGTGAGGATTCTCGCCTGAACCCTTAACATCTCCCCCAAAATGTTTAGAGGAGGTTAGCGCTGGACACGCTTGTATCTTCTCCAATACCGCGACACTTTCCCAGGTGAGGGAGACGGCTGTTTCATCTCTGGAGCGATTGCTGTCTGCTGTTGTTGCTCCTCTGCAGGCAGGTCATTTCCCGGAGTTTCCTCCGTTTCAGCGGGGAGTTGACTGTCAGGAGATGTCTCACTGGGGTCGACCTGTTATTGGGAAGAAGCCAGAAGAAAAGAGTTCCGCCTGTAGTTCCCTACAGGAGTTTCCACGATGTATGAGCGGGGCCCTGAAGCCTTCTCGATGACACTTCTCCACGTTCGAAGATCCTTCACCCAAACTTTCTCTCCTGCAATTAGTTCCGCCTTTTTCGTGGCCGCATGGCGTCTATCAAAAGCCGTTTATGCGCCATCTTCCGCTTCTCCTCTTCCCCTCTGAGTTTGGATTGATCCACTGTTTTAGGGGTTAGTGATGATGAAGTGCAGGGAACCATAGTGCGAATTTTCCGTCAAAATAGAAGTTCTGCAGGGGAGAGTCCGTTTGCCAGGGGTGTTGCCCGATACTCCATGAGTGCTAGGACCGGATCTTTATTCTTTTTCATCAGGTTTTTCACAATTTTGACAGCAGCCTCTGCTTGACCATTTGATTGTGCATGCTTTGGGCTGGAAGTGATGAGTCGAATCCCAACTTCAGAGGCAAACTTCGTAAAAGCTGAAGTTGTTGATGGGCGAAATTGTGGTCCGTTATCACTGATTACAATGTCAGGGATGCCATGACGAGCAAAGATGGCTTTGCAGTGATCTACCACATCTTCCGACGAATTTTTGGTAAGTCGTACGACCTCGATAAATCGAGAAAAGTAGTCTGCGACGACTAAATACTCACTTCCTTAGTAATGGAAGAGATCCATCCCAACTTTTTGCCACGGTCGTTCCGGAAAGTCGTTGGGGATGAGTGGTTCGTTCTTTAGGGGTTGATTCTCGATGCATTTCTCACAGGTTTTTACCATATCCTGGATTTCTTTACCTATTCCTGGCCACCGAACATGACCCTTTGTTCTTGCTCGACATTTTGTTATTCCTTGATGACCTGCGTGGATGCGGTTCAAAACATCTTTTCGCATGTTAGAGGGGATGATCACTCGCAGTCCTCTCATCAGTGAGCCGTTCTCTTCCCCTATCACGTCGCGAACATCGTAGAACTAGCGTTTTAAGGGAGAGAGCTGACATTTGGCGGGCCAACCGTTTTTGGAATAAAATACCACTTTTTGAAGGGTAGGCTCCAACTTCTGGTTGAGGGCTATTTTGGCAAGTCTGTCGTCTGTCGTGGATTGATGCAGGACGATGTTACGCACAAAATGTTCAACTTCTTCCTGGAGCTTTTCATCTTCGGGAAGATGACCTGGAAGTGGTTGTCTTGATAGGGCATCAGCGGTGATTAGGTCCTTCACTGGTGTATGAAAGATATGAAACGAGAACTGCAGCATCCTCATGCGGTACCGTTGAAGCCTTGGCGTTAGATCGCTCAGATCTTTAGTGGTGAAGATGGGGACTAAAGGTTTATGATCTGTTTCGATGAGGAAGGTTGTTTGAACCACAAAGTCCTTGAAGCGCTCACACGCCCATATGATTGCAAGGGCTTCCTTCTCTATTTGAGCGTATCCCTGCTCCCTCTTCGTCAACATCAGTGATGCAAAGGCCACTGGGCGCATTCGTTGGCTTCATGCTCTTGCTTGAGGACAACTACCAGGCCATACGATGATGCATCGGCTGAGACCATGGTCTTCTTAGAGATGTCAAAGCTTGCCAGAACTCGGTCACTGGCCAGAACGTCTTTGACTTTCTAGAACGCTTTTTTATGTGGTGAGCCCCAGATGAAACTCGCATCTTTCTTTCTTTGGTCGTTTAGTGGCTTTGTGATTTCCGCTATATTTGGAACAAAGCGGCCTATGAAATTGACCATGCCCATAAAATCTTGCACCCCGTGCAAGTCAGCTGGCGGTTTCATCTCGGCGATGGCTTTGACTTTCTTTTTGTCCGCCTTGATACCGTGTTCGTCGATGTAATGTCCCAAGAATGCGACGTTGCTTACACCGAACTGGCATTTTTCTTTGTTAAGAGTAATCCATGAGTTCTTCAGGCGTCTCAAAACTTCGCGTAGTGTCTCGTCATGCTCTTCCTTTTTCTTTGCGAAAATGAGGATGTCATCCATGAGACAGATTACCCCATTGATTCCGCGTAGGATAGCAGACATACGTTTCTGGAAGTGTTCTGGAGCGCTGCAAATCCCAATGGGAAAACTTTTGAATTTATATTTGCCAAAGAGCGTAATGGGTGTCGCCAGCGTTTGGCTTTCTTAAGAGAGTTTAATCTGCCAAAATCCGCTGTTAGCATCCAGCTTGGAAAAGATTTTGGCCCTGTTGAGTTTATCTAGTTCATGTTCAAGGACAGGAAGCGGGTGAAGCTCACGTTCTACACTTAGATTAAGCCGGGACAAGTCTACACAGATCCTGATTTTCCCGTTTGGCTTTCCAGCTAGGACGATCGGTGCGCACCACTCCGTTGGCTCATCAACTGGTTCGATGACTTCTTGAGCCACCATCGCATCCATTTGCTTTTTTAACTTCGGCATGAGCGGAAGAGGTACTCGTCTTGGGACTGGTACGGAGAAGGGCTTGGCACCTTCCTTCAACTAGATGTGATAGGGCTGTTCAAGAAGCCCCAGTCCTTTAAATAGCTTAGGGAACTCTCGTTCAGGTTTGACATCTGTTGTTCCTTTGATGAAAACATATACAAATGAGACCTTCTCCCGCGCTGGGGTCTCCTCCGAGGATATGGCGTTCACCTCATTGTTTTTTCTTCGACAGAGATTAGTGTAATGGCCCTCTTTCGCGCACTTTCCACAGACTTTGTCCTTAGCTGGGCACTTATCTCTGTAACGATAATGATGTTTGGTAGTCCCACAGTTAAAGCAAGTTGGGAATTTTTTTCCTTCGTCTGTTTCCTTGGCACTGTCTGTTTGTCTAGACGTTGATTTGCCATTGTCCTTGCCATGACCTGATGTTTTAGGCTTCTGCTTGGCCACTTTCCGCGTTGTGTCGACCTGCGATGTAGAAGGGTTAAGATCCTGTTGTTCACGCATCACAGCTTCCCACTGACGGGCGATCTCGACTGCTTTGGCCAAGGTCAGGTTTTCGTTTAGCATCAGTTCCTCCTCCAACTTCCTATCTTTTACTCCAAGCACTATACGATCACGAATAATCTCCTCGCGCAGATTAGCGTATTCGCAGTGCTCAGATATTCTGTGCAAAACTGTTACAAATTCCTCAATGGTTTCTTCCGGCTGTTGACTTCTTAATCCGAACAAAGCCCGCTCATACACCACGTTGCGTTTGCCAATAAAGTGGTTGTCGAACGCTTCAATAATTTTGTCGAGGTTTTTTGCGTCATCTGCTGAGAGATTGAACGCAGAGTGGATTTCCTCAGCCCTCTCCTCCCTAAGATATATCAATGCTGTGATCTGATATTCTTGTTCCTTGGCGTTCAAGTTGGAGAGAAGTCTGTTTCGAGAAAATCGATGTTTCCAGCTTGGCCAATCCTTGGCGTCGAAACTGAAGTTAGGAGGCGGAAGAAAGGAATTTGATTCCATGTCAGGTTTGATTGTACAAGAGTGGAATTAATTAAAAAGGCACTTACTTAGGATCTTCACGATCCCACCGCTGCCACCATGTTGCGTTGTGCCCGTTGATTTGTCAATAATCCACTCTGAGTCATCGGAGCTTCCTAGGTACCGGTTTTATTTATATCCAGTCCCGGAACAACATAAGCCGCACTTCACCAGCCGCGAGGCGCGAGGTGGCGTGAGGATTATCGCCTCAACCCTCAACAGGTCCATATAGGATTTCTTGGTTGTTAATTAGATGATAGCTTACATATAGCTATTTTCAAATGTAAAACTATATATATAGTGGTCGATGGACTCCTCTCAACTCCAGAGGGAGTTGATAGACTGCGAGCACAGAGACAACCCTAAAATGGAAAGGATCATCGCGTTGGTATTCAAAAGGACAGGTACTTCTAGACAGACCAAGGTCTGTCAACAGCTTGAACTGCACCCCGACCTGAAGTATAGGACCTCCTGCTACCTCAAGAAATGTGAAGATTTTAAGTCAAAAAACTTCAGAGACCTCAATACCGACCAAAAAAGAGCACTCAACGATAAAATAGGCAAATTGAGGCTAATTCAAACGGAGATCGACAAGTATGATGCAATATACGATGCAATCCTCGATGCAAAATATCCGACGAAGAAGTGACCGCTTAATGCGTCTCAGCACGACAACTCTGACCAACAAGAAGACAGGAACCTAGATAAAATAACCTAAGCCCACTCCCCTAGAAGTGAAGACAACCCCTCCGCCATGTATAGAAATGGAAATAGACGGAAAGACTACAACAGATAGATCAACTCCTTCTTGATACCCCTTCCCCTCTGACTGCCGACTGTATTTGCCTCTTTTAACTGAATAAAGACCGTTTTTCGCGTTATATATATATATATATATATATATATATACAATCATACACATCTTTGTATTTTAATTTTCCAAAAAAGTTATGAAATAGTTTTTATCAAAACCTCTAAACACCATTTAACTATAAGAGTACTAACTAGATAATAGGAGTGTGAATATAATTGAACAAGACAAAGTCACAACAGATTTACAACATTTATTCACGACATCGATTAAAAGAATTTTGGTTGATAGCCAATGGGGGTATATCTCCACTATCTGAGGAGATGACAGGGCTCAGCAACAGCGGCGACGGCCCTTCAAGTATATGGCCCAGGACCGCGGTGAGCTCTAGACGGCTCAGCAGGAGCTGAAGTCGGGCTTCCCCCGTAGACGTCGATGGCCCTTCAGATAGCAAGCCAAGGCCAGCAAGGCCAGGGCCACCAGTTCTACCGCGGTGACCACCAGCTCTGGGCGGCTCAGTAGGGGGCGGTATTCAGGCTCCTGGATGGGGGGTGGCGGGGGGAGGGGACGTATCGGCATAAGCTCGCCGATTCCCACAATGGTCAGAAGCAGCAGGATCACAAAGTGGGCAGCCATCGTTCACTTTGAGCAGCTATTCGCTTTGATAGTCAAGTTTAACTGGGGGGAAACAATTGAGTCCATTGTTGAGCTCCATGGTTACTAATTTATTGAGATATTTAAATAATAAAAAAGCATATTTTGGATTGAATAAAAGATTTATTTTCCAATATACAAACTCTCAGACAATAAAGTTCGGCCAATATAGACCTGTACTGTAAAAATATAGATAAAATGTCAACAAAAGTCACTTTAGTGTCTTTCGAATTAGTCACCTAACATAACTATGCATCGCTGCCATACATGTCCTGGAAACTTTGGCTTCTAATGGGATGGACTTCAAAATCCACGTCACGTGTCGTTGGATGTCAAAAATATTGTCACGTATAAATTAGGAAAGACAAACTTCAGGATGACACGGCGATTTATTTAAGGCAAAAACAAATCAACCTTTATAAGATAAGCAATAAGTGAAGTTTCCAGAGTAGCAAAATATAAATAATAAAAATACAGTAGAACAACCTCCCTGTAATGGACAACAATTAATTGCAGAGATTAAGTGTCCGTTATGGAGAGGTGTCCTTTTACCGTAGAGTTGTTTGTTATGATTGATCCGGCAACACTGCCGACTCGACTTGTAAACACTCTTAGATATATAACCATGTTATAATAAATATATGTTAATAAAAAAACACTTAGTTCAGTTGCATTCTGCGTGATCAAATAGACACAAGAACAACATAAACAACATGGTGACAGCGGAAAAGTGAGTACTTTTTCAAATAAATATATTATTGAAAAATATTAGTGAAAAAAAGAAAACATGGACTTTGTTAGGCCTAGCGAACTCGCCCTGCACGGAAATGTAGCGGAAAATTGGCGAAGGTTCAAACAGCGATTAATGCTTTATCTTGAAGCAACAGAAAAAGCCACAAAGCCTGATAAACTGAAAGTTGCCATTTTATTAAATTTTATTGGCGAAGAAGCCTTGGAAGTTTTCAACACATTTCATTTAAAAGAAGATGAAGCAGAAAATTTCGATCTTGTAATAAACAAATTTGATGATTTTTGCGAGCCTAAAAAGAACGTCATTTTTGAAAGATTCAAATTTTTTTCAGCGACCCAGAAGGATGGTGAATCCATCGATAGTTTTATAACAGAACTAAAAGGATTATCCACATCATGTGAATTTGAATCACAAAAGGATAGTCTAATTAGGGATCGCATTGTGTATGGAATACAAGACAAGGCTTTGCAGGAACGCCTCTTAAGAGAGCCCAATTTAACTCTTCTAAAAGCCATTGAAATGTGCAAAACAGATGAAATAAGCAAGCAACAGATCAAGATCATGCAGAACAACCAGAACATTTGTCAAATAAGAAAATATGAAAAGAAACACAGTCCAAAACAAAATCAAGAATCTGAAAAAGAATTCAAATGCCAAAGGTGTGGAAAGTCCCACAGAGCAAAAAATTGTCCTGCATGGGGTAAAAGATGCTCCAAATGCAAAAAGATGAATCATTTTGCAGCTTTCTGTAAAAGTTCAGCTATCAGAAGTCTGAATGATGAAACAGAAGAAACTGTATGGTCAATACATGAAGCAAAAGTAGTCCATACTTTGGAATGGAAAAAATCCATCATAGTGAATGGAAAGGAAATATGTTTCAAGTTGGACTCTGGAGCAGAAGTAAATGTTTTGCCATACACATTCACCAGACAAATGAAAGGTTTGGAAATATTTCAGACTAACCGAAAGCTAACATCATATACAGGACATGAAATCAAGATAAAAGGAATTGCCACACTAAATTGCAAAACTAAAAATAAGACGGAAAGTCTAGAATTTTTCATTGCTGATGGATACTATCAACCAATTTTTGGAATAGAAGCTATTGAAAAGCTTTCACTAATTAAGAAATGTGATGCTGTCCAAACAGAGCAAAACAATTCAGCAAAAGAAATTTTGAACAGGCACAAAAATATATTTGAAGGCATAGGAAGACTGCCAATTGAACACAAGATTAGACTAAAAGAAAATGCAACTCCAGTTATTGCTCCAAGCAGAAAAATTCCTTTTTCCATTAGAGAAAAAGTTAAAGCAGAATTGGAACGGATGGAAAAACTTGACATTATTGAAAAAGTTGAAGAACCAAGCGAATGGACACACCCTATTGTAGTGGTACAAAAACCTTCTGGAGATGTCAGAATTTGCATGGACCCCAGGGAACTGAACAAATATGTTCAGAGAGAGCGCTATATTCTGCCAACAGCTGAAACAATATTTTCTGAACTGAAAGGTGCTACAGTTTTCTCTGTATTTGATGCATCATCAGCTTTCTGGAAAGTCCCATTAGACAAAGAAAGCACCAACCTGTGCACCATTGCGACTCCCTTTGGAAGATTCCGGTTCAAGCGACTTCCCTATGGATTGAACAGTGCATCGGAGGTATTCCAGCGATGCATAAACCATATTCTTTCAGGTCTCCAGGGAACTGCTTGCTATATGGATGACATCTTGATCTATGGAAGCACAATGAAAGAGCACAACCGAAACCTTGAAACAGTTCTTCGAAGGTTGGAAGAAAACAATGTCAAGCTCAATGCCAAGAAGCAGCAGATAGCTGTCGACAAAGTAAATTTCTTAGGCCATATAATCAGTCGAGATGGAATAGCCATTCAAGCTTCAAGAGCAGAGGCAATACAAAAGTTGAAAAGACCTGAGAACAAGACTGAAGTCCAAAGATTCTTAGGTATGGTAACGTACCTTGGCAAATTCATTCCTAATCTTTCTGACAAGACTGCACCTCTAAGGAAATTGATAAGCAACAAGAGTGAATGGAAATTTGGAGGCGAAGAAAATGATTGTTTTGAAAAACTCAAGAATATGGTTTCGAATGCTCCAATATTGACATTTTTTGACCCAACCAAGCCAATCACCATTTCATCTGATGCAAGCCAATATGGTATTGGTACAGTGCTTATGCAAGGGGGACAAGCAATTGAGTATGCGTCCTTCAGCCTGAATGCAACTCAAAGAAAATACGCACAGATAGAGAAAGAACTTTTGGCTATAGTCTTTGGATGTGAACGCTTCCAGTACTATATTTGGGGAAATGATGTTATTGTGGAAACTGACCACAAACCTCTCCTGAGTATTGTTAAGAAACCTTTAGAAAAGCTTTCCCCAAGACTGCAAAGAATGGTCTTACGTCTGATGAGATTTCAAATATCTTTGAAGTTTACACCAGGGAAAAACATGTTTGTAGCTGACCATCTGTCTAGAGATCCATTAAAAGATTAGGTGGACACAAGCTATTTAGAAGGTCAAACTGAATCAGTGCACATGTTGCTGGTTACCACAGATGAAAAAAATAAAGAGACTACAAAAGGAAACTCATGGGGACCACACCTTGATACAACTAATGGAGTATGCGAAGAATGAATGGCCGAAATATAAAACTAAGGTCTGTGATGAAGCAAAACCCTACTGGCAATTTCAAGATGAAATTCATGTGAGTGACGGAATTGTTTACAAAGGAAATTGCATCGTGGTGCCATCGACTCTTCGAAAAGAAATCCTGCAGGTTGTTCATTCATCACACCAGGGCATAGCAGCTTCCAAAGAAAAAGCAAGATCAGCATTTTACTGGCCCGGCATGATAACACAAGTAGAAAATGAAGTGGAAAAATGCAGAACATGTCAGGAATATTCAAGAAAGAATCCTGAGGAGTCAAGAATAGCTCATGAAATCCCTGAATTTCCATGGGAAAAAATTGCTGTAGATTTCATGGAGGTGAGTGGAACCAGTTCCATCTTGGTTGTCGATTACCACTCAAAGTTTGTTGAAATCCGGAAATTATCAAGCAAAAGAGAAACCGAAACCATCATGCAGTTGAAAACCATTTTCAAGACTCATGGAATTCCAAGAACTCTAGTTTCGGATAATGGACCCCCTTTTAACTCTACTGGATTCAAAAATTTTGCTCAGAAATATGAATTCAAACACCAAACCTCCAGTCCCAAATATCCAAGATCTAATGGACAAGTTGAGAGGACAATTCAAACCATCAAAGGACTGATAATTAAAGCTGTGAAGTCAGGAAGAGATCCCAATCTGGATTTGATGGAGTTCAACAACACACCTAAGTATGACTTGCCATCTCCGACCCAAATGCTTATGGGAAGATCTGTGAGAACTCTTTCGACATACACCCGACAACAGTTGAAACCACTGTTTGACACAACAAAGAATTATCAAAAATTGAGAGACCATCAACAAAAGTATGCAGGAAGTCCAAAGAGAATTTTGAGACCTTTGGAAGTAGGAGACAACATCATGTTGCAGGAAAGACATAGAAAATGGGTTCCGGCAACAGTGACCGCAAAGCATGAAACTCCACGCTCATATATGGTGAAAACACCAAGTGGTTCTGAATACCGCAGGAACAGGTCTCACCTTAGACCGAGAAAGTTCAGTGTAGAAGATTCTGCCCCAACAAGTCAAAGTCCAAGCATTCCTGGATCTCAAGCAGGGACAGCCATGGATGACAACATACAAGATCACGGAAGACCCACTTCCGAAAACAGAAGAGCATATGATCCAAGGGAGGACATTGCCAAGAAAGGTGAAGAATCATCTACTTCTCCTAGTGTGCGAACCCGCAGTGGTAGAACAGTGAGAAAACCTTTGCGTTATAGAGACTAGGAGAACTGCAATCCTTTTTTATTTTTGTTTAAAGGAAACATGTTATGATTGATCCGGCAACACTGCCGACTCGACTTGTAAACACTCTTAGATATATAACCATGTTATAATAAATATATGTTAATAAAAAACACTTAGTTCAGTTGCATTCTGCGTGATCAAATAGACACAAGAACAACATAAACAACATTGTTAATAGTAAAAATGGTAATTTTTAAAATGAAAACTTTCCTAATAGAGAAGGGTTGACAAAAGTTACTCTGTTCGGGTTAACACAAAATGCAATAAACTAGAGCCTACAGTAAGATTAACTTAAACACAGAAAAATCGTACGCTCAAGAGTACAACACAAAAAAAAAGGGGGGAGGGAGGTAAATAATAACTCACAATTTGTTAAATAAAATAAAAAAAGACACACACACACAGTACTTATCATTATTGTAGCGTTGGTAGGGATCGGACCGGGGTCACACAGGTATGTGAGGAGATCACCAGACACGGATAAATCACGCAGAGAACACTTTAAGCGTCTCCACACAATAATCCACCACACTCCTTTCCACTCAATACCATAGCCCCCCTTTATATACAAAGATGGCCACATTTGTATAATGAGAAGATGGAATGAGATTGGTTCACAAACAAAGGAAAACAAAATTCTTTCCACTAAAACCTGAGATAAGATATGATAAGAGTGCAAATATTTGTTAATTTAATTTGAGTGTTCGCTAAATGGAGGTTCTACTGTATTAAAAAACATTGATAATCTGTATGTAAAATATGATAAATACTTTGCTACAATATCATCAAATCTCTTTCCTTCCAGGCCACTGCGGGGCGCTGCTAACGGCTTCTCTTGGCTGGTTCGTGGCCGGTCGTGGCTGAAACCGCCTGCTCTTTACGTCTTGCTCTCACCGAGAATAACAAAACTGCTGAGCTCTTGGGAAGCGACTTCATAGAAGTCAATAAATAGGCCGAATCAAGGGAAAATACCTAAGGTAAATTTACTGATGACTTGACATAGGGAGGTCTCGGGATTAACATCATGTTTACTAACCCTAATCTAGCGCAAAGTGTTCGCAAGCTATAACGGAGTTAGATATTGGTAAGTAGCTCTGCAACCCCGGCCACAGGAAGCTCCATGGGACACCTGTCAATCATCACTGGACTCCGGGGGAACGACCACAGATGTGAGGGGTTCTCTTATCGGCAAATAAGGAAAACGGGACACCTCGGTGGTTGACCACTCTCAATATTATTATCTTTACCTTGGGATAAGTTGTTATCTCTCTTCCTATAAATACCTCTTGTATATAATTTTATTGGAGAACTAAAAGGTAAATACCATTTATAATAAATTAATTATTCCCAAATTTGCCCTTGTTTTATTTTTCTCCGCGACAATATAGTTATGACGCTTTCCCAGCGGTCGTTTTTTGTGAAAAAGGTTTCTAGGCAAACATTATGGATTCGTTGTGGATACAGCTTAGTGAGATATACTTTGTAACAAGAGTTTTAAGTGGATCAATAATTATTTATATACAGTAGATGTCTTTATTGTACTTTATCACGACATAAGATGGATATAATTATATATATATAAATATCAATATTTTTACTTTTCAAAAGATACGATGATTTTGTTTGACCTAATTAAATAAATTAAGAAAAAGACATCTTATCGTGCAACTGGAAGTTGCTGATGGCTTGCGCCATCTATCGGAATAAATATCAACTATTCTCGTTGATTTCTACTTATTCCAGAATTGGCCAAATACCCATTCTTGATTAATCAAGAGAGGCTAACCACGGACGCGTTTCGGGCTTTTGGCCCTCATCAGCGCGGTGTAAGCTGTACCTCAACGACCAAAAAATTGGTCATTCAGGCATCCTGAAAAATCATGAAACGGGTAGTTAGGGCCAGAATTGCGTGAGAATGCGACACAATGTGAAAAAAATAGTACAAATGTGATATTATACTGGGATAAGGTGCATAAATTAAGAAAAAGGCATCTTCTTATCGTGCAACTGAAAGTTGCTAGTTTTCTAATTAAATACAAATTCGGCAATCTTCCATGAATATCAAATCGTTGATTAGCAACTGGAAAAATGCCTAACACTAAAATACATTTTTAAATAGTCATATAAAGCAACAAAATTAAAATGCAATACAAAATATTTGTTAGAATATGACAACGTAAAAAACAAAATGGCGGGAAGATCAGGAAGAATGGATCAAGTTCTTTTGGGAAGATATAATTCTGGATCAGAAGATTCAATGTCATCGACAACATCTTCTGATATCTTCGAGGATTTCAGCCAAAATAGACTTAATCTGCGTAAGAGCATGTACAAACTTATCGTCTGCTTCTTTGTTCTTCTATTGCTTCTGGGGATTTTCTATCGAATATTCTACGAACATATTCAGCTGAAAAATAAACGTTTTTAGAAAACTTTAGAGAAGATTATCATTTTGAAAATAATAAAAATAGAGATTAAGAGAGAGAGAGATTGAAATTAAAACTGATTTATTACAATGTTCATATAAGATTATATATGGTTAATTACAAAATTGAATAAATAAGAATAAATAAGATTATATAATTCTATATACAGTTACGAGCGTCATTCCTCATCGGCCTCTGTCACGGTTTGCTTTTTTTTTTTTTTGGAATGGCGCCCTCCTATTTCTGTAACTATTGTGTTGGAGCGGGTCGCACCTTAAATAAATGCATATATTAGTTAATAACCAAATGTAATCCTCTCTTTCTTTTTCCCAGTAAGAGACGCCTACGGAAGCCAACAGTACATAGACAGATAAAGCACATAGGCTATAGTTATTAACTAACATATGCAATTATTTAAGGCGCCAAATTATAATTGTAACAAATAGTATTTGAATCAAAACATTCAATCGGGTAAAACACGGGCGTTGCCCGGGTCATTCGGCTAGTGATAAATAAGAGAGAGGGAGAGAATAAAAAGGGCATCTTCTTATCGTGCAGCTGAAAGTTGCTGATGTCATGCGCCATCTATCGGAATAAATATAAACTATTCGTTGTTTTTTTTTTTTTAATATTTTCCAGAATTGGCCAATTGTCCGTTTTTGAATTAATCAAGAAAAGCTAACCACGTACGCGATTCGGGCTGTTGGCCCTCGTCAGGAGTGTGCAGGCTGTACCTCAACGACGAAAAAAGTTGGTCTTTGGGTCATCTTTAAAAACCATTAAACAGGTATTTAGGCCAGAAGGACGTTAGAACGCTAATCAATGTGAAAAATAGAACAAAAGTGAATTTGTACTTAGTTCAGGTGGATACATTGAGAAAAAGGGGCTTTTCCTGATCGTGCAACTAAAAGTTGCTGATGGCTTGCACCATCTATCCCCCCAAGTACAAATTGTACTATTTTCACTTATTCAATCGTTACAAAAATGAATAAGAAGATATAGAGTCGGTGGACAAGTGGGTAACACCCTCGATTCCCGACAGTCATAAACCGGGATTGAATCCCACGTTAACATTTTGTTTAATATGGGAATAACCTTCACATATTATTCATTGTTGCAAATATCCTAAACTAGGTTGCTATTTTTGAGCGGTACATAATAAAGTGATTTTGGAACAAGAATTAATGAGAAAATAAGCAAAGATAAATGATAGTATTTACAATTTGGTGATAAAAGTTGTTCTCAGGAAGGGAGGCTCTTCCACCTTGATGTAAAAATCCATATTCCTGCGCTAACTACATAAGTCGCCAACTATCCAGGTTGGGGTCGGTAGAAGGATGGTCTAAACCGTTGGTTATCGACCGCTACGACCCAGGTTCGATTCCCATGTTGGGAACTTTTTTCTGATTAAAAAGAATGCTCCAATGGCCCCCGATTCTTGCACGAATCCAACCCCACCAGCAAGTGCAAGTAACCAAACGGGGCTCTGGCATTTTTTAAAGTACAAAGTCGAACTGCTTTTCACATGTGTAGACATGTGGTGCACTTACAGTAAAAGCAGTCACCTACTTCTACCCACCATGATTATCATGGCCTGTACCATGTGTACTAGGGATAAAAAAAAATGATTTAAGCACAAATGTTTCTTTTATATACAATACAAACTTCTACTATCTCCCTGCAATGAAAAAAAATTTTGGGAGGGCTTGGCTCATCAGTGGTGAACCCTCCCATCGGTTTCGCCAATTTAATCTACCAGACTGCTTCCCTTAAAGCTCTAATACTGTATTGGATCATTCTGCTTATATATGCTACACTGAAGGGTGTAATCTTAGAAATGGTATTTAAGCAAACTATGGACATAAGCTTTTAGGACAGTAGAATTACATTTAAATACAAGTGTACTGTATTATATTTGCATTGAGCAATGCTCTTCCGCAAACAATAAGGAAAAGTTAGGCATAAATTAATACAAAGCAATAACGCATCATCAAATATCTCTAATAATTATTAAGTGATATTTATGATAAAGCACAATTTGGATTATCGATTATAATACAAGAAAATAAGACCTAATCCAAATAATTTATTAGTGTGTGATGTTTCGGTAACAGCATTGTCACCATCATTGTCACTATTTTTATTCTTTTGTCTGATGATGGTGACAATGCTGTTGCTGAAACGTCACACACTAATAAATTATTTGGATTAGGTCTTATTTTCATGTATAGTTGATATTTATTCTGATAGGTGGTGATAGCTATCAGTAATGTTTAGTTGCACAATCAGTAGAGTTTTTTTTTTTTCTTAAATGACCACCTGTTCCTCCATTCATTTTCCTCTTTTATTTTATAGCATTCCCCACACACACAATTTTGACTTCAAGTATTTGTTCCTTCACTTATCAGGAAGTTTCAAGTATCAGCTTTTTTTGTCTTTGAAATAGTCTGCACCAAACTTAAGGAATTAGAGTCTTTGATGTTGCTGGGGGATTATCTTTTTTTTTTTTAAGGAGACAGAGACAATTTTGTTCACATTTGGTATCTTGTGTGTCTTCAATAAAGGTCACTGTAATATCTTTCAGAGTTATTGTCTGAATCCCGATATGCATGCTATCTAATCCCGATGTACATGCTAAAAGGTACAACTTCCTTAAGTTTTGTACATGAGTATAGTTCACACTTGGTTATCTCATGTGTCTTCAATAAAGGTCACTGTGTATCAAATAGTAAAAAAAAAACCTTGAATATAGTTCTTTCTTTCTTATCTCCATTCAATCATATTTGGGTATCAAGCTTGTAGAGCTTGAGAATTGATAACCATCAAGACTGGTTGAAGTAGAATGTGTCTGTTTTTGTCATTAAGACTGGGAGCACTATTCAGTAGCAGGCCACTGACTTAGCTCCAAAAGAAATGAGCGCCTCTGACATAAGGAACAGATGCCGTGTCTAGTTGTTCCTAACATAGAGTACAGACTCATCCTGTATCCCTTGATCACACAATCATTTATTGCTATCACTCTACATGTCTTCTTACAGAGGCTTACACTATGGCTATCAATATTGCAGGGTATTGATCAGTAATCAAAAACATTTATTCTCTGCAAATTTTTTGTTCATTATTAGTCCACTATTACTTACCTGACAAATCTACACAATCGAAATTTTGTCAGGAAGATATTCTATATACAGTTACGAGCGTCATTCTTCATCTCTTAATCAGTCATCTCTGTCACCGTTTGCTTTTTTTTTGGAATGGCGCCCTCCTATTGGTTGGCTATGATCACGCCACCTTTGCCCCCCCCCCCCCACTTGCTTTTTCGTTTTTGTAACCATTGTGTTGGAGCGGGTCGCTCCTTAAATAAATGCATATATTAGTTAATAACCAAATGGAATCCTCTCTTTCATTTTCCCAGTAAGAGACGCCTATGGAAGCCAACAGTACATAGACAGATAAAGCACATAGGCTATAGTTATTAACTAACATATGCATTTATATAAGGCGCCAATTTATAATTGTAACAAATAGTATTTGAATCAAAACATTCAATCGGGTAAAACACGGGCATTGCCCGGGTCATTCGGCTAGTAGATCTATAAGGGTCATCTCTTCTCTGAGTGTAAAACAACATTTGACAATTATCCTGCATGTGTTTCTTTTGAACGAAAAATCGAAATTTATTTTAAGGAGAAATAATGATTATTTCTAACCTTAGGGATGAAGTATGAAAGGATGAATTGTGAAGAGTATTGATAAACGGAAAAATAAAGTGTCCAGGGATAGGAATCGAACCCACAGTGTTCTGCTTCCTGGGCAGATGCCATGTCCACTAGGCTACTCTTCTGTGAGTGTCAACATAGCTCCCTTGGGTCAGTGACAAAGCCCATCACTTTTGGCAAACTGAGAAGTGTCCACCTAGAAACCATGGTTTAGGGCTAATGGCACTCATCAGTCCAGGGTGGATTTTATTCCATGAGATCCACAAAGAATAATCTATTGCTAAAATATAGATGGATATTTTGTCAGGAGGATATTGATCTAAAAAGACAAAGGGCACCTCTACTGTCAAAATAGACGTCATAACTAGAAGACATGTATTGACCATCGCCACAAACTAGCTGCCTCAGGTCAGTGACAAACAACACCAGCTTTGGGCAAACTGAGAAACCTCCACCTAGAGACCATGGTTTCTAGCTAAGGCTTTCATCAGTCTAGGGCGGACTTTATTCCATGAGATTCATAAGGGTTCTAATGAAATCTTCACAATCCATCAAATCTATGGCTAAAATATAGATGGAAATTTGCTGGGAGGATATTGATCTAAAAAAATAAAGGTCACCTCTTCCATCAAAATAGATGTCAAAGCTAGATGTCATCTATTGACTGCCACTGCAAACTAGTGGCCTCGTGTTGGTGACAAATAACAATACAAGCTTTGGAAAACTGAGAATAATCCAACTAGAGGCCATAGTTTCGGGCTAATGGCCCTCATCAGCCTAGGACGAACTTTGTTCCATGAGATCCACAAGGGATCAAATGAAATCTTCACAATCCATCATATCTATGGCTAAAATATAGATGGAAATTTTGCCGGGAGGATATTGATCTAGAAATACAAAGGTCGTCTCTCCCGTCAAAATAGATATCATCTATTGACCATCTCAGCAAACTAGCTGCCTCGAGTCAGTGACAAACCTCATCAGCTTTGACAAACTGAGAAGTGTCCACCAAGAGACCATGGTTTTAGGCTAATGGACCTCGTCAGCCCAGGACGGACTTGATATTCATGATATCCACAAGGGATCTAATGAAATCTTCACAATCTGCCAAAGAAATGTTTAGCTGGAAAAGTGGCTAAGCCAAAATATAGATGGGAATTTTGCTGGGAGGATATTGATCTATAAAGATAAAGGTCACTTCTCCCGTCAAAATAGATGCCATTTATGACGAGGGTCATTAACCCAAAACTATGGTCTCCAGGTGGATGGTTCTCAGTTTGCCAAAGCTGATGTTGTGGCTTTGTAACCGACCTAAGGCTGCTAGTTTGTGGCGACAGTAAATAGATAGCTTCTACTTTGACAGGAGAGGTGACCTTTATCTTTATAGAAAAAAATCTCCACAAGTTATTTCTATTACCACAAACCTCCATATCTATTGTTCTGTTAACCACCTGAAGGAGGATAAAGCACAATTTGGATTATAGATACAAGGTAATAAGACCTAATACAAATAATTTAATAGTGTGTGACGTTTTGGTAACAGTCTTCTTCTTTCTTATCTCCACTCAATCATATTAGGTATCAAGTTGTGACCCTTGATGGTGTCTGTTTGATAACCATCATGACTGGGTGAAGTAGAATGCCTTTGTCATTAAGACTGGGAGCACTACTCAGTGGAAGGCCTCTGACTTAGCTCCAAAAGAAATGGCTGCCTCTGACATGAGGAACAGACGCCATGTACAGCTGCTTCAAAAATTGAGTACAAATGCTGCTCATCCTGTATCCTTGGATTAGGAGCCCTTACAGGGTACTATCAGCCGGGCCAGCTGAGCCCAGGTTTTTTGGGGAGCTTGTTACTGCTCCCCCTCCTCCAGTAACTGTGTTGTTACCATCATCAGTCTAATGATGGTAACAATACTGTTACCGAAACGTCACACACTATTAATTTATTTGGATTAGGTCTTATTACCTTGTATCTGAGGGATATAGTCTTCCTCTTTCTTATCTCCACTCAATCATATTAAGGTATCAAGCTTGTAAAGCTTGAGACTTTTGATGGTGTCTGCCGGGGAAGAGTAGAGCTCATCAATGGATGAGTCAATACAGTCAATAATGTGTTTTGGGGTTGCAGGTTGAGAATTGCACTTAGTACATAGTGGGAAAACCTGCAGGCATTGGGTTTTGATGGTACGGAGGAGGTCTCTTTCGTTTAGTTGGGTGGTAGATTTTCTGGCTTCAGGTAGGCCAAGAGCTCCAGCCTTTGCCAGAGAGTCTGCCAGCTCATTACCAGGAATTCCAACGTGAGCTGGAAGCCATTGCACTGTGACAGAGCTGTTGGCTGGGAGTTGGTTTACAGACTTAGAAATGCTCTTGAGGAGAGGTTCTTGACTGGAGAAGCAGCTTTGAAGGGTATAAATGGCTGCTCTTGAGTCGGAGTAGATTATTAATTTGCTTGGCGATATAGTCACATTTGGGAATGTACAAAAACAACCAACACAACCAATATATAAAAGTTAATTTATTTCTTCAATAAAGAAAGAATCATATAACAAAAATATATATATTAAATACACATATATAAATCTTACAAATAAATATTAGGCAATGGTGATATATAATGAAAAAGACTTTGCATAATTTTCGTTTTGATAATTTTTTTTTTGTTGTTACCCCAGAACAAAAAAGACAAAAAAAAATCAAAACAACAAACATAGAAATTCACAAATTTTATCTATTATAAAAAAAAATTAAGAATTAAAATTTATAGAATTCTCTAAATAAAATTTATAAGGATACAAATTTTCATTGAGGAAAAAAAAAAAAAACTAAGACTTAGATGAAAAAAATATTTTAAAATTTCGATTGATAGGACTTTATTAAAGAAACAACAACAACAAAAAAAATCACTAATTTATTATACGGGTGTGAAAAAAAAGAGGGTGTATACATAAAAAAAAAAAAAAAAAAAGAAACATGATTCTAATTTAGCGAGAGGGAAAGAAAAATGATACCTATGATAATACTATTAGTATAATAACTAGATGAAAAGTAAAAAAAAAAATACTTTTAAAGGAAAAAGAGGGGAATAAAGGGATGGTGAAAAATTTGTCAAAAAAAAAAAAAAAGAGATCTCTTAAAAAAAAGGTATTTATAATAATAACAAGAGATATATCTAAAAAAACAATAATAATAAAGATCTAGCTAATTTGATTTGAGACCCTAAAGAAAACACAATAAAGAGGGTGTTCTTCTTCCATTCATCGTTACAACACACTATTATCAGCTAAGAGTCCAAAAATAGAGAAATCTGTTAGCTAAAAAATATACTGTACAGAATAAAGACTAGTACATCTCTCACTAGATTATCTCTCAATGGCAGGAGGAGTTAGCTAACGCCTGCGTTCAGGCCCTTGCGCTGAGGTTGTGGGGACCTGCACAGACACTGCCTTGTAGATACATACATACATTGTAGATAGATAGTTACATACATTGTAGATAGATAGTTACATACATTGAAGAAATCTTTAATTAAAAAGGCATATATTGGATCGAAATATCATTTATTTTACCAATATTTCAGTTGGCTGAACACCAACCTTCATCAAGGTATTATAACATATTCTTCTTCTTCTTTCTTATCTTCACTCAATCAAACTATGGTATCAAGCTTGTAAAGCTTGTTGATGGTGTCTGCCAGGGAAAAGTAGAGCTCATCAATGGATGAGTCGATACAGTCAATAATAGGTCTTGGGGTTGCAGGCTGAGAATTGCACTTAGTACCTTGCAACCATTCTGGAAAGTCATTGTCCGTAGATGACCAGACTTAAGTCTGGAAATCAAAGACATATAACATATTAATGTGTAGAAAGACATTTGAAAATATCCACATGTGTTTTTTTTTTTTAAACGAAAAATCGAAATTTATTTAAAGGAGAAATAATGATTATTTCTAACCTTAAGGAAAGGATGAATTGTGAAGAGTAATGATAAACGGAAAAATAAAAGTGTCCAGAGATGTGTGTTAACAACAAACTCATGTTATGGGGCACTCAGTTTGTTGTTGACACACATTAATATGTTATAATACCTTGATAAAGCATGATATTTTGATCCAATATATGTATTTTTAATTAAAGATTTATTTATGGATTGCTCTATTTTCAAAACATTGTAGAAAGTAGAAATTAATCTTGGTTGATGTTGCATATTATGATATTGGATAATTAAAACATTTCAGTATTTTTCAATGATTCTTCTCAAGTGCTCCAATAATATTTATCCTATTTCTACAATATGAGAAATAAAAGAAAATACACTCAAGTTCTTGATTGTTATATTTTGAATGCCTTTCGATAGCAATATCAGACAAAACACAACCTCTGATACATACATTGTAGATATACCAAATGGTACCATGATCAACGAAAGCTGCACTCCTACACCCCATTCCATGAGATCAGATGTTGATTTGCAGGAGCATAAACTCATGTAATCTTTACACAAGGGGATAAGAAACAACAACATACAAGGTGCGTTCATTTATTTCCAGGACTGCTCTGTATCTTTGAAAAAATAAAACAAATAAAAAAACTAATTTAATATTTTTCAAAATATGCCCCTCCTGCCTCAATACACCTGTTCCATCTTTTTTTCCAATTGTCGAAGCAGGAGATAAAATCACCTTTTGAGAGGTTCCTCAAGGTTGCCTTCGATTCAGCTTGTATCATATCAACGTTGTCAAATTTCCTTCCTTTTAACTTCATTTTCAATTCAGGATAGAGGAAAAAGTCATTGGGGGCTAAGTCGGGGGAATAGGGTGGATGAGGGATCTGTATGGTTGAATGCTTGGCCAAGAACTGCAAAACAACATGGGCTGTGTGCGGCCGCGCATTATCGACGTGAAGTATCAAGTCATTGTTTTGCCATCTTTCAGGTCTTTTAAGGTGCACTGCCTCCCTTAAGCGCCTCATTATCCCCAAATAAACCTCTTGATTAATTGTACGTCCGAAAGGAATAAATTCTTGGTGAACCAAACCATTAATATAAAAAAATGTAACAAGCAATGTCTTGACTTTGGAATTTGTAAATCTTGCCTTTTTGGGTTTCGGTTCCCCTCTTTCAATCCATTGGCTGGATTGACGTTTAGTTTCCGGGTCATACTGATACAACCATGTCTCATCCCCGGGAATGATTTTTGCATCCATTCTGGATCGGTCCGAGTCATTTCAACCATGTTTTTGCAGACATCCATTCTAAACTCCTTTTGTTCCTCTGTTAGAATCCGGGGAAAAAATTTTGAAGACGTCCGGATCATGTCCAAATCTTTTGTTACTATTTGATGACACAGTCCTACAGATAGTCCAGTCTCTGAAGATAAGTCTTTAATAGAAATTCGTCTGTTAGATTTAATTAATTCCTTTATTTTGAGCTTGTTTTCCTCGCAACGTAATGATCTTGGACGCCCAGGATGCTGATCATCGTTTACCTTTTCCTGACCTTTTAGGAAGCGTGAAACCATTCAAAAGTTCTTGAACGGGATAAAGCTGCATCGCCAAAAGCTTCTTTGATAAATTAATACGTCTCAGTAGCACTTTTTTTCAATTTAAAACAAAACTTAATGCAGATTCTCTGCTCTTCGAAAATGGCTATTTTAAAATTAGAAATGCGAACCTTACAAGGAAGTTGTTTTGTTCTATTTTTAGATCGGCGCGTGCGCCACGAGACTCGTGCTTTCAGTCAGGTGTGGTCGAATGTCCAATATTCAACTCTGTAATAAAAAAAATTCTTTAGCTTTTTTATTTATTTTATTTTTTAACCAGTCCTGGAAATTAATGAACGCACCTTGTATATCAAATGGGAATTCATTGAGTCAATTTGTTTAAAGTTATTCTAAAATCAACATTTAATAAGGCACAATTTGGATTAAAACCACAAGGTAATAAGACCAAATTCAAATAAATAGTGTGTGACGTTTCGGTAACAGCATTTGTACCATCCGTTTGTACCAGCGTTTGTACCAGATAAAAGTACTGAATAATAAGGCACACAATTTGGATTAAAACCACAAGGTAATAGACCAAATCCAAATAAATAGTGTGTGACGTTTCGTTAACAGGGTTTGTACCATCATCAGATAAAAGTACTGAATGATAAGGCACAAAATGGATTATAGATTATAACCAAAAGGTAATAAGACCATATACAAATAAATAAATAGTGTGTGATGTTTCGGTAACAGCATTGTTACCATCATCAGACAAAATGGACAAGAATCCCTAGTACACGTGGTACAGGCCATGATAATCATAGTGGGTAGAAGTTAGCGACTACTTTAACTGTAAGTGCACTACAAATCTATATATGTGAAATGCAGTGTGACATTTGCACTTAAAAAAGTCTCAGAGCCATGTTTGGTTACTTGTACTCGCTGGGGGGGGTTGAACTTTTACAAGAATTAGTGGGGCCATTGGAGCTTTTTTTATTTTTTGTAATTCGAAAAAAGCGTTCAAGGCAATATTCGATCCCGGGTTCTAGCGGTCGAAAACAACGGTTTAGACCCCCCTTCCATCAACACCCGTAGTAGTGCTTTAATAGTTTATTTAGTTAGAATGGCAATGCCTGAGAGTCCTGCTGGAGAAAATATTCTACAAAAAGAAGAAACAAATCTACTTATATAATTGCCTTATTCTGTCTGTGTGAAGTTCACGGATAGATTTTGGTCAGAATGGATAAAATAAAAAAAGTGCCAAGGGATGGGAATCGAACCCACGACCTTCCGCTTACCGGGCAGATGCCATGACCACTAGGCCACATGACCACAATTTATAATTGTAACAAATAGTATTTGAATAAAAACATTCAATCGGGTAAAACACGGGCGTTGCCCGGGTCATTCGGCTAGTCTATATATAAGGGAACATCCCTGTTGGAACCTAACTGGTCATGTTAGCATTCATAAGAAGGATTAAACTAATGAGAAATTGATTTTAAAGAATGTAGTTATTCTGCAGGGCTTTCCATACTGGGCTTTTGCTGCCAGGTCATTTTCAATAGGTCAGATCATTTTAAACAGTATATATTGAGAATTTCTTGAATATGAATCAATTTAAATCACCTATCCTCGTAATTTCAACTTGAGAGTAGGTTGCAAAAATGGAAATAGAAAGAGCAGAGTAACCAGTACTGTAAAATCCCCCTTGAGAGAGACCCCATGCGACAAGTGGCTTTAGTAAAATGAAAACTGACTGGATAATCTGGCACAACCACCCCTACCTCTGAAGGAGTAGCCATGTTTTTTATTTTATTTTTTTTATCCCTAGTACACGTGGTACAGGCCATAATAATCGTGGTGGGTAGAAGTTGGCGACTACTTTTACTGTAAGTGCACTACATATCTACACATGTGAAAAGCAGTTTGACTTTGCACTTACAAATATGCCAGAGCCCTGTATGGTTGCTTGCACTCGCTGGTGGAGTTTGACTTTTGCAAGAATTGGGGGCCATTAGGCTTCTTTTTTTATTTTATAAAGAATACCCAATGCAGGATTTGATCCTTGGTTTCAGCTGGCCTAGTGGATAGTACTTTGCAAGGGCTCCTGATCCAGGAAAGGATGTTCCTCATATCAAAGGCGGCCATTTAATATTGGAGCTAAGTCTACTGAGAAGTGGCCTCAGTCTTGACAACTGAATAAAATTGATGTATTTGACCTCCCCCAATCATGTCAAATAGCTCCCTTAATGCCATCACACGGAAAAAATTGCCCAATGCTGAATTCGATCCCAGGTCGTAGCGGTTGCAAACCAACAGTTTAGACCATCCTTCCACCTACCCCCTAAAGAATAGAAGACTGTCAGAAGTGGGGAGTTTTTAGTGTTTCAGGAAAATGTTCTCTCTACTGGAGGAGGCAAAGAGGGGAGGGAAGGGTACCTGGGGTTGAGGGGAATCCTGCCGAACCTGGTCCCTGAACACATCCCCATCACATCCGCTACAGGGGACTGAGGCCAAGCAAGGCACTAGAGGTGAGTGAGGAGGGCTGAGACTTACATTGAAGGTGGGACTGGACTCTGAGATCCATCGGCCCACCGGATGGTCCCTCCGGCTGGACACATTCCCAGCATGTGGGCGGAGTGGGTCTGGAAGTCCTGTAGCACTGAGTAGCAGCGGTCGAGGGACTGTAGTGCTGCGTAGGAGGTGGCTTTCATCATTAGCAGATCCTGCCACACCAGCTGTCTTGAAGATCTTCTTCTTTCTCATATCCACTCAATCACATTAGGGTATCAAGCTTGTAGAGCTTCTTGATGGTGGTGGGTGAAGTAGAATGCCTTTGTCATTAAGACTGTGAGTACTACTCAGTGGCAGGATGACTTAGCTCCAAAAGAAATGGCCACCTCTGACATAAGTAACAGACGCCATGTGCAGCGATTCCTAACATGGAGTACAGACTCATCCTGTATCCCTGGATCAGGAGCCCTTACAGAGTACTATCAGCAGAGCCAATTGAGCCCAGGTTTTTTAGCGAGCTTGTTACTGCTCCCCCTCCTCCTTTTTCATCTGAGCTTGGGACCAACAAATACAGAGTTGATATCCTATATGATGGCGGAAAACAGAGAGGAACTATTTGAGCTCTAAAGAGAGAAAGCGGTCTGGTAGATTAAATTGGAGAAAATGCTGTGAGGGTTAACCACTAATGAGCCAAGCACTCCCAATATTTTTTCATCCCCAGTAAGGACAGTAGAGAAGTTTGTTTTATGTATAAAAGAAACTTTAATATTTAATTATATACATTGTCACAGAATAAATACTCTGTGGTGACTTACTCTACAAATCACATGTAGCATCATCATCCTGATGTCAGCATTTTATATGTAAATACAGTTAAACCTGCCTATAGCGCCCCCTCTTGGGACTCACCAAAATAGGGTGCTATAGAGAGGGGGTGCTATAGACAGGTCACTTTTAATGTAAATCGCATCGTACTACATATTTAAAATCAGGCGCTATAGAGAAGGAGGCACTATTTAGAGGGGGTGCTATAGACAGGTTTAATTGTAGTTTGTAGATATATCTCGGTTGGATTGATCTATTAGGAAAAAACTTGTAAATACTTTTTCTTTGTTAAAAATAAATTTGTTTTATAATTACTTGTTCTGGTCTGACTTATAATCTTGATATGGAACCCTCGATATACTGACATGAAGCTCCAGGACGATGCAACAAGGAAATCATACTATTGATAGATAGATACTCACGTTGTCAATACACTTTGCGTTCTTGTTCCCTTCTGATGGAAGCTCCTGTAAGAAGACATTCAGTAGTAAGATAGCTGATGGTCTGTGGCTGGCAGGACTTACACTGATGGTCTGGGCCAGGTTGAGATGGCAGCGTTCTGCCTCCAGCAACATCTTGCGGACAGGACCCAGGGACTCTGAGAGGGACCCTGGTAGGAAGGTGGGGTGGGGTTCCTGGTTGCTAGGGTGGTGTTGCTGTACAGTACAGTAACTTACTCACTAGTTGTGTTCTTACATTACACTTGTACAGTAGAACTACCTCCCTGTAAAGGACAACACCTAATTGCAGACCCAAAATGTCTTTTAGGGAGAGGTTTTCTCTTACTGGAGAGTTACTAAATAGTAAAAATGTCAATTTTGCAAATGAAAACTGTCTTTTGTAGAGAGGTGTCCTCTAGCGTGAGTGTCCTCTCATGGAGGTTCTACTGTATAATTTTAAAATATGTCAAATAAATCTTTAGCATAGAAATACAGTAAAGCCTTGCTAAAGTGAACCTCAATGGGACTGCCTCTTGGTTTGCTATACCATGTATTCACTATATAGCCATGGTTCTCATAATATGATATTACTAACATTGGGGAATAATTTAAGTATGTCATGTTTGTTTTAAAGAGGTTTTACTGTATTAGACACTGAAGATCTAAAGGTCCCTGGTTCAAATCCCGGGTTTCGACAACTTTTTACGCACTATTTATTTATTTGGATTTGGTCTCTTATTATCTCTTATGTTTAATACAGTAGAACCTCCATGAGAGGACACTCACGCTAGAGGACACCTCTCTACAAAGGACAGTTTACATTTGCAAAATTACCATTTTTAATATTTAGCAATTCTCCAGTAAGAGGACACCTCTCCCTAAAAGACACTTTGGCTCTGCAATTAGGTGTTGTCCTTTACAGGGAGGTTCTACTGTATAGGCTAAAATTGAGACAAAGATTGGGACATAGAAAAAAATAATAGAATGTTGATAAGGCACAATTTGGATTATAGATTAGAAACACACGACACACACTATTTATTGATTTGAATTCGGTCTTATTTGAATTTATTATTATTTTTTATTATTAATATTTATTATCAACCAGGCGCGATATTGAAATATTTGCCCCTATTACAGAGAAAACTATAAAAAATAAAAATAAAATAAAACCTAGGATTAAATATTTACAAATGTACCATTATTTAACATTATTATACCATGTAAATACCATTAATAAAAGCTGATTTTACATATTGCCAGACACTTCTTTCTTTTATACAAAATTCTTTTTTCTCGTTTTTTTTTCTCTCTCTTTCTCATTGTTAACATCATATGACTATTCTATTCACGACCTAAAGTTATTGTATATATATGTATAGACAAATGTAAAGGTATACATGTATGACAGTGCAAGTGTCCCTAGGGGGACATAGCGCTTTAAATTGAAATAAAATATAATATATTATTATACCATGTCTTCTCCTGTAGAAGGGTGTTCGTGCCTTAAAGATAGAGAATTAAAAAGTTCTTGAAAAGATAATTTTTGTTTGAGGCCTTATATTTTTACTCAAATTTACATGTATTAATTGACAGAGTTCATAAAATGTATATAGACAAAGTGGCTGATGTAAGAGAGTTAAATCATTTAAATCAGGGAACAATCGATGTCTCATTTCTGTAAAGTTCGGACAGTCGTAGATAAGGTGAAGAGCAGTTTGTTCAGTTTCTCTGAAACTCTTCACCTCACGGTTTTGTAATTTTAATAATTCATTGTTTATTCTAAAACAACTAAGGTCGCCTCTCCCATCAAAATAAACATCAAAGCTAGACGCCATCTATTGACCGTCGCCGCAAACTAGCGGTCTCAGGTCAATGACAAAGCCATAACGCTGCTTTGGCAAACTGAAAAGCGTCCACCTAGAGACCATGGTTTCGGGCTAATGGCCCTTGTCAGTATAGGGCAGACTTATTCCATGAGATCCACACGGGATCTAATGGAATCTTGACAATCTGACAAAGAGGTGTTTAGCTGGCAAAGTGGCTGGGCCAAATCTGTGGCTAGAATATAGATGAAATAGACGTCTAGCTTTGACGTATATTTGATGAGAGAGACGTCCTTAGTCTTTTTAGATCAATATCCTTCCGCAAGATTTCCAACCTTTGTTTATTATAACATCATACACACTGATGGCACCGCTTGGAAGTGGCAAAATGACATTTGTAGCACATACATCAAGTTCCACAAGCTTGATACCTTAGTATGATTGAGTGGAGATAAAAAGAAGAAGAAGGAAGAATGGAAGTGCATACAGAATATTGTCAAGTAGCTCTGCAACCCCAGACACAGGAAGCTCCATTGACACCTGTCAATCATCCCTGGACTCCGGGAGGACGACCACAGGTGTGAGGGGTTCTCTTATCGGCAAATAAGGAAATCGAGATGCCTCGGTGGCTGACCACTCTTGTTATTATTATTTTTACCTTGGGATAAATTGTTATCTCTCTCCCTATATATACCTTGCTACAATATTATCAATAGAATGAAGCATCTAGAAAAACAAGCTTTTTACAATTCATTTAGATTCAGGAAAGGAAAAAAGGCAAAGAAAGCAAGAGCGAAGCTTGGAAAAAAGAGTGGAGATAAAAAGAAGAAGAAAAAAGGAAATGCACACAGAATATTATCAATAGAATGAAGCATCTAGAAAAGCAAGCTTTTACAATTCATTCACATTCAGGAGAAGGAAAAAGGCAAAGAAAGCAAGAACGAAGCTTGGAAGAAAGAGTAGAGATGAAAAGAAGAAGAAAAGAAAGAAAGGAATTGCACACAGAATATTATCAATAGAATGAAGCATCTAGAAAAGCAAGCTTTTATAATTCTTTCAGATTCAGAAAAAAAAAGGCAAAGAAAGAGCAAGAGCGAAGCTTGGAAGAAAGATGCCAGAGAGGGTTGCACTGATGTGAGGTGTACCTACATTGTTTGCGGGGGGAGGTGCACCTACGTTGGTGAGGGTGCCTGTGTGGTGTTCTGCCACTGCTCTCAGCCTGGTCACCCAGTACTGGCGCTCCTTGGCATCCGCCGCTGGAACCACAACAACACTCATCAATATTGGCACAGAACCTTCTAAGAACATCTAGAGAGCAGTGTTCTGACCCTCACATATTGGAATCTTAAAAAGGTAATACAACCAAATATTATAGGTAAACTACACTCATGGACAAAACTTAAGGAAGTTGTACCTTTCAGCATGTATATCAGGATTCAGACAATAACTCTGAAAGATACACTCATGGACAAAACTTAAGGAAGTTGTACTTTTCAGCATGTATATTGGAATTCAGACAATAACTCTGAAAGATACACTCGTGGACAAAACTTAAGGAAGTTGTACCTTTCAGCATGTATATATTGGAATTCAGACAATAACTCTGAAAGATACACTCATGGACAAAACTTAAGGAAGTTGTGCCTTTCAGCATGTATATCGGGATTCAGACAATAACTCTGAAAGATACACTCATGGACAAAACTTAAGGAAGTTGTACCTTTCAGCATGTATATCGGGATTCAGACAATAACTCTGAAAGATACACTCATGGACAAAACTTAAGGAAGTTGTACCTTTTAGCATGTATATCAGGATTGAGACAATAACTCTGAAAGATACACTCATGGACAAAACTTAAGGAAGTTGTACCTTTCAGCATGTATATCGGGATTCAGACAATAACTCTGAAAGATACACTCATGGACAAAACTTAAGGAAGTTGTACCTTTTAGCATGTATATCAGGATTGAGACAATAACTCTGAAAGATACACTCATGGACAAAACTTAAGGAAGTTGTACCTTTTAGCATGTATATCAGGATTCAGACAATAACTCTGAAAAATATTTGATACACAGTGACCTTTATAACATTCTATGGAAAACACCATTTTGCAGGTTGGCTCTATAATATATTTAAAAATGATTTACCTCAACCATTTTTAATAATACTTTATTCCAACACATCATTATTGATACACTGCACACTTTGTGAGTTTTAACTATCACGCTGTTCAAAATTTAGCATCAAATAATTATTTTACAATTCGTCAATCGCTAACACCAAATGATGACATTAAAACATTTTTTTTTTTTAGAATAAAAATAGTTTTTTTTGGTCGAAGGCTGCTACTTATTATCAAACAGCTCAGGGGGTTGGTGGAAGGATGGTCTAAACCATTGGTTTTCGACCACTATGACCCGGGTTTGATTCTCCCATTGGGTACTTTTTTTCTGATTTAAAAAATGCTCCAATGCCCCCGATTCTTGCAAAAGTCCAATCCTACCAGCGAGTGCAAGTAACCAAACGGGGCTCGGGCACATTTGTAAGTGCAAATTCAAACTGCTTTTCACATGTGTAGACATGTGGTGCACTTACAGTAAAAGCAGTCGCCTACATCTACCCACCATGATTATCATGGCCTGTAACACATATACTAGGGATAAGCAAAAAAAAAGCCTCTATACTGTATGGTTAGCCTTGTGTTAATACATTGGGCTAAGGCTGCTGCTTATCATCAAATAGCTCAAGAGCATGGAATTTGTGTATACACAAGGGGAAAAGAAACAACCCACACAATGCAGTCTAGAGAGACTCGACAAGAGTCCTGGCAGCATCAATTGATAGAGGAGGGGATTTCTTCCAGAAGATCTAGCAGATGGATAAGGCACAATTTAGATTATGAACACAAGTTAATACGACCAAATAAATAAATAGTGTGTGACATTTCGGTAACAGGATTGTTACCATCTTCAGACAAAAGTACTGAATGTTCAGAAAGTACTGAGATTCAGTACTTTTGTCTGATAATGGTAACAAGGCTGTTACAGAAACATCCCACACTATTTATTTATTTGGATTTGGTCATATTACCTTGTGTTTATAATCTAGCAAATAGAATAAAGTTATAAATTAGCCTGAGATGGGGGGAAGAGACCACATGAGAGTGTTATAAACAAATTAGCAGGTGGCACATGTCAACAGCTGCCACCTGTGATGAAGCGCTACGCCACCAATAGGATGGTTTCTCCTAAGTAATAACTGTGAACACATGTGAGGGGGCAATATGACACCTACAAACTTGCATAGATCATCATTGCTTGTAGAGAGAGATTGATATGTATTGTTGTGTCAACAAGTAGCCAACCCAGGAATGGTGCACTTGACCAAAAATTATTGTTGTCTCTTAAATTAGAAATTCTTCTTTTTTTTTAATTATCTATTTTTAACATTATTATTCATTTTAGTTATCTCAGAAACTGCCAACACAAAGATGACAAGTAGAAAAAAAAACAAGGTAATAAGACCTAATACAAATAAATACATAGTGTGTAACGTTTCGGTAACAGTGTTGTTACCATCTTCATCCAAAAGTACTGAATGAGGAAAAATTATCACAGCATGTTAATGAACACAAGGCAACATGCCATGATATTTTTTTCTCATACAGCACTTTTGTCTGAAGATGGTAACAGCACTGTTACCAAAACATCATACACTATTTATTTATTAGGATTTAGTCTTATTACCATGTGTTTATATTCTACTAGCCGAATGACCCGGGCAACGCCCGTGTTTTACCCGATTGAATGTTTTGATTCAAATACTATTTGTTACAATTATAAATTGGCGCCTTATATAAATACATATATTAGTTAATAACTATAGCCTATGTGCTTTATCTGTCTATGTACTGTTGGCTTCCGTAGGCGTCTCTTACTGGGAAAAAGAAAGAGAGGATTCCATTTAGTTATTAACTAATATATACATTTATTTAAGGAGCGACCCGCTCCAACACAATAGTTACAAAAACCAAAAAGCGAGTGGGGGGGGCAAAGTGTCTCGCGCAGTGGCGGCGCCATCGTAGCGAACCAATAGGAGAGCGCCATTCCAAAAAAAAAGCAAACAGTGACAGAGATGAAGAACGCATGACGCTCGTAACTGTATATAGAATACTCCAAATTGTGCCTTATCATGACAAGTAGAATTGTATTTGACCATTGACCATCGTTTTCCCAGAAACATGTTAGAGATAATGAGAGAGTGATCTTTTACCCCCTAAGGTAAGGGCTTTTTGTCGGGATACCTTGATAGAAAATTACATAACATGTAAACCACCCATTGAATCGGCCTCTAGTGACTGGCCACAAGATGAATCACTCCCCAAAATAAACACTCTGAGAAATACATCCTCTGTCTCATTAAGATACTAGTGAGTAATAAACAAGTTTTATCACCTCTCAAAAGAGGATAAAACCAAATAAATATATCACACATTCGTTATTTTTCTAACATTTTTCTAGTATTTTAAATGAACTTATAGTCTTTGAACTATGATAAGGCACAATTTGGATTATAGATTATAAACACAAGGTAATAAGACCAAATCCAAATAAATAGTGTGTGACATTACGGTAACTGCATTGTTACCATCTTCAGACAAGTGTACTGAAATGATAGACTGAAGATGGTAAAAAAAGTGTTACTGAAACATCACACACTATTTATTTTGGATTTGGTCTTATTACCTTGTGTTTAGAGTCTTTGAACTATGAAATGTGGTTGATATTGACAACAAAAAATGAGATAATTCCAGCATAAAATTTGGCATGGAGCATAAAGGGCAATGAAGAACCTCTCAGCTTGTAGGCCTCTCCACAGGCAGGACTGAGGCTGAAGGTCTGGCCGTCCTCGTCACTTGGAGAGATCACAGCCCCCTGTAGCCATGGGTCACCACGGGTTGGTCAGTTGCCAGGTTCTCAACTTACAGCCAGGAACACAGCACCACGGGGCCTCTGCTTCTTGAACTCCCGGTCCTCCATCTGACAACACAGAGTTGGATTAGGTCTCCTTACATATTTTTACTTTATAAGGTATTAGTGTGCCATCTGGTATAAGAAATTGACAATCTTTTTATTTAGAATCATATGTGTCTAAAATAGTTTTCTTTTCGTGTTTGATGTTTCGGTAACAGCGTTGTTACCATCTTCAGACAAAAGTACTGAATAGTTTCAATTTCGCATATTGTCGCTATGAAAAATGATTAAATAGGCTTCCGAATTACTTTAAATATATATTTAATTTGTGTTATATGATGCACTAGCGCGCCATTTGTTATCAAAATTCGAAACTATTTTAAACGCTTAAGATTCTTTTTGAAATTAAACAATTTCTACTGCCCTTAATGCATTGCAGTAGTGTTATATGGAATATTTTAGATAAAAAATAAAAGTTACTATGTACATGAGCCAAATCAACCCAGTGTGCAGTTAGAGCAAGAGGGGAGAACTGATTTTTTCCCTTCCACGTGGCGCCACTGTTTTCCCCGACCTGTCCGTCCAGTCCAGATAAGAGGGAATACCTCTCTGTCCTCCTGACAATATTTAACTTTATTGAGCAAGGCACCAAGGATCATTACTCAAATGAAAATAACACCATCTATTGACTAACCCAGGGTATATCAAACATACCTCAGCCAACTCAGCATATGGCCAATCAGTGGAAGAGTTATGGGCGTATTTGACCAAGCTTAATTAGAAGCAAGAGACCCAATTAATCTAAGAAAAAGGCATCTCCTTATCATGCAACTGAAAGTTCTTCTTCTTGTTCTTATTCCAAAAGGTACAACTCAATAAGAGCAACCTAGTTTATGATATTTACAACAATGAATGAAGGTTATTCACATATTAAAACAAAGTGTCCAATGCGATACCAGTTCACGGCTGTCGGGAATCGAGGGTGTTACCCACTCGTCCACCAACTCTTTCTAACTGAAAGTTGCTGATGGTTTGCGCCATCTATCGGAATAAATATCAACTATTCTCGTTGATTTTCAATTATTCCAGAATTGGCCAAATACCCATTCTTGATTAATCAAGGAAAGCTAATCATGTAAGGTTGTTGGCCGGCCCTCATCAGCGTGGTGTAAGCTGTACCTCAACCACCAAAAATCTGGTCATTGAGGCATCCTGAAAACTCTTTAAATTGGTCTTTATTTATCCACTTTATTCCAGTACAATTTCACATTTGTAATATTTTTTCACCAATTCATCTAGTTTGAAAAAAAAGGATATTTATCAAAGTTTGCAAGTAAATAAATAAAGTATACACTCATGGACAAAACTTAAGAAAGTGGAAAGTCTTTGATGTCGCCGATTTTGAAAGCTCTTCCTAAAGGACACTTTGGCTGTGCAACTAGGTGTGTTGTCCTTTATACAGAGAGGTAGTTTTACTGTATAAAAAAAGTTCTCCTATTTAGAATAAAATGTTAAGGCACACAATTTGGTCTTATTACCTTGTGTGTAGAATAAAATGTACAGTAGAACCTCCATGAGAAGACACTCACGCTAGAGGACACCTCTCTATAAAGGACAGTTTTTATTTGCAAAAATTATCATTTTTACTATTTAACAACTCTCTGGTAAGAAGACACCTCTCCCTAAAAGACACTTTGGCTCTGGAACTAGGTGTCTTTACAGGAAGGTTCTACTGTAGAAACTCTCTGGTAAGAGGACACATCTACCTAAAAGACATTTTGGCTCTGCAATTAGGTGTTGTCCTTTACAGGGAGGTTGTTCTACTGTAGAAACTCTCTGGTAAGAGGACACCTCTCCCTAAAGGACACTTTGGCTCTGCAACTAGGCGTCCTTTACAGGGAGGTAGTTCTACTGTAGAAACTCTCTGGTAAGAGGACACCTCTCCCTAAAGGACACTTTGGCTCTGTAACTAGGTGTCCTTTACAGGGAGGTAGTTCTACTGTAGAAACTCTCTGGTAAGAGGACACCTCTCCCTAAAGGACACTTTGGCTCTGTAACTAGGTGTCCTTTACAGGGAGGTAGTTCTACTGTAGAAACTCTCTGGTAAGAGGACACCTCTCCCTAAAGGACACTTTGGCTCTGTAACTAGGTGTCCTTTACAGGGAGGTAGTTCTACTGTAGAAACTCTCTGGTAAGAGGACACCTCTCCCTAAAGGACACTTTGGCTCTGTAACTAGGTGTCCTTTACAGGGAGGTAGTTCTACTGTAGAAACTCTCTGGTAAGAGGACACCTCTCCCTAAAGGACACTTTGGCTCTGCAACTAGGTGTTGTCCTTTACAGGGAGGTTGTTCTACTGTAGAAACTCTCTGGTAAGAGGACACTTCTCCCTAAAGGACACTTTGGCTCTGCAATTAGGTGTTGTCCTTTACAGGGAGGATGTTCTACTGTAGAAACTCTCTGGTAAGAGGACACCTCTCCCTAAAGGACACTTTGGCTCTGCAACTAGGTGTCCTTTACAGGGAGGTAGTTGTACTGTATTGTATTAAAGTGAGTTTCTCTCTGGTGTGAGATGAATGTTACTCACCATGTAGTACTCCAGCATGCCTGAGTCCGGACTGAGGACAAACCATCGGTACTGCCAGCCCTTCATCACATTGGTATACTTGGATAGCGCTCCCTCTAATGGCTGCCTGAACACACCACGGCTGAGCTACAGAACAGAACAGGACAGAGGATCATACTAACCTCATCATGTTCTGTTCCTGATTGTCTTCTTGCTGTTCTTGCCTCTGTCCTGAGGGCTGCTGCTGCTGAAGTGACAAAGTTGCATATAAGTTTATACTGGATTCATCATCACCTAGGATTGTAAACATTTTGACAAATTACAACAAAAAAAGCATAGAATGCTGAAACTCTTTTTAGTTACTTGATTATAAAAGAAAAGCTTTCAGGAAAGCCCTTCTTCAGCTAACTAAAACGTATAAACAAGGTAAAAGATTAATATGTGGGTGAAGAAAAGCCAGAGCTATTATAAACAAGGTAATGGAGAGAGATTATATGAGAGAGGTATATCTTATATAGATAAACACAATTTATCTTTCAGCATAATTGCAATAAGTTTCTTTATAAGTTTGGCATGTTTTCAAGTGTAAGCTCATCAGAAGGATTGCCATTTTAAACAATAAGAAAGAAAGAAATATAAGAAAGTAACTTAAATTTCCCTGATTGGTAAATTGTTTAAATATATTCTCTGTTGTATTTTCTTCAATCTTCTTCATTGGTTACCTTATCTTGTCCGTTGAATCTTGAGAATTCTGCTTTGGTTTTAGAGATAAGCAAAATATATATCTGACAAAATGGTGAAATTAAAGTACCAAAGTAAACTCTATGATATAGGAGTATTATTTCTACCACATCAATAGATCATCTTTAGAACATATCTTTGATACATATAGACATTTGAATTATGTGAAGATAAACATGATTGAGTGAGGAAAAAACACAAATAAACAAAGTGTAAGCTGGGGATGACATTTTAGATAGAGCCGCTTTCAACCATCATCCTAATAAGAGAAAATGAGTGTGGTTGAAAACACAGCCGTAATCATTTACAGCAGTTCTTTAGGTCATTCTCTCTTGCAAGAACATCAAAGGAAAATATAGTTTGAAATTTTACTAGGTGGAAAAAATTAATTTCAAAAGAGAAAGCTTTTTCTGTATAAAACAGAAGTTATGCATCATCTATTGACCATCTCTTGAGTTTGGCAGATTGGAATCAGTGTAAATGCTGCAACACAAATTCTGAATGTCTGGAATCTGGGAAAATCCTGGAGAACCAAGGGCCATAGCATGAAACCAATCTCTAGGTGAACTTTCAGTAGTTGACTAAGCTGGTGTAGTGTGAGAATTAAAATTTCTATATAGTTTTAATAAATATAAAATTAAAACTATAGTAGAATAATTCTTCCTGGAGTGAACTTATACGATAATAACAAGGCGAAGGAAGACGAGTATCTTTATTGGTGCATAAGAGCAAGATTTCGGGCAAAAGCCCTTCGAAGGGCTTTTGCCGAAAGCTTGCTCTTATGCACCAATAAAGATACTCGTCTTCCTTCGCCTTGTTATTATCGTATAAATAAAATTAAAACGTTAATCATCCATATGTATATTTTTTTAAATAAAGAAACAAACACATGCACATTGCTAACATTTCATTCATTTTTTATTTTCTCAAACCTAGTGTTGTCACATTTTACTGACCAGGGATAAAAAAAAGATGGTAAAAGACAATAAAAAGTTCCTGCATCTGTTAAATTGATTAGAAGAATTTACCTTTTTAAATAAGAACAATATTAAAAATCTGTGTTTGCTCTAATCTATTTCTAAGCCTTGTTCAAGCTCAATGATTACAGTTAGGCATAACACTACCAAATTGAATATACCTGCTCTATTGTGTATTGTCAGACCTATTCTATTGTGTATGGTCATATCTGCAGTACATAATCTCACCACCGCATCCCGTGTCATTATGACAATATTTACAATTCATTGTTTATTGTGTCTTCTGTTGCTGACTCAGCCATTTTGAAATCATTGGAAATCTCTTCAGTATACCACATCACAAAATTATTAGAACTGTGCCTTTGCCGGTCCCAAGTCCGGATGAAAAAGGAGGGGGAGCAGTAACAAGCTCACAAAAAAACCTGGGTTCAGCTGGCCCGACTGATAGTACCCTGTAAGGGCCCCTGATCCAAGGATACAGGATGAGTATGTACTCCATGTTAGGAGCGGCTGCACATGGCATCTGTTCCTCATGTCAGAGGTGGCCATTTATTTTGGAGCTGAGTCAGCCTGCCACTGAGTAGTGCTCCCAGTCTTAATGACAAAGGCAGACGCATTCTACTTCACTCAGTCATTCTCAAACTTTACAAGCTTGATAACCTAATATGATTGAGTGGAGATAAGAAAGAAGAAGAATTGTCAACATTGCTATCCCATTGAAAATAAGTTCATGCTAGCAGATACCTCCAAACAACGGATGCTTTTCCAATTAATCATTCATTGATTTTAATATAAAATAGACATTCCTGCTAGCGGACTATTCAGAAAATTGAAGTTGAACAAAGAATATATACATACAGTAGAACCTCCCTGTAAAGGACATCTAATTACAGAGTCAAAGTGTGTCCTTTAGGGAGAGGTGTCCTCTTACTGGAGTTGTCAAATAGTAATTTTGCAAATGAAAACTGTCCTTTGTAGAGAGGTGTCCTCTAGCGGAGGTTTTACTGTATATATATATATATATATATATATACAGTCGAATCTCTTTAATTCAACACCCCAAGGGATCAGAGCTTTCGGTTGAATTAAAGGAAGTGTTGAATTAAGATTAGATGATTTGCTAATCATCTAACTCACGAATATAATATTTTAAAAAAATTGCTTTGTAATATAAATTAATGATATTAATTGAAACCATTGTATGTGTACTTTTTTTGTATTTATTTTTTTTTTATTTTGATGATTAACTTTTAGTATCAGGGACAAAATGGGAATAATACATATTTTTGAAACATAAATAATTACAAATAAAATTTATTCTAATTGAAGAATATAGCAGTTAAAAGGAAATAAATATGGAAAATAAAAAGAAAAATTAAAAATAATATTTAAAAATAATCATGAATATATTTTTAAAAATTCCTTTATAGATATCTGCTTTTTCATTGAAATCCTATTCAAAATGCATTCCAGATGGTCTATTTAAAAAAAAAAAGCATGCATGTCTTTCTTCCTCTGGAATGTGTTTTAAATAACAAAGAGCTTTTATTGTATTAAAGGCATCCACTGCTGCTGCAGGTGTTATTGATTTTGTGTATAAATCTTTTATTATAACATGGAAATGGAATATTGAAATAAAATGTTATCATAATAATTGTGGCTACAATTTATGAAGATTTATTTATTTAAAAAGAAAATATTTGTAAATTTTAAAATAACAAAATTATTTCAATGCTGAAAATTAAAAAGAAAATATTATTAATTAGCGCATGAAGCCTAAATTCCCGCATAAAAAAAAAACACTCACGACATTGCGCAATGGCATTGCAAAGTGAAACTTAAACTAACAGAAACCAAAAGTGCGCCGGCGCGATCCTATCGGCGCCCGCCGATGCCGATCGTCATCGCCATAATACCGTTTAGCGGTAAATTTCTATGTAAAAAAAACATTCAACTGTCGAAATTCGAATTTTAAAATGGTCGAACTATCGGAACTGTCGTATTATCGATACTGTCGAATTACGGTTTGTTATTTGATAGGCCGGAGGTCGGGACATCAGAATATGGTCGAATTAACCCTCGAGCGCGCGCGCTAGAAATGTAACGTACTTGCGCGCGCTGGGTGAAATTTACCCGATATTAAAATTACATATTTTGAATATAAATATTAACTGAGGAAAAACAAAACCTTTTCTATTTCAAAGTAATAACATTTTAATTTTCAAAAAAGGCAATTATTAATAAAATATTTATATTTTTTACACAGATTAAACATTTTAAAAACTATTCTTGAATAATCCTCAAAATTGGTAATGGCATATAAAATATGAAACTATTGCTCCTTTTCAATATTAAATATATAAAATTCCATGAGGATATTTTAGACAAATCATTTCAAACTGCAATTGTATGTCCTTTATAAATTGGCTTTGCACATTTATGGCACAAAGTCGAGGTCTTCCAGTCCTTACTGGAGGGACACACTACATCTGGTAGGAAGCTTTATCTTGCGGTTCCTGACCTTTATGGCTTGAAGTGCCTTCTAAAAATAATTGAAATAAATATTTAGAGTATACATTTATGATTTAAATTAACTTAACTGTAAAAAAAGGAAATTTTTAATAGTCTTTTAGGCAGTGAAGAAATGATTTTTCTTTGATTTAGTTGCTCTTTGATGAGTTCAAGGGCCAAAACTTTCAAGAATTTTCTTCAAAAGAGCTTCTAAAGGTGTATTTTAATTTTTTGCTTCTTCACCTTTCAAGCCTAGTAAATGTGTAATGACATTAGGCGTTCTCAGCTTTACTGTTTGTGAAGGACAATTTTTGAACCATTTGATTTTCGAGGCTCTCCCTATATAAAAATGTGTTTGTGGGATAATTCCCTTATTCCACAAAATTCCTATATCTGAATATATTCCAGTGTCACCTCCATAAAAATGTTCATTTAGATGATCCTCTTCAATATCACCTTCTACAATAATCTCTTCTTGATCTAATAAATATGACCTTCTTCCCTCCATTTTATATAGAATTATAGGCTGATAAATATATCAACCTATTATAGTTATTTTTTAAATTATTAATTCGAATTATTTATCTCATTTTAAAAAATGTTATAAAAAAATGCAACAAAAAAATTACGTGAGTGCGCGCGCCGGGTAATTTTTACCCGACAGTGACAATAGATGGAATTTCAGTGGGAGCTGTCAAAATGTGAAACCAAAACTTTAGACTAATTGATGAGTCAGGAAGCTAAACGAAACCACATCTCCGCCAACCGATTTTTTATTGGTTAATTCTCCATTCAAATGTTGCCATGGGTAATTTTCACCCGGCGCGCGCAATGCCGGGTTAAGGTAGAGTGTCGAATTTGCGTGTGTCGAATTAACGAGGTTATACTGTATATATTATAAATAAAAATGAGATTTCTGTTGATTTTGATTATCTTGAGGTTTATGCTATGGCAATGCAGTCGTAGTTAAAATCTTGAAAGTATGATGATAATAAAAATAGTTTTGATCAGTAATTGCTTTAATTGAACTAAAGGAACAAAAAAAAAACATAATTTGATAAAAGTACTGCCTGGCTTAAGGCGTAAGAATAAAAAAATGGAAAAACTTATTAACATAATGTACAAAAGTTTGAGCCAGCCATCAGGAAACAACAACAATGAGTTTTTATAGGGGAAGCGTGGCCTCTGGCGGTCGATTTAGCAGAGTAATTGAATCTATGAAATAAAATTTTATAAATAAAATAATTTTTATATAACATATACTAGCGGATGTACCTGGCTTCGCCCAGGTTTTTCTCGAGGGAATGTTTGTAGTCTAGTAATAAGAAAATATACTACACCTAAAAACTATCAGAGAAAAGAGAAACCACGGAAGGTGAACAGAAAAATGCTTACAATGGATGTTATGTTTACGATATCAAGTTAAATAAAAACAAAGATAAAATTTGCATATGTTGGTCACTATAAATTTGTATATTTGTTAGGCGAAATTAGAAACATGATAAAACAATTGGGTATTTAAAAACAAATGTAGAAATAAAAGTTGAAGTATAATAAACAATGTTAAAGATTAGTTTTAATTATTAATCAAGATTGTGTGTGAATATGTGAGAAAGATGTAATATCGTTGTTGTTTTCTTGGCCGACTGTTTTACATATGGTGTTATCTTAAAATTGCTTGTTTTGAATATTTTTTAGATTGAGATTATTAGCTAGTATGTAAAAAAATTAACTCTGTTGAAATTTAATTTTGTATTTATATATAAATAAAATTAACTCTGTTGATTTTTTTTTGTATTTAATCGATAACAGCGAAGTTACGCATGTTAATGTTAGGAAATATATTTTGATGTTAAGCAAAACCTGCTCCATCTCGTTTTACATAAATGTTGAAAATTTGGTTGAAATTGATGCATTGTAACGAAAGTTTTTAGTGATGTCCACTTATGAAATTTCCATTTTATTAATATAGATATTTAAGGGAGCTAAGTAATATTTATAAAGATGTCGTAGAGTGACAATAAAGATTCCTTCAAACCTGGAAAAGAGGAAGCAGCCAGTGCTAACAACTAAGACCAAGAAATATTGAAAACACCAAGCAACATTTAGTAAGGTTGCCAATCAACTTACCATGTTGAATAGATTGAGGGAAGTAGAGAATATATTTACGTATCAAAATATATAGAAATCTATTTTTTTTTTCTTGAAAGAATATACTAACAGGCTTGGTGGGCTAAACCTAAAACAGGCCACAGGGGTTAGGAGGGGGAATAAAATAGGATAGGAAGGTAACTAACTAGCTAGGTAGCTATGTAGGTAAGTCTACAAGGGAAGATTGGTTTTGATAGAAATAATACATTGAAGTGGAAAGGCATTTCCACTATACAAACTCAGTGGCCATCTCTGAGGAACCATAAAAGAGGATTCCTACTCAAGGATTAACAATAAACTCTTACACAAGTTGATAAAACCAAATCCAAATAAGTGTCGGAGACACTTTATATATTTGGTCTTATTATGCACATGTATTATACACAAGTTGATTAGACCAAATACAAATAAATACAGTGTACTCTGCTTATAACGAAGTCGCATTATCCATGACAATCACTTTGTTATATCCGAAGTTTGTTATATCCGCAGTTGGAAAAAAAAAATGTTTTGTACCAATAATTTTATTTACTATTCAACTCAAAAGAGCAACACAAAGATCAATAACAACCTCATCAGGTGTTTTTGGAGAAGTAGTTTGTGATTTTCTTTTGACATTTAGAAGTCAGTAACAAGTGCTGAACACTCTTTTCGATGTTGTCCAAGTCTGACAGATGCCTATGTAGAGACTTGGACTCATCCTGACATTGAAGAAACAATCGCAGAGTTTGAATGCTCTCCAAGACCTCTTTTGGATGCGGAATGTGGACAATTGGGTCTACTTCTTCATCAACTTGGTCCGTTTCTTCTTCTTCTTTTGCTTGAAGAATGCTCTCGACAATTTCTACATCGGATAACATGGCATTTGTAACGACGTCATTGTCAGCGTCAGCATAAGAATCGAAATCCATCTCTAACGGTATTTTTAAAACTTCTTTCATGCGATCGAAGAGGCTTTGTTGCTCCCACATTTGTGTTGCAGGCTGTGGTGTATCCAATGGAGAACTGACATCGGACTTAATAATTCCACTATGATGCCAACAGTTGGAAATTGTCGCTGGAAGCACATCATTCCATGCTACAGATATAATATCCACAGCTTGCTTAAGATTGATTGTTAATGCTGTTCCAGCATCGTATGCCGTCAAATATTTCCTCATTAAACGCGTTCGATAAATCATCTTGAAATTGCGAATAATGCCTTGGTCGCATGGTTGCAGCATTGAAGTGGTATTTGGCGGCAAGAATGCTATACGAGTATTTGTGAGGCCCTGCATGTCTGGGGGATGAGCGCCGCAATTGTCAAGCAGGAGGATAATTTGTCGATGTTGTCCAGCCATCTTCTTGTCGATGTGCCGAACCCAGGATTCGAAGAGTAGTCCAGTCATCCAGGCCTTCTGATTTGCTTCGTACTGAACAGGAAGGTGCTTGATTCCTCGGAAGCATCTCGGCTGTTTCGCCTTTCCAATGACCAAAGGTTGCATCTTTTCAGAACCATCCATATTGCAGCATAGAAGGATTGTGATCCATTCCTTACTAGCCTTTCCGCCGGTGCAAGTTTCTCCCTTAAAGTGAAGTGTCTTGTCAGGAAGAAGACGCCAGAAGAGACCGGTTTCATCGGCGTTGAAAATGTCTTTGCAAGCATAGTTACTAATTATATTAGGCATTACATCGGTCAACCAGTTCGTCATTGTCTCACGATTGACATCAGCTGATTCTCCACAAATGTTGCGCAGCTTGATGCCATGCCTTGCCTTCCAACGCTCGATCCATCCACCACTCCCAGTAAAATCCTTTAATCCAAATTCAAGAGCCAGGGTCTTCGCCTTTTCGGAAAGCAATGGACCATTAACTGGAAGCGCTGCACTTCTTGCCTGCTTGAACCACTGAAGCAGAGCCTCATCAACATCAGCATATGTAGATCCACGTGCTCGTTTCCGACTGCTTTCTCCCGCATGCAGAGCTTGTTGGTGGATCTTCTCAGAGTTCTTTATTATGGTGCTGAGCGACGACTGTGGGATATTATGTTTCTGGGCAACATCTGTCTTTTTCTTCTTCTCCACTTCAATCTCTCTTAGGATTTGCAGCTTGACTGACAGAGATAGTGAGTTTCTTGTTTGTTTTCGTTCTCCTGCCATGGTAAACGTTAATAAAATATAAGCGTTTATTAAACAATTTAATTTTGTTTAAATAATGTAAAAAAAATACTTATAATATGTTTGCATATTTTAAAATTGTATATTATTAACTTATTTGTTGTGTATCATTAAATTTGTGTCATTCACACGTTGTAATTTGATATATATTATGCATAATATATTAGTCAATTATAATGGTAAATGAGAAAACTTCGTTATAAACGGATAAAATAAAAATTTATACATGCAAATCACTTCGTTATAAGCGAAAATTCTTTATATCCGACTTCGCAATATCCAGAGTTCTTTTAATGGTTTAAGCCCTTCTTTTCTTTCGTGAAGACAATTTCATTCGCTATATGCGGAATTTCGCTATAACCGACTTTGTTATAAGCGGAGTACACTGTATATAGTGTGTAACACACTTTTATTTTAAAATTACAAATATATTCTCCCAATGAGTATCTTTTTTATTTAAAAAACGCTCGCTTTCAAGCGTTAATCGCTCTTCAACGGGCTTACAATAATATCGACTTGATCTCACCAGAAATTTTTACAAAAAACAAACGCGCGCCGCGTGGATATTTATAACTGAAAATTTTGAATTGGTTTGTAATTTAACTATTTTAACTATTTTATGGAATATATCTATTTTAATTTTTAGGGCATCCAGAACCTATAAAATTGATCTATTGATTTCTTCTGAGATATCTAAGGTATTGTGATGGTAAATCTATTTTTTGTTTAGGCTGTTGTATTCATTGTGAATATTTCTGGTGGGATCAAGTCGATATTATAGTAAGCCCATTGAAGAGCGAATAACGCTTGAAAGATAGCGTTTTTTAAATAAAAAAGATACTCATTGTAAGAATATAATTGTAATTATAATACTTTTTCACAATTTTATCATGAATAGAACACTTTTATTTATTTGGTCTTATTATACATAAGAATTAGAAACTATTTTAGATGCGTCAGATTCTTTTTGAATCAATCAAAAAGAATCTTACACATCTAAAAAAGTTTTTAATTTTCATAACTGATGACGTGCTAGTGCATCGTAATACATAAGTATTATACAAAAGTTGATATGACTAAATACAAAAGCAATATGTGTCTATATAATAGTTAGTAGTTGCTTTAATGCACATCTCATATGTTTTTTACTATATTTTTTATCACTGATGAACCAAGCCCTCCCAATATTTTTTCATCACAGTATGAACAGTAGAAGTTTGATTGATGTGTGAAAGAAACATTCGTATCTTAATGTTTACATTTGCTGTATATAGATGGGGCGTTATTGCTTTATATCAGTTCATACATACCAACTATGTATCTGTGGAGGCCATGCCAATGGTCAGTAAGCCATGCTCTATACTACAGGAAGAGGAGAACAACATGTGAGAAATAGAGAATACCATCTCTAATCTTTTAACTCCACCTTTGCCGGTCCCAATCCCAGATGAAAAAGGATGAAGGGGAGCAGTAACAAGCTCACTAAAAAACCTGGGCTTAGCTGGCCGGGCTGATAGTACCCTGTAAGGACTCCTAATCCACAGATACAGGATGAGCAGCATTTGTACCCCATGTTAGGAGCGGCTGCACATGGCGTCTGTTCCTCATGTCAGAAGCTGCAATTTCTTTTGGAGCTAAGTTGACCTGCCACTGAGTAGTGCTCCCAGTCTTAATGACAAAGGCATTCTACTTCAGTCATGAATGATTGAGTGGAGAAAGAAGAAGACTATTCTCCTTTCAGTAAACACCTTATTTTCTTATTCCCTACGTAATAATATATAAAATCCTATTTGGTTTACTTTGCTGAGCCAGTCATATTTTACTGAGAAAGAAAGAAAAGTCTTCCAAAAGCAAACCAAAAAACACTTATTGATTAATGAAATTTAAAAAAAAAAAGGAAGGGGGTTGGTGGAAGGTTGGTCTAAACCGTTGGTTTACGACCGCTACGAGCCGGGTTCGATTCCCACATTGGGCACTTTTTTCTGATTTAAAAAAAAAAATGCTCCAATGGCCCCTGATTCTTGTAAAAGTCCAACCCCACCAGCGAGTGCAAGTAACCAAACGGGACACTGGCATATTTGTAAGTGTAAAGTCGAACTGCTTTTCACATGTGTAGACATGTGGTGCACTTACAATAAAAGCAGTCGCCTTCTACCCACCATGATTATCATGGCCTGTACCACGTGTACTAAGGATAAGAAAAAAAAAAGGTAGAAAAAATAAAGAAAAGGAATAGATGATCAGATGCTTTTTATATATAAATAAGAATTTTAATAAATGTTCACAGTATATTAGCATATACAACCTATATAAACTATCTTTTGTATTATGTCCATACATTCCCATTCTTAGCTGATGGAGAATGTGACCATACCATTTCTTCTTTAATAAATGATAAGACACAATTTGGATTATAGATTAGAAACACAAGGTAATAAGATCAAATCCAAATAAATATTGTGTGACGTTTGGGTAACAGCATTGTTACCATCAAACAGACAAAAGACAACCATATGGTACTTTGTCTGATGATAGTAACAACACTGTTAACAGAATGTCCCACACTATTTAGATTTGGTCTTATTACTTTGGCCTTCTTCTTTAGTAAATGAAAAGATGGGGAGTCACCTATTTACATTCCTTTATTGCCAAAAAAACCTGCAAACCTCATGATCACAGAAAGGTAGAAATTTGGCAATATCTCAAAATAGAGAGTGAATATCTTACAATTCCTAGAGAAAACAGGTTTCTCATGTTCTTTGCTAAAAGAAGAGGAGGAAAGATTAGGAAGATTCAGACATCCAAGTTTCAAATCAGAAAAACTTGAACAAGGTAAAAGAATATAAGAACATGAAGGGTAAATGATGTGATACGATTTTGATTATATGATAAGGCACAATTTGGATTATAGATTAGAACCACAAGGTAATAAAGAACCAAATCCAAATAAATAAATAGTGTATAACTTTCAGTAACAATGTTCTTACCATCATCAAACAAGACATTTGGTCTTATTAGTGAATAAAAATTTGGGGAGTCATCTATTTACTTTCCTTTATTGCCAAAAAAAACCTGCAAACCTCATGAACATTAAAAGGTAGAAAGTTGGTTATATCTCAAAATAAAGAGTGAATATCTTACAATGCCTAAAGTGAACAAGTTTCTCATGTTCTTTGCTAAAAGAAGAAGAGGAAAGATTGAAAGATTCAGACATCAAAGCTTCAAAGCAGAAAAACTTAGAACAGGGTAAAAGAATATAAGAACAAGAAGGGTAAATGATCAGATACGATTCGAATTATAGGATTAGCACAGAGGTAAACAAAGAAGGTGCCCAGGAATCAATAAACCAAAAATAGAATAGAATTACAACAATTTTTAGAAACCTACCAATACTGATAAGGTACAATTAGGATTATAGATTATAAACGCAAGGTAATAAGACCAAATCCAAATAAATAGTGTGTGACATTTCGGTAACAATGTTGTTACAGAAATGTCACACACTATTTATTTATTTGGATTTGGTCTTATTACCTTGCATTTACCTATCAATACTAAGTCAATGGGTTATAATTGTATTAATGTAATTTGTAGCTATTAACCAAATTCTTATTAGAAAGTTATTATTAAGATTAAAATTTGGCTATGTTTTTGTAAATTTTTTTTTTTTTGCTTATCCCTAGTACATGTGGTACAGGCCATGATAATCCTGGTAGGTAGAATTAGGCGACTGTTTTAACTGTAGATGCACCACATGTCTACACATGTGAAAAGCAGTTAGACTACAGATTACATGTACTATAGTGTATCATTAGAGCCACATCAACCAATAATTTATTTAACTCCTGATGTTTCAGTAACCTCCTGTCACTTTCCTCAGGGAAATCATTAGTTCCATAGAAGCATAGGTCGCCTCTCCCGTCAAAATAGACGTCAAAACCTGACGCCATCTATTGACCATCGCCGCAACTAGTGGCCTCAGGACGGTAACAAAGCCACAACACCAACTTTGGCAAATTGAGAAGCGTCCACCTAGAGACCATGGTTTCGGGCTGTAGGCCCTTGTCAGTCTAGGACGGACTCATTAGTTGATGTAGCTATATTTTTGTAGCTATATTACATAGGTCTTCGGAAATAGTATCATTCCTTTTGTAACATTGCATTGTTTCTATCTTTCTTGTTCAACTTGTTCAATTTGGAGAGAGAGGAAATACGCAAAGATCACCAACTATGAGGAAGACAACAAGTAAATAAAACACAATAATAAAAAATAATAAGACCTAATCCAAATAATTTATTAGTGTGTGACGTTTCAGCAACAGCATTGTCACCATCATCAGACAAAAGAATAAATGAGAAAAAAATATCACAGCAAGTTCTTAAATAGTACTGTTATCAAGAACATGCTGTGATATTTTTTTCTCATTTACTCTTTTGTCTGATGATGGTGACAATGTTGTTGCTGAAACATCACACACTAATAAATTATTTGGATTAGGTCTTATTGTCTTGTATCTATAATCTACTAGCTGAATGACCCGGGCAACGCCCGTGTTTTACCCGATTGAATGTTTTGATTCAAATACTATTTGTTACAATTATGAATTGGCGCCTTAAATAAATGCATATGTTAGTTAATAACTATAGTCTATGTGCTTTATCTGTCTATGTACTGTTGGCTTCCGTAGGAGTCTCTTACTGGGAAAGAGAAAGAGAGGATTCCATTTGGTTATTAACTAATATATGCATTTATTTAAGGAGCGACCCGCTCCAACACAATAGTTACAGAAATGGGGGGGGGGGGGCAAAGGTGGCGTGATCGTAGCCGACCAATAGGAGGGCGCCATTCCAAAAAAAAGCAAACGGTGACAGAGACGAAAACTGATTAAGAGATGAAGAATGACGCTTGTAACTGTATATAGAATACAATAACTTAAAGGTATAAACACAAGGTAATAAGACCAAATCCAAATAAGTAGTGTATGATGTTTCTGTAACAGTGGTGTTACCATCTTCAGACAACAGTACTGAAGATTCAGCATTCAGAACTTTTGTCTGAAGGCGGTGTTCGCTCATATATTTAACTTAAATCTTATAGGTTAAAAAGTTTTGAAAATAGAGCAATCCATAGATAAATCTTTAATTAAAAAGGCATATATTGGATCAAAATATCATTTATTTTACCAATATTTCAGTTGGCTGAACACCAAACTTTATCAAGGTGTTATAACATTTTAAAATGACATACTTTAAAATGTTATAACACCTTGATAAAGTTTGGCGTTCAGCCAACTGAAATATTGGTAAAATAAATTATATTTTGATCCAATATATGCCTTTTTAATTTATAAAAAAAATAGGTTAAAGTGTTTAGCTGAGTTTGAGTTCTTCTTCTCCAGGAGAGGTTTCAGAATAAAACAAAGACTTAAAATAGAGTTTACTACAAACAACAAAACAAGAGAATTTTACATACACACCACTGAATACGATTTTTAATTTACATCACAAAACAAAAACAAAATTATTAACAACACACTTTTGCCGAATTAAGAAAAAAACAAACACAAAAACTAATAATCACAATGAATATATCTACAAATTAATAAATCACAATCTCTATATATATAAAAGTCAATTTCTGTCTGTCTGTTTCGCGATAAACTCAAAAACTACTGAACCAATTGGTACCAAATTTTGCATGTCGCTTTTTATAAACCTGAGGAAAATTTTCGGCTACATTTTGATTACTATTTTTGGCTATTTCTTTTTTTCATTTGAAGAACTTTTTATTACGCGGAGTAATCCGGAATTAAATGAATACCCAAATATGGCCATTTTTCATAAGCATCGGTGGTTCAGTGGTAGAATGCTCGCCTGCCACGCGGGCGGCCCGGGTTCGATTCCAGGCCGATGCATTTTTTTTTTTACAATTTTTAAAACTTTTTTCCTGTAGTTTATGTGTTACTTTTGCCGAATTAAGAAAAAAACAAACACAAAAACTAATAATCAATGAATATATCTACAAATTAATAAATCACAATAAACAATAAAGAATAAAATAACAATAATAACATTGATTTTAACCGACAAGATGGTAACAATGCTGTTACTGAAACAACACACACTATTTATTTATTTGGATTTGGTCTTATTACCTTGTGTTTATAGTCTATAATCCAAATTGTGTCTTATCACTTTAAAATGTGATTTACTTTTTAGTTGCTTTAATTAAGGAAGCCTGCAAACCCAAAACACATTATTGACTGTATTGACCCATCCATTGATGAGCTCTACTCATCCCCAGCAGACACCATCAAAAGGCTTTACAAGCTTTTTACCTTAATATGATATAGTGGAGATAAGAAAGAGGAAGAAGAAAGAAACCTGCTCTGGAAATGTGTATAACACCAAGAAAGAGGAAATTAAGGTTGATGACCCTGCAGAAATGCAAACTGGTGTAACAATATCTTAGTAAAACTGAATTCTTTTGTTATATATAGATGGTGTGTTATTGCTTTGTAATAATAGTAATATGTTAACAAGACCAAATCCTAATAAGTATATTATCATAACTAATTATACTTATGTAGTACTTTTGGATTCTGGATTACATGGTAACAATGCTACAGGAAATGTCATGCATAAATTACTTATTTACTGCTTTGTGATTCCTATCTATAATCTAAATTGTACTTTATCATTGTATACACATATCATAAATGAAACATCCTGCAAAGCTTACCATCAACAGAAATTTTTAAAAAAATCTTTTGATATAAATATTTATTTTTAGAATATATTAAATTTATATTATATTAAATATCACACACTTTCTCTCTCTTTTATAATGTTTTAAACAAATTTTATTATACTTCTATGACATCAAAATAAAATGGCTCAGCAATTCCAAATTTAAATTACTACCCAACAGCATGCTTTAAATAGAAATATGCAATGAACAATTGAAAATAAATGTGGCATAAACCAAAATAATATGTCAATAATAATAATAACATATGATATCTAAACAGGTTCATTATTTAAGTGTCCTATTTCAGTATGTACTTTATAAAAGCTTCTTATTAATGTGAAATTATTATTAAGATAGGGGTAATGTTTGCTTTTGTTTTGAGGTGGATATTTTATTTTTAAAAAGATTTAAATATGTTAAATTGTCAGAAATATTCAAATTTTGAATTCTTAATACAAATGTTACCCAAATCCCTTTTTGCTGTAAATTTTTTAATAAAGGCGCTGAAACTAAATACATTTACAAATTTTTAAATACATACATTGATTTGGAAGTTTTTTTTTTTTTCCTTCAGTAATCTAGATTAGGGACATGTAACCGATTTACTGTTATCTTATGCTATTAATACTCACAAAATAAATGGAATGATTTTGCGCTTAAATACTAAGCATCGTATGAATAAAATTTACAAAAATAAAGAAAGGCGGAAAATTTACAGACACACACACTACACTACCATATTTTTGTCATATTTACAACCAGTGTTGCCCAAGTATAAAAAGTTGAAGTGATCTTTTGGTTCCTCTCTCTCTAAATAATTATATATGATTCGGAAAGTTTGTGATACAGTGTTCTAATTAATTTCGTGTTAAGAAAATAAAGAATAAAAATATATTGAATATTATATGAGAATTAAGAATGGGTTCCTTATGAAAATCAATCATGGTGGGCCAAGCGGTACATAAATTTAAGTATTTATTTTTGAATATATTATTCAATTTTGGCAATATTATTTCAATTTTTAAAAAATATATACATGAATTTTTAAAAAATATCAAATATAAAAATAAGTCAAATTTTCAATTTTAAAAATTCCAAAAACTAATCGCACTTATTTATAAACAATAATGGCGCATAAGGGGATGTCAAGTTTTGTGGATTTTTTCCATAAAGGAAGAGTATGTTGAATTTGATTTTAAACTATTGACAGTCATTTTTTGGTTATTTTAGGAAAATTCGTAATTTGAATTGTGAAAATTCATTTAGTTTTATAATCTTACTTTTTAACACATTTTGTACAGCGGAAACGCATCGGATGTTTGGAAATCATGGTTAGGTTTTGCAAAATAGGGAGAAATCAACAATAAATTATAAACTATAAGTTATAAAAGTTGTATTTACTAATATATACATAAACCTATTTCCCTGTTAAAAGCTTTTATATTTTTGTCGTATAAATAAAAATATTTTAAAATAGTAATTTTTATAAGATACATTTTCGAAAACACATTATAAACGAACACATTGTCGCACAGTATGATTTTTTTTCTCATTATCTAAGTATATCTGGGGCATGCCATTATGATCCTGGCGGATTAGAGCTGTGTAAATTTTTATACTGCATGTTCGCTACCTGTCAATATATTGTAGGAACAGTTTAACTTTGGCTACACCACATCTGACATCTTCACTCCTCTGATTGGATCAGCCATGTTTAAACAACATTTAAGTAAACTGCTAAGTTTTAATGCAATATGACATATTATGTATTAAAACTAAAGTAATAAGACCAAATCCAAATAAAGAAATAGTGAATGATGTTTTGGTAAAAGCATTGCTACTATCATCAGACAATGTGTGCCTTATCAAAAATTAAAACTGATATGATTTCATCTAACAACCAAGTTATTACATTCTCAAATAGTAATATGGTACAATTTGGATTAGAGATTAGAAAAAATAAGATAATAAGATCAAATACATAGTGTGTGATGTTTCAGTAGCAGCATTGTTACCACACACATCATCAGAGAAAAGTACTGTAGGGTTTTCTCAACTTCTTAAAATGAAGGAGAGAGAGCTTCAGATTTCTGAACTCTTCAAACTTTTGTCTATGATGATAACAACGGTTACCTTTTTTTTCTTATTACACTAGAACTACCTCTCTGTAAAGGCAACACCTAATTGTAAAGCCAAAGTGTTCTTTAGGGAGAGGTGTCCTCTTACTGAAGAGTTGCTACAGTAGAACCTCCTTTAAAGGACAACACCTAATTGCAGAGTCAAAGTGTTCTTTAGGGAGTGGTGTCTTCTTACTAAAGAGTTGCTACAGTAGAACCTCCTTTAAAGGACAACACCTAATTGCAGAGCCAAAGTGTCCTTTATGGAGAGGTGTCCTCTTACTAAAGAGTTGCTACAGTAGAACCTCCCTTAAAGGACAACACCTAATTGCAGAGTCAAAGTGTTCTTTAGGGAGAGGTGTTCTCTTACTGAAGAGTTGCTACAGTAGAACCTCCTTTAAAGGACAACACCTAATTGCAGAGCCAAAGTGTCCTTTATGGAGAGGTGTCCTCTTACTGAAGAGTTGCTACAGTAGAACCTCCCTTAAAGGACAACACCTAATTGCAGAGTCAAAGTGTTCTTTAGGGAGTGGTGTCCTCCTACTAAAGAGTTGCTACAGTAGAACCTCCCTGTAAAGGACAACACCTAATTGCAGAGCCAAAGTGTCCTTTATGGAGAGGTGTCCTCTTACTAAAGAGTTGCTACAGTAGAACCTCCCTTAAAGGACAACACCTAATTGCAGAGTCAAAGTGTTCTTTAGGGAGAGGTGTTCTCTTACTGAAGAGTTGCTACAGTAGAACCTCCTTTAAAGGACAACACCTAATTACAGAGCCAAAGTGTCCTTTATGGAGAGGTGTCCTCTTACTGAAGAGTTGCTACAGTAGAACCTCCCTTAAAGGACAACACCTAATTGCAGAGTCAAAGTGTTCTTTAGGGAGTGGTGTCCTCTTACTAAAGAGTTGCTACAGTAGAACCTCCCTGTAAAGGACAACACCTAATTGCAGAGCCAAAGTGTCCTTTATGGAGAGGTGTCCTCTTACTGAAGAGTTGCTACAGTAGAACCTCCCTGTAAAGGACAACACCTAATTGCAGAGCCAAAGTGTCCTTTATGGAGAGGTGTCCTCTTACTGAAGAGTTGCTACAGTAGAACCTCCCTGTAAAGGACAACACCTAATTACAGAGTCAAAGTGTTCTTTAGGGAGAGGTGTTCTCTTACCGGAGACTTGCTAAATTGTAAAAATGGTGATTTTGTAAATGAAAAACTGTCCTTTATAGAGAGGTGTTCGCAAGTGGGGTGTCTGCTAAAGGGAGGTTCTACTGTATTATCCCATTGTATAATTATACAAGGTCATGGAGACTGTGTTCATGGATTAAATTTACAATCTTGGTAGTATTAGAATATAGGTTCTAATATTGTTACTAAAAAGAGTGAAAGGAAGTCGCTGAAATGTCAGAAGTTGAAATAAACTATAGGTTGATGTGGTTGTGTTATTTTCTGACACACTATTTATGTATTGGGATTAGGTCATTTTACCTTGTTTTTTTTTAATCCTCAAATAGTTTCATCTTCTTCTTTCTTATATCCACACTGGGTGAAGTAAAATGCGTCTGCCTTTGTCATTAAGACTGGGAGCACGACTCAGTGGCAGGCCGCTGACTTAGCTTCAAAATGAAATGGCCGCCTCTGACATGAGGAACAGACGCCATGTGCAGCCACTCCTAACTTGGAGTACAGACTCATCCTGTATCCCTGGAGCTCTTACAAGGTACTATCAGCCGGGCCAGCTGAACCCAGGTTTTTTAGCGAGATTGTTACTGCTCCCCCTCCTCCTTTATCATCCGGGCTTGGGACCGGCAAAGGCGGAGTTAAAAAAAAAATAGTTTCATAAAATTCTCAAATAGAACTCCAGCCAAAACTCACTATGATAACATGCTGGTCCCATGTTAGACCATTTCCTATTACAGTAGCAACCAAAAATAAATGTAATTCTTCTTTCCGTTGTTTTATCAATATCCATTAACCAAAATGAAACTAACATGATTCGTGATCAGAATAGAGTTTTAAGATTTTTTTTAAATTGGTATTTTTATAAAATAATTTGAAGCATTTTGATTTGTTTTTGTGCAGTATTTTTCCCCATATGGATAAAAAAAACTTAATAAAGCACAAAATGGATTATAGATTATAAAACAAGGTATTAAGACCAAATCTAAATAAATAAATAGTGTGTGACGTTTCTGACGAAGAAAGAGGAAATATAAATGATATTTATAGATATGCTTTTAATTATATTTTAAAAAAAAAAGGTTTTTTCCACTTTTAATTCTAAGAATAATATTCTGTGTTTCTCAGATAAATATCTTCTTATCTGCTATCTTGTTTACACACTTGATTACAGTAACTATTTAAAACATGCTGTGGTAAAATTTCTCATTCCCACGCCGGGAATCAAACCGATTTCGGGCTAGAAGACCTTACCATAAAGGCCAATTAGCCCGGAATTCAAGAATTCATGGGTCGAAGGGAGTGTGGTGGATTATCGTGTGGAGACGCTTAAAGTGTTCTCTGCGTGCTATATCCGTGTCTGGCAATCTCTTCGCATACCTGTGTAACCCCGGTCCGATCCCTACCAAATTTCTCATTCAGTACTTTTGTCTGAAGATGATAACAACACTGTTACCGAAATGTCACACACTATTTATTTATTTGGATTTGGTCTTATTACCTTGTTTAAAAAAAAAAAAACTTAATAAAACCAGTACAAAGACAATGCCATAGAAACCACCTTACAGATCATATTCTGTCAGAATTAACAACCACAGAGGATCATAACTATCATATCTAAGGTAGAGTGGAGACATGGTGTAAGGAGATTAGCTCCACCACCACAGTTTCAATAATTCAAGATCCTATTCTATATACAGTTACGAGCGTCATTCCTCATCTCTTAATCAATCATCTCTCTCTGTCACCGTTTGCTTTTTTTTTTTTTGGAATGGCGCCCCTCCTATTGGTTGGCTACGGTAACGCCACCTTTGCCCCCCCTCCCCCCCCCCCCCCCCCCCCCCACTCGCTATTTATGTAACTATTGTGTTGGAGCGGGTCGCTCCCTAAATAAATGCATATATTAGATAATAACCAAATGGAATCCTCTCTTTCTTTTTTCCAATAAGAGATACCTACGGAAGCCAACAGTACATAGACAGATAAAGCACATAGGCTATAGTTATTAACCAACATATGCAATTATTTAAGGCGCCAATTTATAATTGTAACAAATAGTATTTGAATCAAAACATTCAATCAGGTAAAACACGGGCGTTGCCCGAGTCATTCGGCTAGTAAGATACTATTGGAGTCTTCTATACTAAAATCATCTCTTTTTCTAACTAAGATTAAGGATTAAGAAAAAGGCATCTCCTTATCGTGCAACTGAAAGTTGCTGATGGCTTGCGCCATTTTTCGGAATAAATATCAACTATTCTTGTTGATTTTTAATTATTCCAGAATTGGCCAAATACCCATATTTGATTAATCAAGAAAAGCTAACCACGGACCCCTTTCTGGCTGTTGGCCCTCATCAGCGTGGTGTAAGCTGTACCTCAACGACCAAATAAATTGGCCATTAAGGCACCCTGAAAGTAAGATTAAGGAAACCTTTCAGATCATTAAATAAACTACAAATCAATCTCTGGAAAATTCAGACTAAAAGCAACAACCTGTATACTGGGAGTTCGGTGGAAAGGTGGTGTAAACCATTGGTTCTCGACCACTACAACCCAGGATCGAATTCCGCATTCGACACTTTTTTTCTAATAAAAAAAAAAAATCCTCCAATTGCTCCTCATTCTTGTGAAAGTCCAACCTCACCTGCGAATGCAAGTATTCAAACAGGGCTCTGGCACATTTGTAAGCGCAAAAATTGAACTGTTTATCATTCAACTGTTTGTAAGTGTAAAAGTCAAACTGCTTTTCATATCTGTAGACATGTGGTGCACTTATAGTAAAAGCCATGGCCAACTTCTACCCACTATGATTATCTTGGCCTGTATCATGTGTACTTGGGATAAATTAAACAAAAAAGACTCATCAATATAGGGGCTGTTAGAATTTGTATGTCTTCGTTATCACAGGATTGAGGATTTTGACAAATTACAAAAAGCATATGACGCCCAACTCTTTTAGAAAAAGTCTGAGGATGGTAACACTATTGCAGAAACATCACAAACTATTTACCTATTTGGATTTGGTGTTATTACCTTGTAGTACTAATCTATGATCTAAAATGTGTCTTATTATCTGAATCTTTGATTGTCTATCATGCTGCAGTATGTAAGAAGATGCATGTTGGGTGGCAGACCTTTCGACCAAAGAAGAAGTTTGAGCCAGGCACCCTGCGCTATTCTTTACACAAGCAGGCGCAGGCTTCTCTCAACTCCGGCATCAACCTCCGGGATGTTGTCAAACTACCACCAGGGGAGGACCTCAATGATTGGCTGGCAGTTCACGGTACTTGTTTCTTATTGGCTCCTTTTCTTTTATCCCCCAGAATCTTGTATTTTTCCCCCCTTCTGATACCATTACCTCAGTACTTATAACTCTCCCAGGTATAGTATAATAATATATGTGAAGCACTTGGATTATAAACTGATAAGTTTTAAAAAACACTTTAGCCATCTCATAATGCTGAACAAAAATGGTGCCATCCTCTCATAAGACAATGGAAGCATGGCCAGCTTCATTAGGTTTATTGTTCATAATGAAGAATTAGTTACACTCATGGACAAAACTTGAGGAAGTGGAAAGTCTTTGGTATCACCGGGTTTTTTTTTTTTAATGAGACAGGCAATTTTGTTCACTGTTGGTTATCTTGTGTGTCTTCAATAAAGGTCACTGTAATATCTTTCACAGTTATTGTCTGAATCCTGATATATATGCTCAAAGGTACAATTTCCTTAAGTTTTGTCCTTGAGTGTATCTTTCAGAGTTATTGTCTGAATCCAGATATACATGTTAAAAGGTACAATTTCCTTAAGTTTTGTCCATGAGTGTATCTTTCAGAGTTATTGTCTGAATCCCAATATACATACTAAAATGTACAACTTCCTTAAGTTTGGCCTATGAATGCAAGTTAAATTTTAGATGAATTTTGACTCTTGAGTGTCATCTTCTCTTGTGTGAGCATCTACATCATCATTGGCCTTTGTGGCAAAACCTTTTCCTTTGGGACTCACTCTAAAATATTTGGTTAATGCCAAATACCACCAGTTAGTAAACTCTTAAGGATATATCTCTAGAATGGAAGGTTTGCTGAACCCATGTGATCCCCAATGTGCATATCCTGATACATCCTAACATGTGGTGTCCATGTTGCAGTGGTGGATTTCTTCAACAGAATCAACCTGATCTATGGCACCATCACAGACTTCTGTCTCCCAGAAACTTGCCCCACAATGTCTGGAGGACCAAAGTAAGGTTCCTCCTCTCTCTCCTATTACTCTTGGTCATACTTCCTGCCTAGATCTTGTCTATCAGGGAAGTTGTTATGTCTGGAATTCCTTTTTGTTCTAAAAATAATATTGTTAAAATGTCTTTTCTCATTACAAGAGATATCTATTTTGTCTTTTTTCAAGTACTTATTGCTGTGAACATGGTAGCATTGCTATGACTGTCCAGTTGCCTCTTTTGATGAGGGTCATTTTCATTTAGTTTGTTCATGTATCATTATCAAGCTCAGAATGTTAATATGGTAGTTGCTTTTATATGTGTAGACATATTCTATCAATATTCTGGTCAGGAACCCTTCTACTCTTTTTCCAGTACTGGAAGTTACTGCTGTTGCCATAGATGTGCCCAGCCTAGATCTGCCATGTTGTTTCTAAATACCAACATCTGATGATTAGTACCATAGTTATGTTGTTGTTGTTGTTTCTTATCCCCTTGTGCAAAGATTACACGAATTCCAGTGGAATGGGGTGTAGGGGTGCAGCTTTCGTTGATCATGGCACCATGATCCAAGCACACTTTGGTGAAAGTCTGACTTTGCCTGTAGTTTGAGGCCGTTCCTAACATGGAAGCAGACGCCTTTGCTGCCGACTCTAACATGAGTACAGACGCAGCTCCTCCATATCCCTGGAGTGGGACCCTTGCTGAGGTCTATCAACTGGGTCAGTTGAAGTCAGGATTTTTAAAGAGGTCTACTCCTCTTCTAACAATGCTGCTGTTGGTCCGCGACTGCTTATTCGTCCGAGTTATTCTGCTTGTTTCGCAGCTGGCCTTCATATCTGAAGGTCGTTCCCCTATCCGCCACCTGGGGACGCGCCCTATAGCAGTCAGCTCTGCCTAGGGGTACCATAGTTATACCTGTTGAAGGGTTGTTGAAAGCTTGTATTGTCGTTATATATTAAAAGAAACTCTTCCCTCAGCAAATTTTCTTTTATTTATAACTAGCGGATGTACCCGGCTTCGCCCGGGTTTTACCCGAGTAAAGGTTTGTCTAACGAATCTCTCAATAAAGTGAACATTTTTTCCCAGTCCCTTGAAAAATACTCTATAAGTTGAATAAAATCAATATTAATTGGTTCCCTCGGTAATTGGAAGTTAAAGGAATAGTATCTTGCCTTGGAATTGCATCATTATTCTTGTCTGGATGTACCCGGCTTCGCCCGGGTTTTACCCGAGTAAAGGTTTGTCTAACGAATCTCTCGATAAAGTGAACATTTTTTCCCAGTCCCTTGAAAAATACTCGATAAGTTGAATAAAATCAATATTATTTAAACAAGGTAAAATCCTCTGGAGTAACTTGGTAAAGAAAACATTCAAGACAAAGAGGATGAGTTTCTTTATATATAATAAAAATAAAAAAAAATAATAATAAAATAAAAAATAAAAAAATAAAAAGAAACTCATCCTCTTTGTCTTGAATGTTTTCTTTACCAAAATCAATATTAATTGGTTCCCTCGGTAATTGGAAGTTAAAGGAATAGTATCTTGCCTTGGAATTGTATCATTATTCTTATCTCAAATAAATTGCCGTGTCATCCTGAATTTTATCTTTCCTAATTTTCTGCATTACAAAATCATCGTATCATCATGATAATATTTAGAGCAGATTGTTGAATTATAACAGATAAATTAGAATATTTATCTTGATTATTTTAAAGTGAAAAGTTATTTCAAAAATTTTATTTTCTAGAAACCTTCCCAGTACTATACTAAATAACTTCCCAAAGTTTCATGGCGTTCCAATGAGTGGTTTGGTCAGGCATAAAGGACACACACACATACATTCATTTATATATATATACTAGCGGATGTACCCGGCTTCGCCCGTGTTTTACCCGAGTAAAGGTTTGTCTAACGAATCTCTCGATATGGTGAACATTTTTTCCCGGTCCCTTGAAAAATACTCGATAAGTTGAATAAAATCAATATTAATCGGTACCCAAGTAAAGGTCTGTCTAACGAACATTTGTTAACCCGGCAGCGGTCGCGCCCTCTTTTATACCTTGAAAGGTCGCGGTGGGTAAAATTTACCCACTTTTTAAAACCTAAATAAATCAAATATTATTTCCAATATTTTTATTGTTTTCTATGTTAGAATAATGATTTGTCTATTAAATAACTTTACATAAAATCCTGAGATATAAAAATCATATTTTATTTATTTTATTAATAACAAATCAAAATATCAAATATTTATGATATATTTGACTATTTTATGAAAATAAAAATATATATTGAAGATAGGTTATAAAATATAAATTTGTATGAAAGTTATCACTTCCTTTCATAGAAATTAGGACTTGTTTCGTCCTTTATGACATTCTTGACAAATTATTACAGAGTGTTCCTTACACAAAAAAGCAAAACAGTACTGGCAATGTTGAATAGTTTTTCTGTCCTTTTTTTTCTTTCTGGCATTTCTTGCATCGATGTCTTTCTCCTATTTTTGGCTTTTTAGATGGACCAGGCTCTAACAAATTAAAAATATCGGATGCCTTTTCCTTTATTTCACATGGCATTCTTCCGCTTACTGTGCGAACTTTAACCATCTCTTCAATAAGATCTAAGGATAAGGTTTTCAAAAAAGGACGTCTTGATTTAACCTTTGATGCGTTGCCATTTGCAAAATTAATTATCTGGGAATTTATTGCCCCAATATTTAAAAGTGAATAAAAAATAACCATGGGCCATCTTCTTGAATTTCTAGCACAGTTATATGTAGCTGTCATTTCGTCCATCATATCTACACCACCCTTTGTCATATTATAAAACATTATCATCTCTGGCTTTTTAAATTCTCCCGTTGAATCATCTATATTTGCATCGTGGTGCAGAGTTGAAAGCATAAGTACAACTTTATTCTCTTTAGGCTTGTATGAAAGAAGTGTCATTTCACTTTGAAAGCCAAAAACACTAGTGTGTACATTTCTACCTCTGCTGATGACAAACTCTGAGGGGATTTCCTTTTTATTTCTTTTTAAGGTACCAACAATTATTAGTCTATATTGTTGTAAAAGTTTTAGAGCTAAAGAATAACTGGTGAACCAGTTATCCATTGTTACATTGCGGCCAGTTCCCTTGATTGGCTCACACAATCGTTCCACAACGTCACTTGGACTTTTGCTGACATTGTAAGGACCTTCAGGGTTTTTTCCTGAATAAATCTCCAAGTTACAAGTATAAAACATTTTTTGAATCCACGAGAGCAAATAATTTTATTCTATATTTATTGTGTTTACTCGGAATATACTGCCTGAAATTGCATTTCCCTCTGAAAGCGTCAAACTTTTCATCCACCGTTATACACTGCGTGACATTGAAAATGGAACACCAAGAAATAGTGGCCAGAAAGTGATGAAACTCGGCAGACAGAGAGAGAGACAGGGACAAACAATAAGTGATCTTTATTTCAAAATGATAGTCATAATACAGAGCGAGAACGGCGTCGGCTTAGTAGCAAGTAGGACCACCGCGGACGGCGATGCACACAGCAACACGTCTAGGTAGAGAGTCAATCAGAGTACGGATGGCGTCCTGAGGGATGGCTCTCCATTCCCTCTCAACCATTTGCCACAGTTCGTCTTCTGAACGCGGCTGTGGCAAGGCATGCAAACGGCGTCCAATGATGTCCCAGACGTGCTCGATTGGTGAGAGATCAGGAGAGTACGGTGGCCAGGGAAGCATCTGTATATCTTGCAGAGCTTGTTGGCTAATGCGAGCAGTGTGCGGTCGGGCGTTATCCTGCTGATAAAGGGTATTGGGCACCCCCTGAAGGTAGGGGAGTGTCACCGGTCGCAGCACATCATCAACGTATCGTTGGGCCGTCATAGTGCCCTGAATACGAAGTAAAGGTGACCTGGAATCATACGCGATTGCGCCCCAAACCATGATTCCACGTTGTCGCACGGTGGGGCGTTCCACAATTGCTGCCGGATTGGACCTTTCTCCACGTCGACGTCACACGCGTACACGGCGACTATCACTGGACAAGCAGAAACGCGACTCATCTGAGAACACGACCCTGTGCCATTCCGTCATCCACGTCGATCTAGCCCGGCACCATTCCAAACGTTGGCGCCTATTCGGTGGGGTCAATGGCAGTCTTCTTAGCGGACGGCATGAGTGCAAGCCATTAGCAACCAATCGACGGGAAATGGTTCTGGTCGAGATGGAATGATCTAGGGTGTCTTGCACAAGTTGCAGGATGGCGGTATAATTGGCTTGTGGGGCCGCCACTGCTTGTCGAAGGATACGCCGATCCACACGTGCTGACGTCACTCTGGTTGCACCGGCATTCCTATAAATTGCCACATTTCCTTGTTCCAACCATCTTCTCCACAGTCGGTGCACCGTGGACGCACCAAGGTGTGTATCAGCTGCGATTTGACGTATGGACCAACCTGCCCTTTTCAGTCCGATCACCATGCCCCTCGTAAAAGCGTCTGTCTGCTTGAACTGCCTCCGTTTACGATGACCTGGCATTCTCTGTTATTACACGTGTCTTTTGACACAAGAACAAAATTTCTACAATGATTTTCCTTGAAGAAATAACGACACGAATACTGTCCTTTCTGCAATTTCCTGCCTTATATCTTACTCCAAGTGCGCACGAGAGCTGCGCATTTTACATCATTTGCATAACTCGGTTAGGCGCGTCTACCCTGAAATTTGCATAATTTTCTGGCCACTATTTCTTGGTGTTCCATTTTCAATGTCACGCAGTGTATATTCCGAAGGAGAATAATGCTTTTGGCAATTTTTACAGAAGTATCAAAAATCAATCTCACAGCTGCTAATTTATCTTGACGAAGTCTTTCATTTCTTGTAGCTTTGTCATCAAAACGAATTACTCTGAGAAGAAAACGGAATCTGTTTTCAGACATTCTACACAATTCAAATATATTCAAAGATATTCTACACAATTCAAATCCAGTACTATCTCTTGCCCATGCATCATCTGTATTCAATTTATTCGCTTTCATGACCCCAAGAAAGTAAATAATTCCCAATAAAGCTTTAATTTCATGTAGGTTTGTCAAATTAGCATCTCTTTCTCTGCTATAGTTCTGCTGAATATTCCTAATGTAAATGTTAGTATTTGTAACTATGCATTCAAGTATATTGTCATCTATAAAGAGATTCCAACAATCTAATATCGATTTAGCATTTTTTGCTTCACCCTTTACCCCTGGTAGATGGGTGATAATATTTTCACTGCGAGTTCGAACATTTTTTGGGGGAAGAGCTTTCTTCCATTTAGTCTTTTGGTCCTTTCCTATATAGTAATTGAAGCTTGGATCCTCATTGTTTTCTTCTTCTGATAATGTATACTTTTCAGTGTCTGTACTCCAATTCCTCTTCTATATGATCATCAGTTTCTGATTCCTCATCATCGGGATTTGGAATATTATTATCATAACGGAGAAAATCAGCATTTGAAAGCATTTTATGTGAAATAATGTAAAAAGAGGAAATAAAATATAAATCCTACCTTATTGTTGGAAGAAATGATTGTATTATTGCACTTGGGGCAGCAAAACCAAACAACAAGAAGCCAGAAAGTAACTCGAAACTTATTTACGCAAACCCAAACCAAAAGCGTTAAAAGGTCGCGCTGGGTAAAAATTACCCATTGACGAGAACTCAAAAGGTCGCACTGGGTAAAATTGACCCAAACATGCTAATAAAATGAATATATGTCATAAAATTAAAATTATAGGTTTATTATAATATTCTTTAGATAGATTTAGAAAGGTACTGAGAATATATTTTAAATATATATATATTTTTTAATATAGAAATATTTTCGAAAAGTTCCTTCTGGGTAATTTTTACCCATTGCGACCGCTGAAGGGTTAAAACAATTCTCTATAAACTTATAAAAAGAAATAGATATATTTTGATAATTTGAAACTGATAAAGTGATCATTTTTTCCCGGTCCCTGTGTGCCGTGTCATTCTGAATTTTGTCTTTCCTAATTTTCTACATTACAAAATCATCGTTTTATCTAGTGAACATTTTTTCCCGGTCCCTTGAAAAATACTCGATAAGGTTGAATAAATTCATGGTCGTTTATGGAAGATGGACGAAGTTCCCGGAGGTCATCTTGGGCAAGCTCCCGCGAGGCTTTTTTTCTTGTCTACTTGGCATAGCTGTGTCACCAACTCTGCCCTGATTGGTCGGTGGGTACTTGGACTGTCGGCCGGGCGAACCCATTCTCTCACGGGGTGGGGCAGACCCAAGGTCATCAGGAGCAGCAAACTTAAGCCTATCTCCGTCTCAATGGTGGCGCTGCTTGCGAGTTAATAACTCTAACTCTGCAAATAACTCTAAGGATATTAAAGATATTCAAGATATTATTTTTCGTAAACCTTTCCGGGGATATGCCTAATAATATCCCAAATTTTCACGGCGATTGGATGTATGGTTTTTGAATCTATAGAGGACACACAGACAAACAGACAGACAGACATTCAATTTTATATATATAGATATATTGATAATGGACTGTTTTATATGCTAGAGAGAGGTGAGAGTATTGAACCAACCGCCACCACTGTGTACAGGTTTGAATACCTGTGGGCAGATGGGAACAAGTACAAGAAGCCGGTGTCCCTCCCAGCCCCTCAGTACATAAGCCTACTGATGGATTGGATTGAGGCCCAGATCAACAACGAGGATATCTTCCCTGTTAAAGTGGGTGAGTTGCTACAGCCATTCTGTGATGGAGAATTTATCTTCTTTTTACATTGGGGTGTCAAATGTGAACTTACCAGAACCCCATGTCTAGGTTAATATTGACATGTCTAACCATAAAAAATAGGTTTAGAAAAGTGAGGTAATGCTATATAGGGTGGTTGAATATAATTTCCTGCATAAACTTTGTATAATAAATATGGTGAGAGATTTTATGTGGAATTTTTAAATATAAATAAAGGTGAACTCAATGATTAAAAATCAAAGTAGTTCTGAATTTCCCGAAGCTGACATTGTAGCACCAATCAGCGGGTTCTACTTAGAGATAATGATAATAAAATGTTCTACTTTTTTTTTTTTTCTAAGAAATACAATTAAAGTTAAGAAGAGTACATTCGAATAATCAGTTTAAAACATTTCAGTAAAAATTTGAGGTGTTACCAAAACATCACCTACAGTTTTATTTATTTGGATGTGTTCATGTTAACTCAAGATTTACAACCTATAATTGTTCCAAGAGTATAAATGTACATGTAAATAACCTCAAACTCTTATGATGAATAATTATGTGCTTCTCTTATAATGTAATATCCCTCAATTAAATAATTCAATAGGTTTCTTGGGGGTCGGTAGAAGGATGGTTAAACCGTTTGGTTTTCGACCACTATGACCCGGGTTCGATTCCCACATTAGACACTTTTTTTTTTTTTTCTGTTTAAAAAAAAAATGCTCCAATGGCCCCCGATTCTTGCAAAAGTCCAACCTCACCAGCGAGTGCAAGTAACCAAACGGGGCTCTGGCACATTTGTAAGTGCAAAGTCGAACTGCTTTTCACATGTGTAGACATGTGGTGTGCTTACAGTAAAAGCAGTCGCTAACTACCCACCATGATTATCATGGCCTGTACCACGTGTATTTGAGATAAGAAGGAAGAGAACAGGTTTCTTTTCATTCTATTAAAGCCCTCTCAAACTTTCAAGCATCTCTGCCCTACTACAGGAGAATCTCTGCTTCTCACATGTGTAGATATGTGGTGCACTTACAGTAAAAGCAGTCGCTAACTACCCACCATGATTATCATGGCCTGTACCACATGTCTTCTTCTTTCTTATCTCAAAGCCATGATAATCATAGTGGGTAGTTAGCGACTGCTTTTACTGTAAGCGCACCACATGTCTGCACATGTGAAAAGCAGTTCGACTTTGCACTTACAAATGTGCCAGAGCCCCATTTGGTTACTTGCACTCGCTGGTGGGGTTGGACTTTTGCAAGAATGGGGGGCCATTGGAGCATTTTTTTTTTTTTTTTTACAGAAAAAAGTGTCCAATGCCGGAATCGAACCCGGGTCATAGTGGTCGAAAACCAAACGGTTTAACCAGCCTTCCACTGAACCCCCATAAGGATAAGCAAAAAAAAAAAAGGAGAATCTGTTTTATTTGTTTATTTATGTTCTCCTGTAGAAGACCCAAGATGCCTGAAAACTTTAGGCAGCTTTAATAAAATGAAAAGAAACTCATCTCCAGAAACCTTTTCAATTATTTATGTCCAGGGGATTTCAATTAATTGATGTTGTAGCGTAGAAATCAGTCTTGGAATATCTTAAGATGTCATAATATTTATTGATGACGTCAGTACGAATGGTCAACAATTATCAACTATCTACAGCTAGAGAATATTGAACAAGCAAGCAAAGGAACATGTATGATCTTCTTCTTTCTCATCTCCACACTGTGTGAAGTAGAATGCGTCTGCCTTTGTCATTAAGACTGGGAGCACTACTCAGTGGCAGGCCGACTTAGCTCCAAAAGAAATGGCCTCCTCTAACATGAGGAACAGACACCATGTGCAGCCACTCCTAACATGGAGTACAAACGCTGCTCATCCTGTATCCCTGGAGCCCTTACAGGGTACTATCAGCCGGGCCAGCTGAACCCAGGTTTTTTAGTGAGCTTATTACTGCTCCCCCTCCTTCTTTATCATCTGGGCTTGGGACTGGCAAAGGCGGAGCTACTTGTATGATGATTTCACAAATTCATAGTAATTATCTGTGTTAAATGTTTTTTCTTTGAATATTTAAATAATAAAATATAAATTATTTCATCGCCACAATATGTAATACCCCCTTGTTAATGATAAGCTACAATTTGGATTATAGATTATAAACACAAGGTAATAAGACCAAATCCTAATAAACGTGATATTTATTCTCATTCGGTACTTATGGGCTATAGGGCGCGTCCCCAGGTGGCGGATAGGGGAACGACCTTCAGATATGAAGGCCAGCTGCGAAACAAGCAGAATAACTCTGACGAATAAGCAGTCGCGGACCAACAGCAGCATTGTTAGAAGAGGAGTAGACCTCTTTAAAAATCCTGACTTCAACTGACCCAGTTGATAGACCTCAGCAAGGGTCCCACTCCAGGGATACGGAGGAGCTGCGTCTGTACTCATGTTAGAGTCGGCAGCAAAGGCGTCTGCTTCCATGTTAGGAACGGCCTCAAACTACAGGCAAAGTCAGACTTTCACCAAAGTGTGCCTGGATCATAATGCCATGATCAACGAAAGCTGCACCCCTATACCCCATTCCATGAGATCAGATGTTGATTTGCATGCTGCATCGCCCGTCGCGCAGAATAAACAGGGGCGCGGTCAGGACTTAGGTAGAGGGTTCTGTCCGATAAGTATAATACAGTCTCCACAAACTTCTAACTTTGCAGCTTCCAAGCAATTGAGAATTTTGCAGTGCAACATAAATGGATTGTGCTCAACAGCAACAAAAATAAAATTAGAAGAAATAATGGAAATAGCTGAAAAACAAAAGATACAAATTATAGCCTTACAGGAAACCAAATTAAATGAAAAGTACAATCTCAAATATAAAAACTATAATATCCTCAGAAAAGACAGAAATAAAGAAGGGGGTGGCCTTGCATTTTTAATCAAGAATTTGTACTATGAAAACATAGCCATTAATATACCAAACACATCAGACCTCGAAGCCCAAGGTATCAAAGTCTACCTCAGTCAAAACAAAACCATCAACATATTCAATATGTATCACCCACCAAACAATAAACTTATTGACGATGGAACAATGGCTCAATTTCTTACAGACAACACAATTATTGTAGGTGACCTTAATGCCAAACATCAACTATGGGGATGTTCCATGCCAAACCCAAGAGGCAAAATACTTTCAAACATATTTGACGACAATGCCTTCATGTGCTTAAATGATGGGAATCCCACCCACCATTCCTACAGCTATAATACTGCACAAGCACTTGATATAAGTTTCTCCAGTCCTGACATTTTCCACAAATGCAAATGGCAAATATTAAAAAGTATTGGAAGTGATCATTTGCCTATTTTGATAGAAATTAGCACCAAGACCAAAACCAGCTCAATTAAAGAAAAATTCTGGAACTTCAAAAAGGCTAATTGGAATCTTTACCAGAAAAACACCAATGAAGACTTTAGAAAAGCACCCACTAGAATAAAAGATCTGGAACAAAATTGGATATCTTTCAAAAACACCATTATTAAAGCAGCCAAAGTTTCAATACCAAGAGGTAATATTAAGAAATGGATTCCAAATTATACACACCAGGCAAAAGATATTCAAACACTTATAACTAAAAGAAATGAACTACAAAAAAAGTGCACCCAAAACCAAACAAATTGTAGAACTGAACTGAACATTGTGAATGCAAAAATAAAAAGGTTATACGTAAATATGAAAAGGGAAAAATGGAAACAAACTTGTGAAAACCTGAACCCAAGAAACCCGAATACAAAACTTTGGCATTTGGCAAAACAAATTGACAGAGCCCAGCCACAAACTGAAAACACAAATATGATTAAGAATACGGATGGTACCCCAGCAACTAATGACAAAAATGCTGCTAATCTTTTAGGTAATTCATATCAAATAAGTAGTAAAATCAAATTCGAAATAAAAGATAAGAAAGTTGAAAAAAAGGCCCGAAAGATTATTCATGACTGTAAAAATTTCACCAGCACTCATAATATTTTCCATGAAAAAATCAATATGAAAGAGCTAGATTATGCATTAGAAAACACTGACCTAAACAAGACTCCTGGGCCAGATGGAATCCATGGCCAAATGATATCAAACTTGGGCAAAAATGGCAAAGAAATACTTCTTGATATTTTCAATAACTCCTGGAAAACTGGAAAATTGCCTCAAGACTGGAAAACTGCAACAATAATTCCTATTAAAAAACTTGACAAATCTGCTGATGACCCAAAAAACTACCGACCTATCTCCCTCACAAGTATTTGCTGCAAATTAATGGAAAAAATTATACTCAGACGACTTACCTACCACCTTGACACAAGAAATCTCTTACCAGAAGAACAATATGGATTTAGGAAAGGACATGGGACAATAGACCAACTCTTATTTTTCACACAAAAGGTAAAAGATGCACAAAACAGAAAACCAACTAGCCACACCATAGCTGCTTTTTTAGACCTTACACAAGCTTTTGATAAAGTATGGAAAAACAAGTTGATTACAAAATTATACAAGCATTTCAAAATTGATGGAAAAGCTATCACTTGGATAAATGATTTCCTTAAAAATAGATACATCAGGGTCAAATATAATGGAACTCTATCTAAAACCTTCAAATTGTACCAAGGATTACCACAAGGATCAGTCCTTAGCCCAACTCTCTTCACCCTATTTATTGCAGGCATAGAAGAAAAAATTTCACATAAAACCAATATTGGACTTTTCGCTGATGACATTATTCTATGGAGCAGTAACACTAACTGGAAAAAAGCTGAAAGGGATTTGAACAAGACTCTTCTCCACCTAGAAAAATTTGCTAATAAACATAAATTAGAATTTAACCCCCAAAAATCTGAAACCTGTCTTTTTACTACCGATAAGAAACTATACAAAATAAGGCCAAAAATTATTCTGAAAGAACAACAATTACAATATAATAAACATCCTAAATATCTTGGCTACACCCTGGATCCAGAAATTAACTCCAGTAAACATATTGAAGAAGTTATTAGAAAAGGAAGAGACCGACTAAAAATCCTGAAATATATTTCAGGAAGAGAGTGGGGAGCCGATGCAACCACACTAAAATTAACTTACACGTCTCTAATTAGACCTATCCTGGAATATGGATATCAAATCTATGGTACAGCATCTGAAACAAATCTAAAATCACTGGAAAGGATACAACTAAGTGCAGCTAGAATTATTACAGGTCTTCGAAATACCTGCCCTAATGATATTGTACTTTACGAGGCAGACATTATGCCCTTAAAGGATAGAAGAAGCTACAATCTGCCAAAATATATAAACAAAATCAAGAGTTATGGAAACAAACACAGAACTTCCAATTACATACTTAATTGGGAATCCAATCTAAGACTCAAAAAAGAAGGTCCTCTCCACCTGGCCAAAAGAAATGGATTTTTAAAATATAAAGTAGAAAAAAATTATTTAGCAGAAAAAATTTCTCCATGCGAACCACTACAAAATGTTATTTTTAATGACACTTTAAATGAACCCACCAACAAACAATACCAAAATCCAGAATACTTAGAACAATTATCATTAGAAATAATTAATAACATTCCTAAAAATGCAATAACTATTTATACCGATGGTAGCAGAGATGAGTTGGGACACACTGGCAGTGGCTGTCTCATCAAAACTACAAATGGCATTGAGAAAATGAACAGAAGAAACCCAGATTTTTGCTCAGTCTTCAGATCAGAACTTATAGCCATCTATGAAGCCTTAAAATCCATTAGAAATACTAATTATCAAGATATCTGGATTCTTACTGATAGTAGAAGTGCCATACAACACTTGAGTCACACAGGGGAACTCAGAGACAAAGTAAGCAGGAACATAATTGGTTATCTCCAAAAACTCTCAAAAACCTCAAAAATTCACCTTCAATGGATACCCTCACATGTTGGAATTGAAGGCAATGAAGCTGCTGATGTTCTAGCGAAAAAAGGCACAAAAGAACCCTTGCCACAGAAAAATAAACTTACTTTTAAAGAAATAGAAACAGTAGCCAAAACAAAAATAAACAAGAACTGGAGGATCCCACCTAAGCACAGTTGGTACAGTGGAGTGAACCCAGGAGGAGCTCTAAACATCAGAAATAGACAGCATCAAACAACACTAACAAGATTTAGAACAGGCCATCTCAAGCCATTGAAGATAGAAAATAATAACAAAATCTACCCCACTTGCCCAAAATGTAGCTTGTCACCTGCAGCTCCAGAACACATTTTGGCTTGCATTAGATGCACTAAACAGGACCTTTGGGAGAGGCCGCTGCTCATCATAAAACAGCTCGAGGAGCATGAACTCATGGAATTCGTGTAATCTTTACACAAGGGGATAAGAAACAACAACAACAACACAACATGTCTGAAGATGGTAACAATGCTGTTACCGAAACATCATACACTATTTATTTGAATTTGGTCTTATTACCTTATGTTTATAATCCCTTGTTAATTTAAATTTAATAATTTGGTTTATTTATTTATTTATCAAATCAGACGCGATATCCCCACAAGGGATGCTTGCGTCAATAACAACACTAAATTCAGATACTATATTACAAAAAAAAAATTAAATAATTACAAGATTTGAAAAGATAAGAAAGAGGACATTAAAATCATTCTTGATTTTACATCACAACCAACAAAATAAACAAACCAAAAATATACAGATAGGTAGTAATTATAAGTTTATAACAACAAAAGCCTTTATTGAGGACCTCTCGTCCTATATAGGATTCGCCAGTTTACAGAGTAATTGAAGAGAAGAGAACTAAGAATAAAGAGATATATGTAGTAGGTATAGTATAGTATTTTCTACACTGTGAATATATACAACAAGCCTTTTACTGGAATCAAAGTCCCATACAGGATTCGTCATTCTAATCCTGACAAAGATTATTTACATATAATTATTTACATCAATTAGATTATGTGTAAAGCTTTTCCCCTTCTCTTCAGCCGTCTTTTACAAAATTTGAACAACGCAAATGCTCCAGCTCTGTTTCTCACCACCTCATTCATAATTTGGTTTATATATATAATCATTTTTTTTTTTTGTCATTATATGTGTGAACAGGCTCTATATATAGTGCTTCAAATAGGGATTGTTTTAATCACCATTTTAAGCTATCTCTCATAAAGGGAAAATACATAATCTTTTTTTTTTTTTGCTTATCCCTAGTACACGTGGTACAGGCCATGATAATCATGGTGGGTACTTAACGACTTCTTTTACTGTAAGTGCACCACATGTCTACACATGTGAAAATCAGTTCGACTTTGCACTTACAAATGTGCCAGAGCCCTGTTTGGTAACTTGCACTCGCTGGTAGGGTTGGACTTTTGCAAGATTCGGGGGCCATTGGAGCATTTTTTTTTTTTAACAGAAAAAGTGTCCAATGCGGGAATTGAACCCGGGTCATATATATAATCATACAGTATATAGGATAAGAAAACTTGCCCAAAATGTAGCTTGGCACCTGTAGCTCCAGAACACATTTTAGCTTGTATTAGATGCACTAAACAGGACCTTTGGGAGAGGCCACTGCTTATCATCAAACAGCTTGAAAAGCATGAACTCATGGAATTTGTGTAATCTTTACACAAGGGGATAAGAAACAACAAACAGAATAATACATTTTCATTGGAATATAAATATTTAGTTTTTGTGAGTAATGATGAAAAAGATGAATGAAGAAATTGATGAGGCACAATTTGGATTGTAGATTATAAACACAAGGTAATAAGACCAAATCCAAATAAATAAATAGTGTGTGACGTTTCGGTAACAGCGTTGTTACCATCTTCAGACAAAAGTACTGAATGAGAGAATTTTACCACAGCATGCTTTTAAATAGTTCCTGTTATCAAGTGTGTAAACAAGATAACAGATAAGAAGATATTTATCTGATAAACAGATGGGTAAACACCTGCTGATTAATATTCTTAGAATTAAAAGTTTTTTCAAATATAATTAAAAGCATATCTATAAATATCATTTATATTTCCTCTTTCTTCCATTCTGTTAATTGTAGCACATTTCTTTTGAATGAAAAATGCTTCTTTAAATTGTCTCTTAAAATAATTTTTCTCATAATCTAGTATCTTTGTTTCTTTTAGGTTAAAATTATTATGTCCTGTGATTTTTCTATGTTCTACAAGTGCAGAATTCTCAATTTTATCCCATTTCAGAGCATATTCATGGTTTTTCATTCTTTCTTTCAAAGTTCTGGATGTTTGTCCTACATAACATTGGTCACATTTTTCACATTTCACTTCATAAATTAAACCTGCTCTATTTGGTATGTGAGTGTTCTTATGGTTGTTGATATATTGAGAGATAGGGTTACATGGTTTCCATGCAATGTTTATTTTTTCATACTTTTTGAATATATTATTCAAATTTCTTGCAAACTTTTGATTTATAAATGGCAATGTGATAAATTTGGTTTCTTTGTTTTTGCACTTTAGATTTTGAATTAAAGTATTATTCTCATATTTTTGGTTCATGTCTTCTATTATTCTATCTATCAATTTGATGGGAAAATCTTCATTGATTAGTTCTTTTTTGATGTTGTTAATTTCTATATTTCTTTTAGTTGTATCATTAATGAGTGTAAAAGCTCTATATATAAGAGCTTTTACTAATCCTACTTTTTGGCTGAAATGGTGTTGTGAGCTAAAGTTCCAATAAGTTCCTGTATGTGTTGGTTTTTTGTATATAGAGGTTGTAATGTTGTTATTGTTGTATGATAAGTTCATGTCCAGGAAATTTATTGATTTGTTGTTATCTACTTCCATAGAGTAATTGATATCAGGCAATATATTGTTGAAAGTATCCAAAATTTTTTGTTCACTTCCCTGATTAATAAATAAAATGGAGTCATCCACATATCTTTTAAAATAATAAACATCATTTTTAAGTGAATTTAGAGCTTTTATTTCTAATTGGCCTATAGTAATACAAGCTGCGTTTGGTGATATTGGACTACCCATTGTTGCACCTTTCATTTGGAGATATATTTGGTCATCATAAATAAAGTATGTTGTTTTCAAACAAAATTCTATTCCAATTAAAAATTCAGATTTTGGCAAATTATTTATTTTTGATTCTTTTATCACATGGTTTAATGCATCCATAATTGTGGGTATAGGGATTGAAGTAAACATGGATTCAACATCTAAAGATATAATTCTTTGATTTCCATTTAGCTTCATGTCAATAATATCTTCTTTGAATTCATAGGAGTTAACAATTTCATTTTCATTAAAATATTGGTAGATTTTTAATTGTTGTGCTAACCATTTTGACAAGGCATATGTTGGTGAAGGTCTATTGTTATATGTTTTGTCTGAAGATGGTAACAACGCTGTTACCGAAACGTCACACACTATTTATTTATTTGGATTTGGTCTTATTACCTTATGAATGAAGAAAATAATATTTTTCAGAAGAATCATTGTTTTCTTGAATGTTATGTCATGTATAGCTTTTTATCAGTATTGGTGTCATCCCTGTTTGTCCTATCAGAGGTCCCCTTCCCCAAGAATTTCATCCCCAACTGCAAGAAGATCCTCACCAGGCTCTTCCGGGTCTTTGTCCACGTCTACATCCACCATTTTGACCGACTAGTCAGCATTGGGGCCGTGAGTATCCTACTTGTTCTGTGCCAGCTAGTTAAATATTATCGTCATACAGTAGAACCTCTTATTGAGCCGACACCTCTATATGAAGAACAATTTTCTTCACCTTAATTACAATTTATAGCAATTAGCTGCTCTCTGTTAAGAGAAAAACCTTTCTTTCGGACACTTTAGTTCTGCAACTAGATGTTGCCCCTTATAGACTGGTTCTTACTGTACAATCAACCTTTTAATTCAATACTCTCAAATACCAAAGCTCTACAGAAACAGCCTCTACAGACCACTATACAACAGGTAGAAGAGTTGTTTGAAAGCTTGAATGCCCATCCTAGAACCTCTTTATGAAAACTATTATAGGTAGGAGATAGAAGACGCTGTTGTCTCCCCTTCTAACAGGGAGGACGTCCTCAAGTACCTGTCACCTGAGCAGAGGTCTGAAGCTATTCCTCGACATGGCAATAACACATGTCGGGGAGATGTCCAATCTATGCGGAACGCTGTTCAACTTCAGGACGGAATGTGACATCATACCAGACGACCCTCAGTGGGATTCCTCTGTGATGAAAATAATATTTAAGTTTATTTATTTTTTTTAAATATATATTAACCCTATATAATTTTATACGTAGGATTAATAAATATGTTTCAATCTCAATACTCTCAAGGAATATCTGTCTTTTACTTCAGTTTCTCTACTCTTGACCCAATCTCTTCAGGTCTTCAGTCGCACGGCACTGCTCTTATTTCTTCATAAGGTTTGATATGGCTTTTTTTTCTACATAAAAACCTCTTCTAGTAATCTCTACATTGTAAATATAAAGTGGAATCTCTCCTACACATACAATGATGATACAGGCAAAGTCAGACTTTCACCAAAGTGTGCCTGGATCATGGTACAATGATCAAAGAAAGCTGAACCCCTACACCCCATTCCATGAGAAGCTCGAGGAGCATGAATTCATGGAATTTGTGTAAGCTTTACACAAGGGAATAAGTAACAACAACAACATGATGTTTTTAAAAACTCTACTGGCAGAAGTGTACTTCAAGAACAATGAATGCTGGCCAAGTAAACTTTATCTTCAAGATATTTATCTTTCATGTTCAGGAACTTCCATGTTCTGGAGTAATCTCAATGTAATTTAACAGCCACATGCACAGCAAGACCAACAAAATATACAGTTTTTTTTTTTTTTGCTTATTCCTAGGACACGTGGTACAGGCCATGATAATCATGGTGGGTAGTTAGTGACTGCTTTTTTACTGTGCACCACATGTGAAAGCAGTTCGACTTTGCACTTACAAATGTGCCAGAGACCCGTTTGGTTACTTGCACTCGCTGGTGGGGTTAGACTTTTGCAAGAATCGGGGGGCCATTAGAGCATTTTTTTTTTATTAGAAAAAAGTGCCCAATGCGGGAATCGAACCCGGGTCGTAGCGGTCGAAAACCAATGGTTTAGACCATCCTTTCATCAACCTCCTTAAAATATACAGTTAAATCTGTGATGTATCTTGAGAGTAAATTATACTTTATCTTTTTACCAAATATTTTGGTCATTATTATCTGTCAATTCTTTTGCTATTGAGATAAGAGAGTCACTTGAATTCTTTATATACAAAGCAGACAATGCACCCATGTTCTACCGGCCCTACATATTCTATTTTATCTTTTTTTTTTTAATTAAAAAGGCATATATTTGAACAAAATATCATTTATTTTACCAATATTTCAGTTGGCTGAACGCCAACCTTTATCAAGGTGTTATAACATTTTAATGTGTGTCAACAACAAACTCAGTGCCACATAACATCAATAGAATTAAGTTTTTAAAATATTTTGTTATATTTTCAATGGGGAGAAAAAAATTTGATATATATATGTCATAATTTGTATAGTTAATGACAAGAGATATAATTTATTTTCGTCAAAATAAGTATGTAAATATGTAACGCTTGTGTTAAAATATAAATATGTAAATTCATCCATATATAAAAGCAGGACAAAAAATAAAGGTGGCAGACATTGCGGGTGCGCTGTTCGCTAGGCATAACGGCTGCGCCTCTTCATTTAGCTACGACATATATTTATGAAAAAATAGTACAAATGTGATATTGTACTGGGATAAGATGCATAAATTATGAAAAAGGCATCTCCTTATCGTGCAACTGAAAGTTGCTGATGGCTTGCGCCATCTATCGGAATAAATATCAACTATTCTCGTTGATTTTTAATTATTCCAGAATTGGCCAAATACTCATTCTTGATTAATCAAGAAAAGCTAACCACGTACGCGTTTCGGGCTGTTGGCCCTCATCAGTGTAGTGCAAGCTGAATGACCATTTTTTCGGTCGTTGAGGTGCAGCTTGCACCACGCTGATGAGGGCCAACAGTCCTAAACGTGTCCGTGGTTAGCTTTTCTTGATTAATCAAGAATGGGTATTTGGCCAATTCTGGAATAAATCAACAAATAGTTTATATTTATTCCGATAGATGGCGCTAGCCATCAGCAACTTTCAGTTGCACGATAAGGAGATGCCTTTTTCATAATTTATATTTATATTATGGAAAAAATAAATTTTGTAAAATATGGGTGTGAAATTTTTAAAATTAACAATAACGCCTATTTATCATTTTATCAAACATTTTTGTTATCTGTCAATTATTTAGCTAATGAGATGAGAGACGCCATACAAAGCAAACAATGCCCCCATGTTGTACTGGCCCCACAGAGAGGATGTGTGACTCCAGGAAGCCCATGTCAACACTTGCTACAAGCACTTCTACTATTTCATCACTGAATTTGACCTGGTGAGCCAGAAAGAGCTTGAACCCTTGGTAAGTATAGCACATTCCTATGCTCTCAGACAATTATACCCATAGTAGACCCAACCTCCCATAAGAGGGTTATCTAGAATACCCCCTGGTTGCATTATGTCAATTCAAGGCAGCCCCACGTAAGATGGGTTGCTCATGAAAGTTGTATCTCTGTTTTTTTTTTGTTTTTTTCTTATTTAACAATTTAGTAACTCTTCGGTAAGATGACACCTCTCTCTAAAGGACACTTTGACTCTGCAATTAGGTGTTTTATCATAGAAGTGTTGAAATATAATTAAACAGACTGAAGTCACAACAGATTTACAACATTTATTGACACAACATTGATTAAGAATAATTTTTGCTGGTTTTCCAATGGGGGGGATATCTCCACTATCTGGAGAGATGACAGGACTCAGCAGGGGCTGTAGGTCCCGTAGACGGCCCTGAACCGCGGTGAGCTCTAGACGGCTCAGCAGGGGCTGTAGTCGGGCTTCCCCCGTAGACGGCGATGGCCCTTCAGGAAGACGGCCAAGGCCAATTTCGAGTTAGAATGTATTGTTAATATATGTGATAAGGGTTTTTTTACCCCATATAAGCAATCAAACAGTCAGAATTTTATTTTTAGTGGTGGTGCATATCTCTTTAGACAATAAGGTCGAAAAGTTCTCTTGTAGGGGTGTAGACAAGGTACTTGGTTACACTTAGGACAAGAGCCTTGCACTAACTAATTTATTAAAGCATAGGTTATATAAAGATTAAAAGGGAAAGAAAGGAAACAAAGAGGTTACATCCTCCGGTAAACAAGCAACAGCGTTGTCAGGCTAAAACATTACAGTCAGTTGGAGGGGGGGTGCCGACGTCATCCTTCCGGTCACGTGTTATACTTGAGCAGCGGCTGCTGGCCGGTGTCCAACATATCCCCTCCCGGAAAAAACTTCAGCTGGACGTTTATTCCGATAGTCCATCAGCGCTCTACAGTACTTTTCATGCTGGCTTCTAGCAAGAGGCTTGGTAAGGAAGTCAGCATGGTTCTCAGCACTCGGAGTGTAGAAAAGTTCGATTGCTTCTTCATAAGTGGGGTTATTGTCCTCTGCACTTGTGGCATTTATCTGTCCACCACAATTATCCTCTTCCGGAGATTCTGCCGTCTTTCCATGACTTCGGAGTGTCATTGGATGGCTTCTCAGGTTCTCTGGGAGAGTCTCAGATAGCTGATCTATTCCACCTGTAGTTCCAATCAGTTCTTCAGTTTCTCGGTCTACTGGTTGATCTGCATTACTTTCTTCTTGAAAGGAGGCCTCTTTCGAGGAGAAATGGACAGATGGTAGAGTATCCCTTTCTCTTTTGGGCTGTTTATAGAGGATTTCTTCTTTGAATACACAATTTCTAGATTCCACCACTTGGCGTTTTTCAGGAATCCAGATTCTCCAACCTCGTCCCTGTAGAGAATAACCCACGAGAATTCCTTTAGTGGCTCTTGGCTGAAGCTTCGAATTCCTTCTTTGTTTTGGAACATGAACAAAGGTTTCGCAGCCAATTGCTCTCAGATGTTGCAGAGCAGGTCTTTTTCCAAACCACAATTCAAAAGGCGTTTTCTCTTCATTGTGTCTGTTTGTAACACGATTTCTCAAGTATGCTGCTGTGTTGGTGAGCTCTGCCCAAGAGGCGGTTGGCAGATTGCAACTGTTCACAGTACTCCTCACTAAGTTCAGCAAAGTCCTATTCATGCGTTCGGCGACACCATTCTGTTCAGGTGTGTAGACCATGGTGCGTTCATGTACTATACCATGGGCCTTCGTGAAAATATCCCAAGGAGATGAACAGAACTCTAGTCCGTTATCTGTACGGATCCTCTTGAGAGAAAATCCCGTCTGATTTTCAGCTTCTTTCATCCATTCCTTGAATTTTTCTAGAGTATCGCCCTTCCTTTTGAGGAAATATACCCTTGTATATCTTGATGCGTCATCAATGATGGTCAAGACAAATCTTGATCCACCCCAGCTCTCAATGTTGAACGGTCCCATTAGATTACAGTGAACAAGGGCTAGTGTCTGAGTTTCCTTGGTAGATCTCAAATTCAGGAAAGGTATTTTTGTCGATTTTCCAATCATACAATCAGAGCACTTATCAGGTTTTCCAGCCTGACAGTTCAAACCAATGACAACTTCTCTTTTCATCATGTCTACTATGGTGTCATAGTTGATATGCATGAGTCTCTGATGCCATAAATTTAGTGGGAATTTACGAAAATTGTTGGTTTGAGCAATGGAATTTGAACATTCTCCTGATTCTGGAAATCTGGACGGAGCAGTCCTGACGAGATAGAGCCTTCCTCTCTTCTCTGCTCTGATCATCAAGTTATGATCATTGTCGTAGATATGACATCCCTTCTTGTCGAAGATAACCTCATGACCATTTTCCACAATTTGTAGAACAGAGAGTACACCATGTCTGATCCCAGGTACGAACATTGCATTCTGAGCAACTATGCTTCTAAGTTGTCCAGAATTGTTGATCAGATCTACTTGAGCATTACCTCTTCCTATGTTTGAATGTGATGTACCATCAATGGTGGTCACTTGTCCTACATTCTCGTCATTCAACGTGGAAAAATACCTTCTGTTCGGAGTCATATGATGCGTGGCACCTGAGTCAATTACCCACGTATCCTCTTCTGATACAACTGCTGCATTATACATCACAGACAAGTTCTTTGCTTCGTGATGTTGATGTATCGCTCCCTTTTCCTGTTGTTTACCGTTATTCTTTTTCAGTTTGAAACAGTCCCGTGCAATATGCCCTGTTTTCCCACATCCGAAACATTTTCTAACAGTTTTAGAACCTTGATGTTCATGAGGGAATTGTTTCTTGTTAGAGTTCCTGACTGACAGTGCACCCATCCCTTCATTTGTTGTAGCATACCGGCGCTCTGCCTCAGCTAACAATTTACGTCTGATGTTGGCACTGGTGAACTCTGACTCTGGTAAGTTACACATTGTTGATATAACATTATCCCAGTCCTCGGGCATTCCACAAAGAATTAGCATGCTTAGATCACCGTCTTCAATTTTATCCCCTACACCTGTGAGTTCACTCACTATTAGATTTATGCTTCCCAAATAGGCATCCATGTTCGCATGTTGACAGAATTTCTGGGAGTACAACTTTCGACGCAGTTGGAGAATTCTGTGTTTGCTATCCCTGGGTGCATAAAGTCTTTGTAATTCATCCCAAACTTCTTTGGGGGAATTTAGATGTCTGATATGGTTTTGCTGCTCCTCACCAATAGAGAGACATATCTTTGCTAAAGCCTTATTCTGCCTCGTATTAAATTTGTTGATTAGACCAACATCCCCTCCCTCGGGTTTGACTTCGCCTGGGTCAACAATTAACCATAAGTCATTGTCCATCAGAATGAGCTTAATTTGGAAGCTCCATGAGGAATAGTTTAATCCATTTAGCTTGGTAATTTTCGTTAAACTTTCGTTAGCTTCCATTATAAGATGGCGTCCACTGAAGGGGGGGAGAGAGAACAAAAATAGGCTTACCGTTCAATGCTTCAGGCAGCTCCAATCAGTCTCATAATCTTTTCTTGTAGGGGTGTAGACAAGGTACTTGGTTACACTTAGGACAAGAGCCTTGCACTAACTAATTTATTAAAGCATAGGTTATATAAAGATTAAAAGGGAAAGAAAGGAAACAAGAGGTTACATCCTCCGGTAAACAAGCAACAGCGTTGTCAGGCTAAAACATTACAGTCAGTTGGAGGGGGGGTGCCGACGTCATCCTTCCGGTCACGTGTTATACTTGAGCAGCGGCTGCTGGCCGGTGTCCAACAAGTTCTCTCTTCTTTTACTTTGATATGGTAAAATTTGTAACAAATAAATTTACTGTGATGGTCACCAACAGATCAAATTGGAGAATATTTGTCAATATAGTCACCAAAAGTTGACTTGATAGACACTAACAACAACAACCTCAAACACTAAGCTGCATGTGATGGTAACCAACAGATCAAATTGGAGAATATTTGTCCATAGTGTCACCAAAAGTTGACTTGATAGACACTAACAACAACAACCTCAAACACTAAGCTGCAAGTGATGGTTACAACAGATCAAATTAGAGAATATTTGTCCATAGTGTCACCAAAAGTTGACTTGATGGACACTAATAACAACAACCTCAAACACTAAGCTGCAAGTGATGGTTACAACAGATCAAATTGGAGAATATTTGTCCATAGTGTCACCAAAAGTTGACTTGATAGACACTAACAACAACAACCTCAAACACTAAGCTGCAAGTGATGGTTACAACAGATCAAATTAGAGAATATTTGTCCATAGTGTCACCAAAAGTTGACTTGATGGACACTAACAACAACAACCTCAAACACTAAGCTGCAAGTGATGGTTACAACAGATCATATTGGAGAATATTTGTCCATATAGTCACCAAAATTTGACTTGATGGACACTAATAACAACAACCTCAAACACTAAGCTGCAAGTGATGGTAACCAACAGATCAAATTGGAGAATATTTGTCCATATAGTCACCAAAAGTTGACTTGATGGACACTAATAACAACAACCTCAAACACTAAGCTGCAAGTGATGTTAACTAACAGATCAAATTAGAGAATATTTGTCCATAGTGTTACCAAAAGTTGACTTGATGGACACTAATAACAACAACCTCAAACACTAAGCTGCATGTGATGGTAACCAACAAATCAAATTGGAGAATATTTGTCCATAGTGTCACCAAAATTTGACTTGATGGACACTAATAACAACAACCTCAAACACTAAGCTGCAAGTGATGGTTACAACAGATCAAATTAGAGAATATTTGTCCATAGTGTCACCAAAAGTTGACTTGATGGACACTAATAACAACAACCTCAAACACTAAGCTGCAAGTGATGGTTACAACAGATCAAATTAGAGAATATTTGTCCATAGTGTCACCAAAAGTTGACTTGATGGACACTAATAACAACAACCTCAAACACTAAGCTGCAAGTGATGTTAACTAACAGATCATATTGGAGAATATTTGTCCATATAGTCACCAAAAGTTGACTTGATAGACACTAATAACAACAACCTCAAACACTAAGCTGCAAGTGATGGTTACAACAGATCAAATTGGAGAATATTTGTCCATAGTGTTACCAAAAGTTGACTTGATGGACACTAATAACAACAACCTCAAACACTAAGCTGCATGTGATGGTAACCAACAAATCAAATTAGAGAATATTTGTCCATAGTGTCACCAAAAGTTGACTTGATAGACACTAATAACAACAACCTCAAACACTAAGCTGCAAGTGATGGTTACAACAGATCAAATTGGAGAATATTTGTCCATAGTGTCACCAAAAGTTGACTTGATGGACACTAATAACAACAACCTCAAACACTAAGCTGCATGTGATGGTTACAACAGATCATATTGGAGAATATTTGTCCATATAGTCACCAAAAGTTGACTTGATGGACACTAATAACAACAACCTCAAACACTAAGCTGCAAGTGATGGTTACAACAGATCAAATTGGAGAATATTTGTCCATAGTGTCACCAAAAGTTGACTTGATGGACACTAACAACAACCTCAAACACTAAGCTGCAAGTGATGGTTACAACAGATCAAATTAGAGAATATTTGTCCATAGTGTCACCAAAAGTTGACTTGATGGACACTAATAACAACAACCTCAAACACTAAGCTGCAAGTGATGGTTACAACAGATCAAATTAGAGAATATTTGTCCATAGTGTCACCAAAAGTTGACTTGATGGACACTAATAACAACAACCTCAAACACTAAGCTGCAAGTGATGTTAACTAACAGATCATATTGGAGAATATTTGTCCATATAGTCACCAAAAGTTGACTTGATAGACACTAATAACAACAACCTCAAACACTAAGCTGCAAGTGATGGTTACAACAGATCAAATTGGAGAATATTTGTCCATAGTGTTACCAAAAGTTGACTTGATGGACACTAACAACAACAACCTCAAACACTAAGCTGCATGTGATGGTAACCAACAAATCAAATTGGAGAATATTTGTCCATAGTGTCACCAAAATTTGACTTGATGGACACTAATAACAACAACCTCAAACACTAAGCTGCATGTGATGGTAACCAACAAATCAAATTAGAGAATATTTGTCCATAGTGTCACCAAAAGTTGACTTGATAGACACTAATAACAACAACCTCAAACACTAAGCTGCAAGTGATGGTTACAACAGATCAAATTGGAGAATATTTGTCCATAGTGTCACCAAAAGTTGACTTGATGGACACTAATAACAACAACCTCAAACACTAAGCTGCATGTGATGGTTACAACAGATCATATTGGAGAATATTTGTCCATATAGTCACCAAAAGTTGACTTGATGGACACTAATAACAACAACCTCAAACACTAAGCTGCAAGTGATGGTTACAACAGATCAAATTGGAGAATATTTGTCCATAGTGTCACCAAAAGTTGACTTGATAGACACTAATAACAACAACCTCAAACACTAAGCTGCAAGTGATGGTTACAACAAATCAAATTAGAGAATATTTGTCCATAGTGTCACCAAAAGTTGACTTGATGGACACTAACAACAACCTCAAACACTAAGCTGCAAGTGATGGTTACAACAGATCAAATTAGAGAATATTTGTCCATAGTGTCACCAAAAGTTGACTTGATGGACACTAATAACAACAACCTCAAACACTAAGCTGCAAGTGATGGTTACAACAGATCAAATTAGAGAATATTTGTCCATAGTGTCACCAAAAGTTGACTTGATGGACACTAATAACAACAACCTCAAACACTAAGCTGCAAGTGATGGTTACAACAGATCAAATTGGAGAATATTTGTCCATAGTGTCACCAAAAGTTGACTTGATGGACACTAACAACAACAACCTCAAACACTAAGCTGCATGTGATGGTAACCAACAAATCAAATTGGAGAATATTTGTCCATAGTGTCACCAAAAGTTGACTTGATGGACACTAATAACAACAACCTCAAACACTAAGCTGCAAGTGATGTTAACTAACAGATCAAATAAGAGAATATTTGTCCATAGTGTCACCAAAAGTTGACTTGATAGACACTAATAACAACAACCTCAAACACTAAGCTGCAAGTGATGGTTACAACAGATCAAATTGGAGAATATTTGTCCATAGTGTCACCAAAAGTTGACTTGATGGACACTAATAACAACAACCTCAAACACTAAGCTGCATGTGATGGTTACAACAGATCATATTGGAGAATATTTGTCCATATAGTCACCAAAAGTTGACTTGATGGACACTAATAACAACAACCTCAAACACTAAGCTGCAAGTGATGGTTACAACAGATCAAATTGGAGAATATTTGTCCATAGTGTCACCAAAAGTTGACTTGATAGACACTAATAACAACAACCTCAAACACTAAGCTGCAAGTGATGGTTACAACAAATCAAATTAGAGAATATTTGTCCATAGTGTCACCAAAAGTTGACTTGATGGACACTAACAACAACCTCAAACACTAAGCTGCAAGTGATGGTTACAACAGATCAAATTAGAGAATATTTGTCCATAGTGTCACCAAAAGTTGACTTGATGGACACTAATAACAACAACCTCAAACACTAAGCTGCAAGTGATGGTTACAACAGATCAAATTAGAGAATATTTGTCCATAGTGTCACCAAAAGTTGACTTGATGGACACTAATAACAACAACCTCAAACACTAAGCTGCAAGTGATGGTTACAACAGATCAAATTGGAGAATATTTGTCCATAGTGTCACCAAAAGTTGACTTGATGGACACTAACAACAACAACCTCAAACACTAAGCTGCATGTGATGGTAACCAACAAATCAAATTGGAGAATATTTGTCCATAGTGTCACCAAAAGTTGACTTGATGGACACTAATAACAACAACCTCAAACACTAAGCTGCAAGTGATGTTAACTAACAGATCAAATAAGAGAATATTTGTCCATAGTGTCACCAAAAGTTGACTTGATGGACACTAATAACAACAACCTCAAACACTAAGCTGCAAGTGATGGTTACAACAGATCAAATTGGAGAATATTTGTCCATATAGTCACCAAAAGTTGACTTGATGGTCACTAATAACAACAACCTCAAACACTAAGCTGCAAGTGATGGTTACAACAAATCAAATTAGAGAATATTTGTCCATAGTGTCACCAAAAGTTGACTTGATGGACACTAATAACAACAACCTCAAACACTAAGCTGCAAGTGATGGTAACCAACAAATCTAATTGGAGAATATTTGTCCATAGTGTCACCAAAAGTTGACTTGATGGACACTAATAACAACCTCAAACACTAAGCTGCAAGTGATGGTTACAACAAATCAAATTAGAGAATATTTGTCCATAGTGTCACCAAAAGTTGACTTGATGGACACTAATAACAACAACCTCAAACACTAAGCTGCAAGTGATGGTTACAACAGATCAAATTGGAGAATATTTGTCCATAGTGTCACCAAAATTTGACTTGATGGTCACTAATAACAACAACCTCAAACACTAAGCTGCAAGTGATGGTTACAACAGATCAAATTGGAGAATATTTGTCCATAGTGTTACCAGAAGTTGACTTGATGGACACTAATAACAACAACCTCAAACACTAAGCTGCATGTGATGGTTACAACAGATCATATTGGAGAATATTTGTCCATAGTGTCACCAAAAGTTGACTTGATGGACACTAACAACAACAACCTCAAACACTAAGCTGCAAGTGATGGTTACAACAGATCAAATTGGAGAATATTTGTCCATAGTGTTACCAAAAGTTGACTTGATGGACACTAATAACAACAACCTCAAACACTAAGCTGCAAGTGATGGTTACAACAGATCAAATTGGAGAATATTTGTCCATAGTGTCACCAAAAGTTGACTTGATAGACACTAATAACAACAACCTCAAACACTAAGCTGCAAGTGATGGTTACAACAGATCAAATTGGAGAATATTTGTCCATAGTGTTACCAAAAGTTGACTTGATGGACACTAATAACAACAACCTCAAACACTAAGCTGCAAGTGATGTTAACTAACAGATCAAATTGGAGAATATTTGTCCATAGTGTCACCAAAATTTGACTTGATGGACACTAATAACAACAACCTCAAACACTAAGCTGCAAGTGATGGTTACAACAGATCAAATTGGAGAATATTTGTCCATAGTGTCACCAAAAGTTGACTTGATGGACACTAATAACAACAACCTCAAACACTAAGCTGCAAGTGATGGTTACAACAGATCAAATTGGAGAATATTTGTCCATAGTGTCACCAAAAGTTGACTTGATGGACACTAATAACAACAACCTCAAACACTAAGCTGCAAGTGATGGTTACAACAGATCAAATTGGAGAATATTTGTCCATAGTGTCACCAAAAGTTGACTTGATGGACACTAATAACAACAACCTCAAACACTAAGCTGCAAGTGATGGTTACAACAGATCAAATTAGAGAATATTTGTCCATAGTGTCACCAAAAGTTGACTTGATGGACACTAATAACAACAACCTCAAACACTAAGCTGCAAGTGATGGTTACAACAGATCAAATTGGAGAATATTTGTCCATAGTGTCACCAAAAGTTGACTTGATGGACACTAATAACAACAACCTCAAACACTAAGCTGCAAGTGATGGTTACAACAGATCAAATTGGAGATTATTTGTCCATAGTGTCACCAAAAGTTGACTTGATGGACACTAATAACAACAACCTCAAACACTAAGCTGCAAGTGATGGTAACCAACAGATCAAATTGGAGAATATTTGTCCATATAGTCACCAAAAGTTGACTTGATGGACACTAATAACAACAACCTCAAACACTAAGCTGCAAGTGATGGTTACAACAAATCAAATTAGAGAATATTTGTCCATAGTGTCACCAAAAGTTGACTTGATAGACACTAATAACAACAACCTCAAACACTAAGCTGCAAGTGATGGTTACAACAGATCAAATTGGAGAATATTTGTCCCCATAGTGTCACCAAAAGTTGACTTGATAGACACTAACAACAACAACCTCAAACACTAAGCTGCAAGTGATGGTTACAACAAATCAAATTAGAGAATATTTGTCCATAGTGTCACCAAAAGTTGACTTGATAGACACTAACAACAACAACCTCAAACACTAAGCTGCAAGTGATGGTTACAACAAATCAAATTAGAGAATATTTGTCCATAGTGTCACCAAAAGTTGACTTGATGGACACTAACAACAACAACCTCAAACACTAAGCTGCATGTGATGGTAACCAACAGATCAAATTGGAGAATATTTGTCCATAGTGTCACCAAAAGTTGACTTGATAGACACTAATAACAACAACCTCAAACACTAAGCTGCAAGTGATGGTAACCAACAGATCAAATTGGAGAATATTTGTCCCCATAGTGTCACCAAAAGTTGACTTGATAGACACTAATAACAACAACCTCAAACACTAAGCTGCAAGTGATGGTTACAACAGATCAAATTGGAGAATATTTGTCCATAGTGTCACCAAAAGTTGACTTGATGGACACTAATAACAACAACCTCAAACACTAAGCTGCATGTGATGGTTACAACAGATCAAATTGGAGAATATTTGTCCATAGTGTCACCAAAATTTGACTTGATGGACACTAACAACAACAACCTCAAACACTAAGCTGCAAGTGATGTTAACCAACAAATCAAATTAGAGAATATTTGTCCATAGTGTCACCAAAAGTTGACTTGATGGACACTAATAACAACAACCTCAAACACTAAGCTGCAAGTGATGGTAACCAACAAATCAAATTAGAGAATATTTGTCCATAGTGTCACCAAAAGTTGACTTGATGGACACTAATAACAACAACCTCAAACACTAAGCTGCAAGTGATGGTTACAACAAATCAAATTGGAGAATATTTGTCCATAGTGTCACCAAAAGTTGACTTGATGGACACTAACAACAACAACCTCAAACACTAAGCTGCAAGTGATGGTAACCAACAAATCAAATTGGAGAATATTTGTCCATAGTGTCACCAAAAGTTGACTTGATGGACACTAATAACAACAACCTCAAACACTAAGCTGCAAGTGATGGTAACCAACAGATCAAATAAGAGAATATTTGTCCATATAGTTACTAAAAGTTGACTTGATGGACACTAACAACAACAACCTCAAACACTAAGCTGCATGTGATGGTAACCAACAAATCAAATTGGAGAATATTTGTCCATATAGTTACTAAAAGTTGACTTGATGGACACTAACAACAACAACCTCAAACACTAAGCTGCATGTGATGGTAACCAACAAATCAAATTGGAGAATATTTGTCCATATAGTTACTAAAAGTTGACTTCTTTCTTATATCCACTCAATCATATCAGGGTATCAAGCGACAACCATCATGACTGGATGAAGTAGAATGTTTCTGCCTTTGTCATTAAGACTGGGAGCACTACTCAGTAGCAGGCCACTGACTTAGCTCCAAAAGAAATGGCTACTTCTGACATGAGGAATAGATGCCATGTGCAGGCGCTCCTAACATGGAGTACAAATGCTGCTCATCCTGTATCCCTGGATTAGGAACCCTTACAGAGTACTATCAGCTGGGCAAGCTGAGCCCAGCTTTTTTAGTGAGCTTGTTACTGCTCCCCCTCCTCCTTTTTCATTCGGCCTTGGGACCAGCACAAAGGCGGATTTAAAAGTTGACTTGATAAACACTAACAACCTCAAATACAACATACTACTAATTCATCCCATGTGGTTGCACTTACAGTAAAATGCAGTCACCAACTTCTACCCATCATGAATATCATGGCCTGTACCATATGTACTATGAATAATAAATAACCCCTTGGCACACAGAGCTGACTGCAATAGGGCGCGTCCCCAGGTGGCAGATAGGGGAACAACCTTCAGATATGAAGGCCAGCTGCGAAACAAGCAGAATAACTCTGACAAATAAGCAGTCGCGGACCAACAGCAGCATTGTTAGAAGAGGAGAAAGACTTCTTTAAAAATTCTGAGTTCGACTGACCCGGTTGATAGACTTCAGCAAAGGCATCTGCTTCCATGTTAGGAACAGCCTCAAACTACAGGCAAAGTCAGACTTTCACCAAAGTGTGCCTGGATCATGGTGCCATGATCAACGAAAGCTGCACCCCTACACCCCATTTCATGAGATCATGGAATTTGTGTAATCTTTACACTAGGGGATAAGAAACAACAACAACATAATAAATAACCCTCTAATTCAGGAATATACACTAATGTAACCTGTTGTGTTCAGCTGGAGATGACCAGAAAGATATGTCGAGATCACCTGAGCCATAGCAGATGAAGATGCGGAAGAACACCACCAGGACAGCAAGGTTCCCTGTAGGACAATGCTCACCTCACCTTGATTCCTTCCTTCCCCACTCTAGACGTGGGTGTTGACTGCCTCGTGCCTTTAGAAGGACATTCTTTTACCTTATTGAGTGTGCAATCATTCTGTGAATTTTTTTAATGCAATTTCTCTATTAGAATTGTTTTTAAATTATATCCTTTTTTTTTATTATTATTATTTTGATTGTTTTTTAGTATTTAGAACCAACTTTTATTGTTATTATCTTATTTATTATTACAAAGTTTTTTTTTTTTTTCAGGTATTTGAAAGTTATCCATTATGTTTTTTATAGAATGTCTTTTGCTCCTATCTTCTCTTATCTTTTTTCAATTTAAGTAAATTTTCAAACTTTTCTTTTCATAGAAATGTGGTAGTTGACCAATTTTTTTCTTTCTTTTAAAATTGATTTCATAGATTTACTTCTTTGTGAATGATATTCTTTGTTTTCTTTTCACCCAATGAAACATTCAAGAAATTATCGATAAGGCACAATTTGGATTATAGATTATAAACACAAGGTAATAAGACCAAATCCAAATAAATAGTGTGTAACGTTTCAGTAACAGCGTTGTTACCATCTTCAGACAAAATTTGGATTTGGTCTTATTACCTTGTGTGAAGAAATTATCGTAAACAGGAATTTATGGAATTGATGCATTTTTTTTCTCTTTCTCAGGACTATATTAAGAGGTAAAATACCATTTGGATTATAAATAAAAAACTAAAATGATAAGACCCAAGAACAAATATGAAAGTCAACTAGGTATGTGTGTATTTTATTTCTTTCAATAATAGTACTATTGTTTCTTAAGTGTTCTCTTTAATATTAACAATGATAGCAATGATAAAGCACAATTTGGATTATAGATTATAATAAAAAGATAATAAGACCTAATCCAAATAATTTATTAGTGTGTGACGTTTCGGCAACAACATTGTCACCATCATCAGACAAAAGAGTAAATGAGAAAAAATACCACAGCAAGTTCTTAAATAGTACTGTTATCAAGTGTTTATATTTAAGAACTAGCTGTAGTATTTTTTCTCATATACTCTTTTGTCTGATGATGGTGACAATGTTGTTGCCGAAATGTCACACACTAATAAATTATTTGGATTAGGTCTTATTTTCTTTTAATGATAGCAATGTTAATAATGAGGGGGTCGGTGGAAGGATGGTCTAAACCTTTGGTTTTTGGCTACTACAACCTGGGATTGAATCCCGCATTGGGTACTTTTTTCTAATTAAAAAAGAATTCTCCAATGGTCCTTGCATAGCAGTTGAAAACCAATGGTTTAGACCCTCCTTTCACCGGGCTTTTACATAGGATAAGTAGTTACATACCCTTTCCTGCTAACCAGAATCATTATGGGGGTCGGAGGAAGGATGGTCTAAACCGTTGGTTTTCAACCGCTACAACCCGGGTTCGATTCCCGCATTGGACACTTTTTCTGATATAAAAAAAAAAAAGAATGCTCCAATGACCCCCGATTCTTGCAAAAGTCCAACCCCACCAGCGAGTGCAAGTAACCAAACGGGGCTCTGGCACATTTGTAAGTGCAAAGTCGAACTGCTTTTCACATGTGTAGATATGTGGTGCACTTAGAGTAAAAAATCAGTTGCCTACTACTATCCACCATGGCCTGTACCACCTGTACTAGGGATAAGCAAAAAAAGAATCATTATAACCTCTACCATGTTATATTAGTAATAGTTAAGTAACACCACACACCTAGTTGACTTCTATATGTACTTAACTCTGATACGTAGAATTCCCTTCATAGGTTAGGTGGGTAGGTGGAACCCAATGGTCCAATACAACTGCTTGTGTGCATCCACCTCTTCTTCAAATGGAAAATTCCTCAGTCTTTTCCATGAAAACCATCATTGTGTACTGCTTCTTCAATCTTTCTACATAAACAAATACTTCGAAAACTCCTTCGAAAAAAAAAAACTATTTATTAATTGTTTTCTTCAAATGCAATTACCCTCAAATTGTCTCTTTTATTAGGCTTCTTTGAAGTGTTTCTTTAAACTCAGACCTGAAAAAGCCCAACTTCTTCAGCACCAAACTGTTTAACACAATTGTCTTTTCTAAATGAAAAATTACTCAGTCTCTTTTATTAGTTGTGAAAATATCTTTCTTGAAGTGTTTCTTTAAAACTCAGAAATGTAAAAGCGCAACTTCTTCATCACCAACTGTTTAACACAATTGTCTTCTTTAAATAGAAAATTACTCAAATAATCTCTTCTATTAGTTGAGAAAATACCTTTCTTGAAGTGTTTCTTTAAACTTCAGAAATGTAAAAGCCTAACTCCTTCAAAAGCAATCATTTAATACTTGTCTTTTTCAAATATAAAATTACTAAATAGTCGCTTTAATTCTGTGAAAAAATATGTACCTTCATTGAAGTGTTTCTTTAAATCTCAGACATGAAACAACTCTCCTTCTAAAACCAACCATTTAATACTTGTCTTCTTCAAATATAAAATTTCTCTACAATTATTATTTGGGAAAATATCTTCATTGAAGTGTTTCTTTAAACCTCAGAAAGGTAAAAGCGCAACTTTTTCAACACCAACTGTTTAACACAATTGTCTTTTTTAAACGGAAAACTACTCAAATAATCTCTTCTATTAGTTGAGAAAATAGCTTCTTTGAAATGTTTCTTTAAATCTCGCACATGAAATAGCACCTCTCCTTCAAAAATTAATCATTTGACATTTAGACAACATCTCAAGTCAACTATCTAAAGAGATCAGGATATCCCTATATATTAATAGTTAGATATCCACAGATACAAGCCATGTTTCATCCTTCCAACTGCTTTCCACACCTTTCATATGGTGCACTTACAGTAAAAGCAGTCGTCTTCTTCTACCTACCATGATTAACATGTCCTGTACCACGTGTACTAGGGATAAGCAAAAACAAAATGTTTCATCCTACTGAGATAAATCTACCTTGTATGTGTATCCAGCTATATATTGGACATTGTTTCCAAGAAATATAAAATCCCATTCAGTTCCCTTGTTCATAATCACACCAGCGGATAAACATGAGTGGATTTTTTGTTTTTGAAGGTACAGTACAACTTACTTCAGAGACTACTAAAACAATATGGTCTCTTATGGAGATGGTCATTCAGTGAGGTTTGAAATAGTTCAATGGTTGTTGCTGAGATCTATTGCTGAAGTTGATGTGATGGTTGTTTCTTCTTTTGTGACATCTTATCTCTTCTATTATCTTTTCCAACTTCTTCCCTGAATCAGTCTTCTGAATTTCTTCTTTCACTGACACATCATGTAATACATCGGACATTGCTGAACAGACATCTTACACCGACCCAGCTGTGGTCATCGAGGCGATAAAGAGGCCTTCAGGATCTGGTCTAGACTTGAAGTCCAGACCTGGGACAAGAAATAAAAAATTCTTTCATTGAGGATAAAGTACAATTTGGATTATAGATTATAGCTACAAGAAAATAACACCTAATCCAAATAAATTAATAGTGTGTGAGATTTAGGTAACAGCGTTGTTATCGAAACGTCACATACTATTAATTTATTTGGATTAGGTGTTATTTTCTTTTTTCACTGATGTTTTGTACTTTATAGAGAGTTGCGGAAAACTGAATTAGTAAATTGATAAACATATTGGATTTTGAAATCATGTTCTTTCTATTAGTTCTTTATTTACTTTCTTTTTTTAAACAATTTCTTCTCAATAAATCACGTATGAGTAATTTATTTCTATATACATTTATAAAGTTTGAAAAAAAAAGCTCAAGAAGTGCCGATTTTTTCTTTTAGATCTCTTCAAATCTGTTATTTATATCTTCATGATATAAGACACAATTTGGATTATAGATTATAAACAAAAGGTAATAAGACCAAATCCAAATAACACACTATTTATCTGGATTTGGTCTTATTATCTTGTATTTATATCTCCATATCAGATGCTACAACTATCTTAGCTTGTATTTTACTTTTTAGTAAAGGACACTTCCTGGTTGTGGGATTTAACATTGCTAATGCCATCTATCAGAAAGATTTTTTCGATGTATTTATAATGTCCAAATATATATATACAGTGTACCCCGATAGAATGAACCTGGGATATAGCAAACCTTCCTTTATAACAAACCTGAAATAATCCCCTATTTTATAATACAGTGAAATATGGCTATAATGAACCGTGGCTATAGTGATCTACAAGTTCAGTCCCATTTGGGGTTTGCTATAGAAGGATTTTACTGTACCTTCTTTTGATATTTTTTTTTATTTTTAAAACAATATATCGTTAATGTTTTCCTCTGATAGCAGTAGCTATATTTTCTATGTTTATTTGCATAATCACTCATAGGTATTCTTTTTTATATCAAATCAAAACTCCCTCTCAACCTTTTTTTTAAGCCTCAATTTATCTTTTTTACAGATTTTTTCCTTTCAATTCTCTCAAACCCATTCTGTTCATGTAACATTTGCTACTATTTTACTATACAGTATATAGTCTCTCTTTAATTCTCAACCCTAACTTACTGTAACCTTTGTTCATTTCCCATCTATTGATCGTTACCCAAATTATAGCTGATTGTAAATCAACAACAACAACAAAAGCCTTTATTGAGGACCTCTCGTCCTATGAAGGATTCGCCAGTTTACAGAGTAATTGAAGAGAACTAAGAATACAGAGATATATGTAGTAGGTATAGTATAGTATTTTCTACACTGTGACTCTATACAACAGCAGCAACAAGCCTTTTACTGGGATCAAAGTCCCATACAGGATTCGTCATTCTAATCCTGACAAAGATTATTTACATATAATTATTTACATCAATTAGATTATGTATATAGCTTTTTCCCTTCTATAGATGATTGTAAATCTACATCTTGACTTTTGATTTACTAGGAAATACTTGTCCCCTGTGTGTTGAATACAAGAGTCCTAATATATAGTAAAAATATTTTGTGGTGTAGCTAAGCTCAAATCTCAAAAATGATAAGATACATTTTGGATTATAAATTAAAAACATAAGGTAACAAGTCCAAATAAATAGTGTGTGAAGTTACGGAAATGTCACACACTATTTATTTACAGTTAAACCTGTCTATAGCACCCCCTCTCTATAGCACCCTATTTTGGTGAGTCCCAAGAGGGGGCACTATAGACAGGTTTAACTGTATTTGAATATGGTCTCTGTACCTTATGTTTTAAAGCTCAAAAAAAAAAAATAGTGCCTAAATTCAAGACTAAAAAAAAGCATACCTATGTAGAATCCACATAATTTTGCCATATCTAAAAAAATGAACTATCAAATTCAGATTTTTCTAAGTAGAATGCCTCATATACAATTAGATATAGCAATCTGGTAGATTAAACTGGTGAAACCAACTCTTGTGAAGTTTTACTATACCGATCAGTCAGTAGTTCTTTCCAATATTTCTCATTTTTTGTTTAGTAGTAATTATATTTCTTCTAACTTCCTCTTGCCCCCTGTGTGTAATTCATCAACAACGATTGTATTCTTGCCATTTCTTGATAAAGCTGAAAGGGTGATTTTTTCCTAAGTGAGCTACACTTATGTAAGTGCAAAATTCCTAAGTGAGCTACACTTATGTAAGTGCAAAATTCCTAAGTGAGCTACACTTATGTAAGTGCAAAATTCCTAAGTGAGCTACACTTATGTAAGTGCAAAATTCCTAAGTGAGCTACACTTATGTAAGTGCAAAATTCCTAAGTGAGCTACACTTATGTAAGTGCAAAATTCCTAAGTGAGCTACACTTATGTAAGTGCAAAATTCTTAAGTGAGCTACACTTATGTAAGTGCAAAATTCTTAAGTGAGCTACACTTATGTAAGTGCAAAATTCCTAAGTGAGCTACACTTATGTAAGTGCAAAATTCTTAAGTGAGCTACACTTATGTAAGTGCAAAATTCCTAAGTGAGCTACACTTATGTAAGTGCAAAATTCCTAAGTGAGCTACACTTATGTAAGTGCAAAATTCCTAAGTGAGCTACACTTATGTAAGTGCAAAAGTCAAACTGCTTTTTCATGTGTGTAGACAGGTGGTGAACTTACAGTAAAAGCAGTTGCCAACTTCTTAACCACCAGGATTATCATGGCCTGTACCACATGTACTAGGAACACTTCTCTGTGATGCTATAAAATGCCAGTTATGAAAGCGCTCCTATTCTTTAAAAAATTGTAATGTTTTGCTGTGTGTGTGCTTTGGGGTGAGGAGTTTTTTCTCCCTCTTACACCTCCGTAGACCTAATTTCCATCTGTTTCAAGGTTTTATCATATCTCTTCTTGTAAGTGCAAAGTCGAACTGCTTCTTACATGTGTAGACATGTGGTGCACTTATAGTAAAAGCAGTCATTTACTTCTACCCACCATGATTTTCATGGCCTGTACCACGTGTACTATGGATAAGCAAAAAAAAAATCATGTCTCTCCATTCTCTCTCCTTCCAGAAGATTCTCTCCCTCCATCTTAAAACTTCTTTATTCCGATCCATCCACAAACCTAACTTAGCTCTTTCTCGCCCTGAATAGCTTTTTCTTAGCTCCCCTTTCTGGCAATGCTCAGCTCAACTTTGAAAGAGAATCACTCTATTTTTTCTTAATGAATTTTTAATGTAAAGGGCAGGAGATTCGCCATGTTTGTAAAAGTTTTTCCTATTTTGTTTTTTTCCCTAATGGATTATAAAAACAAGGTAATAAGACCAAATCCAAATAAATATATAGTATGTGATGTTTCAGTGTTGTTACCATCTTCAGACAAAAGTACTGAATGTAAATTGTAAAGTCATTCAGTACTTTTGTGTGGAGTGAACCCAGGAGGAGCTCTGAACATCAGAAATAGACAGCATCAAACAACACTAACAAGATTTAGAACAGGCCATCTCAAGCCATTGAAGATAGAAAATAATAACAAAATCTACCCCACTTGTCCAAAATGTAGGTTGGCACCTGCAGCTCCATTTTGGCTTGCATTAGATGTACTAAACAGGACTTTTGGGAGAGGCCACTGCTCATCATAAAACAGCTCGAGGAGCATGAACTTATGGAATTTGTGTAATCTTTACACAAAGGGATAAGAAACAACAACAGTACTTTTGTCTGAAGATGGTAACAACGCTGAAACATCACACACTATTTATTTATTTGGATTTGGTCTTATTACCTTGTGTTTATAATCCAAATCCATACTGTCCTACTTTCTAATCAAAAGGTGATAATTTGCCAACTTGCTAATATAACAGGATCGTCCAAGTCTATAGAAGCCATCTAAAAAAGTGATTTATTGAACTTCTTAATATTTTTTATAAGTAATTTACAGATATTTAGTGCTGAAATTTTTTAATAGACCCTAATTGTTGAAACCTTTAACCCAGTAAAATCAGACTCCTATATCTAATCTGCATATCTTTACAAAAAAAGTCAGTTTACGATTGGCACACACTTAAAAGTACCTACGCTCTATGGATTGCTCTATTTTCAAAACACTTAAAAGTGTTTTTAAAAAGTTTTTTTTTTTTTATTGATGACTAGACGGGTGACCCGGGCTTCGCCCCGGGATTGACCCGTGTGCATATCTACCCGAGAGATATATATTTAGATAATATATTTTTTTATAATTGCATAATTTAATCTAATCTTTGATAGAGGGCACTGTTCGTGAGCTAAGTAGAATAATTTGAATATATAGTTTTAATAATTGATTTATATATTTTTTTAAAATAGCCTATCGTCTTTCCCGTATTTTTTTACCTATGTATGGAAATTTTGGTTTGAATTAGTGAACTACTGCGAATTTGTATACCGGACATACAAACATTGATTTTTATATATATAGATATCAGTGTACTTGTAAGGCATGATTATTTTAAAACTTTTTTTTTTTTTATTAATTAAATAGTTATTCAATTTTGATAACTCTATTTCATTTTCCTCTTTTATATGCACAACTTTGCTCTGACTGTAACCTTGCTAAATACCGATTGACTCAATTGACTTGATATAGTCTGCTTTGAAATATAACTTTTTTTCATAATTTCTTCTTAATCATACTATACCTCTTATTGGAAGAACTTTTGTCTACTTTATTTCTCCTATGTTGAGATTGGTTAGGTCCACTCTGATTGGCTGCCAATATGTGTACTCTAACCCCATTGGTTAACTTGTGTACTATAATCTACTCTCTCTTATTGGTTTAGTTTATATTATTATCTATTCTGATATTGGTTAGGTCTTTTATAGTCTACTCTGATTGGCTTATCTGCAATAGTATACTCTCATCTGATTGGGTAGGTCTACCATAGTCTACTCTGATTGGCTTATCTGCAATTGTATACTCTCATCTGATTGGTTGGGTCTACCATAGTCTATTTTGATTGGTTTAGTTTTAATGGTGTACTCTTATCTGATTAGGTAAGTCTACCATAGTCTATTTTGATTGGTTTAACTTTAATGGTGTGCTCTTATCTGATTGGTCAGGTCTACCATTTCTGATTGGTTTAGCTTTAAAGGTGTACTACCATCTGATTGGTCAGGTTTACCATAGTCTACTCTGATTGGTTTAGCTGTAATTGCTAAATCCTACTCTGAATGGTTTAGCTTTAAAAGTTTACTCTCAATTGATTGGTCTGATCTATTATAGTCTACTCTAATTGGTTTAGCTTTAAAAGTGTACTCTCATCTGATTGGTTAGGTCTACCATACTCCACTCTCATTGGTTCATCTTCCACTTTGAATTCTCTCTCTTTCTCTGATAGTTAGCACTTTGACTATAATTAAAGTAAGAAAAAGGCATCTCCTTATCATGCAACTGAAAGTTGCTGATGGCTTGCGCCATCTATCGGAATAAATACCAACTATTCTCATTGATTCCAGAATTTTTTAGTTTATTTTTCGTAGTTTCTACTATAAGATATAGATAAGGCACAATTTGGATTATAGATTATAAACACAAGGTAATAAGACCAAATCCAAATAAATAAATTGTGTGTGACGTTTCGGTAACAGCGTTGTCTGAAGATGGTAACAATGCTGTTACCGAAACGTCACACACTATTTATTTATTTGGATTTGGTCTTATTACTTTGTGACTATAAGATATACTTTCCTTCAATTTAGTCTGCCACAACTTTATACTAATAGTCTACACTTTTAAACCACTAATATTTCATTAACTTATTAATGGTTAGTTAGATCTTTCTAGCAGGTTTCTTAGATGTGGGTATCAATCACCAACTCTCCCTATGTAAGGTATGGTGGAGAACAATGCTCAAATATTTCAGTATTCTAGTCCCCCTCATGAGATTTCCACAATGTTTCTGTTATTTTGCTTTTTTCCTCATAGATTTATGTTTTATTCTTATAGCAAGTTGATATTCAGGTTATCCTCATTATCTATTTAAAAATTAGGTTTTAAAATCTATTTCTCTTTAAAATTATTATAATTATGGTAAATCTTTACTCAAATAAACCAGGGATATAGTGAAAATTTCCTTATAACAAACAAATTCTACAATTCTAAGATAATAATACAGTAGAACCTCCCTGTAAAGGATACCTAATTGCAAAGCCAAAGTGTTCTTTAGGGAGAGGTGTCCTCTTACCAGAGAGTTGCTACAGTAGAACCTCCCTGTAAAAGACAACATCTAATTGCAGAGCCAAAGTGTTCTTTAGAGAGAGGTGTCTTCTTACCAGAGAGTTTCTAAATAGTAAGAATGGTAATTTTTCAAATGAAAACTGTCCTTTGTAGAGAGATGTCCTCTAGCAGGTTGTCCTCTCATGGAGGTTCTACTGTATAGTGGAACATACACACAAGGGTATAGTGAGCTAAATGTTCTCTCCCATTCAAGTTCACTATAGTGAAGTTTAACTCATGAAATAGAAAGATTGTTTATTCTTTTTATTGCATTTTTTATCTATAATTTTGGAAATATTTTTAATATTATTAAAATTGTTTGTAAATTTTAGATAATGTATGTGATAATGTGTGTGTCAAACTTTCTCTAAAATTCAATTTTTTTTGTGTATTTGTTAAAAAATCTTGTCTTTTGAAATCGACAGATTGTGACAATAATGATTATAACTCTTTCAATTATTGTATAGTTAGAGTTAAGTATATATATTGTAATATTTACAGTAGAACTACCTCCCTGTAAAGGACAACACCTAGTTGCAGAGCCAAAGTGTTCTTTGGTGAGAGGTGTCCTCTTACTGGACAGTTACTAAATAGTAAAAATAGTAATTTTACAAATGAAAACTGTCCTTTGTAGAGAAGTGTCCTCTAGCATGAGTGTCCTCTCATGGAGTATGTTCTACTTTATATCAATATATTTTTAGTATCATTAGTTATTCTGTTTTCTACTTTTTAGTAGTTTGTTGAAAATAAGGTTTAAATACTATATATACAGTTGCAACACTCTTCCCATTCTGTTTCAAGCTATTGGCTATTTATTTCATTTGGTGATATTGACTGACCATTTCTTATCATGTCAGTTATTTGGATTCTTTTGTTCATTTTGAATCATTTTCTTCACTCTATTTATTATGTTAGCAAGCAGTTCCTTCTTTGTATTTTTACTTAATCGACCATTTTTCTTTTATTAATACAGTAAAACCTCAATAAATCAAACCTGGGATATAGCTAACCTTCCCTTATAACAAACCTGAAATACCCATCATTGATTGTATTGACTCATCCATTGATGAGCTCTACTCATCCCCAGCAGACACCATCAATCAGCTCTACAAGCTTGATATCTTAATATGATTGGGTGGAGATTAGAAAGAAGAAGAAGACAAACCTGAAATAATCCCCTATTTTATAATACAGTCTTCTTCTTCTTATTTCTTATCTCCACTCAATCATATTAGGTGTCAAGCTTGTAAAGCCTTATGGTGTCTGCTGGGAATAAGTAGAGCTCATTAATGGATGAGTTGACAACCATCATGACTGGGTGAAGTAGAATGCCTTTGTCATTAATACTGGGAGCCCTACTCAGTGGCAGGCCGACTTAGCTCCAAAAGAAATGACCGCCTCTAACAAAAGGAACAGACGCCATGTGCAGCCGCTCCTAACATGGAGTACAAACGCTGCTCATCCTGTATTCCTGGATTAGGAGCTCTTACAGAGTACTATCAGCCAGCTGAACCGAGCTTTTTTAGTGAGCTTGTTACTGCACCCTCTCCACCTTTTTCATTCGGGCTTGGGACCAGCAAAGGCGGAGTTATAATACAGTTAACTATGGCTATAATAAACCATGGCTATAGTGAACTACAGGTTCAATCTCATTGGGGTTCGCTATAAAGAGGTTTTACTTTATATACTTTCTTTTCTTTTTTCTCATAGATGAATTTTTGAAGGATGCTTTTTGTAGTTGAACTTTATGTGTGGTACAATTTTATATATTTATTAGAGTTTTAATAAGAATTTTTTGATGTGTTACGTGTGATATAGTGAGTTTTATTTTTTCATCTTTAAGAAAAGAAGGTTGAGTTTAATTTCCTTGAGTTTTGTGTATTTAGCTAATAATATTGAGCTTAAAGTGTATATTTTATAGTGGTATAGAATATAGTACACAGAGTGTTGTTCGCTGTATAAAACACACCTTCCACAAATTTATACAGTTAAACCTGTCTATAGCACCCCCCTCTAAATACCACCTCCCTCTCTATAGCGTCAGATTTTAAATATGTAGTATGATGCGATTTACATTAAAAGTGACCTGTCTATAGCACCCTATTTTGGTGAGTCCCAAGAAGGGGCGCTATAGACAAGTTTAACTGTATATTTTTTTTTTTGCACACCCTTTTTTTTTTAGTTTATTTATAAAAATTGTAAAAAAAATGTTTTTATTTTTGTGTTCACACAATAATATTTGCCTCCCTATGGTCCCCCCTGGACCCTTTGAATATTTGACCAAATTCTGGATCAAGGTGGCAATGGCACCCATTTTACAATGAATGGACACGAAAATAACACAATAATATGATTCTATTTATATTTTTTCTTTTTTTATATTTAAAGTGTATATGTTAAATTTTTAAAAGAACAATTTTATAAGGAATTTTGAAAAAAAAATGTGACCAAATTTTTCTTTTTTTTTTACTCTTCTATGATTAATTCTATAATCATTGAGAAAAAAAATTAAAAGAAAATGACTTTTGACCATACAAATTATTGTTTTTAAAATCTTTGTTGTATTTACTGAGAAGTTGATGAATTTTTCGAAAGCTCCAGAAAGTGTGAACCTAGTTGCACTTAATGTTTTATTATAATAATGATAATATGAATTATGCAAATTTTTAGAATAAATTTATTATATATTGAAGTTATATCGGTATATCCTAATGGAGATATTTTACACAAAGGCATTCCTTTTTTTTTTTTATTTAAGAGAAAATTTATATATTATCAATATATTCTATATAGGAATTTCTCAATGGTGATATTGTGTTCCATTCTAAATGATATTCATTTGCAATAAGAATGATTCTCCCTTTTCAAAAATGCAATTTTGAGAATATGTTTCATTGTTATTTACTCAGCAAATCTTCTTTCTTATCTCCTTTCAATCATTTTAGGGTATCAATCTTGTAGAGCTTGTTGATGGTGTCTGCTGGGGATGCTGAGTAGAGCTCATCTTATCTTCACTCAATCATATCAGGGTATCAAGCTTGTAAAGTTTGGGACTTTTGATGGTGTCCGCTGGAGATGAGTAGAGCTCATTAATGGATAAGTCAATACAGTCAATGATGTATTCTTCTTCTTTCTTATCTCCACTCAATCATATTAGGGTGTCAAGCTTATAGAGCTTGTTGATGGTGTCTGCTGGGGATGCTGAGTAGAGTTCATCAATGGATAAGTCAATACAGTCAATGATGTCTTCTTCTTATTTTTTATCTCAACTCAATCATATCAAGGTATCAAGCTTATAGAGCTTGTTGATGATGTCTGCTGGGGATGCTGAGTAGTTCATCAATGGATGAGTCAATATACAGTTAATAATACGGTTTTCGATTGCAGTCAATCACCCTCAGCAAATCTTGATATCACTGAATAAGCCAGAACACACCAGCTTTGAGTAATTTGAACAGAAAGCTGATCTGTACTCCGTGGCTTCAAGCTAGCCAGCCCCTCCATTACAAGGGTGGCTATAATTTTGTAGCATTCCTTTGCCCTTCCCCTATGGATTTTGATCAGTGAATATACAATATGGCTATCATAGCTTAATGCTATGGTCTTCATTAATACAGGTTTTATAATTGTCCTTGAAGGAAGAGTCATGAAAAATTATCAAACCTGTGTCAAAAAGATGTTTGATCGGGTGAAGTAAAATGCATCTGACAGTCATTAAGACTGGGAGCACACTGGGAGATAAGAAAGAAGAAGAAAAATGATGTTTCAACTGATGAAATGCCAGAATTAATTTGAAATAGAAGTGAATACTTATTTTGCAGAAGAATGATTTTATTATAAATATGGGCTGAAACAACTCTTCCTTTGCATTTTTGAAAAGGGTGAATTTGCACTTTTTCTCAGCACAACCCATCTATATATATATATTATAGACATTAATACACTCATGGACAAAACTTAAGAAAGTGGAAAGTCTTTGATATCGCCGCCAGGTGTCTATTTTATTATTTATTTATTTTTTTTAGGAAACAAAGGCAAATTTGTTCACATTTGGTTATCTCGTGTGTCTTCAATAAAGGTCACTAATATCTTTCAGAGTTATTGTCTAAATCCCGATATATATGCTAAAAGGTATAACTTCCTTAAGTTTTGTCCATGAGTGTATCTTTCAGAGTTATTGTCTGAATCCCGATATACATGCTAAAAGGTACAACATCCCCTAAGTTTTGTCCATGAATTTATATCTGTTTTATAACAATATTTTTACCTCTATAATACTTTTTTTTACTTAAAAGACCATAATGTGCATATGCACCATGTGCAAAATAGAACTTTTTTTTTTTTTATTTACTTTCAAGATATTTTAGTTGTGAATCAATGCCCCCTGTAAATAATGGTTTTTATTTCCAAATCTTTTGTTTTATTTATATTATTGTCTAATGTTTTTAATTCATGATGATTATTACTCTTCAAAATTGCCTTGTTTTTCTCTATATATATATATATTAGAAGAAAAAAAATTTCCACCACAAAATTGTGCAACGATTTAAAATATTTTATACTAATGAATTATATAAAGAAAATTGTTTTTTAAAAAGACTTTTTTTTTTTCTAAATTGTAATTTCATAAAAATGTATATCTGGAATTTTGAAAAAAAATGTTTTAAATAAATAATTTGTTGAAAGTATGATGTGTGTTTTTTAGTGATAAGGCACAATTTGTATTATAGATTATATAAACACAAGGTAATAAGACCAAATCCAAATAAATAAATAGTGTGTGATGTTTCAGCGTTGATACCATCTTCACACACACTATTTATTTATTTGGATTTGGTCTTACCTGAAGATGGTAACAACGCTGAAACGTCACACACTATTTATTTATTTGGTCTTATTACCTTGGGTTTAATACAGTAGTCTTATCATGAAAGAATGTAGGCGCTAAAAACATCACTATGCCTGGTCTTTCTCCAGAGGAAGTCTCTCACCAGAGACTGTGTCTACCTCACTTGTCCAAAATGTAGCTTGGCACCTGCAGCTCCAGAACATATTTTGGCTTGTATTATATACACTAAACAGGACCATTGGGAGAGGTCGCTGCTCATCATTAAACAGCTCAAGGAGCATAAACTCATGGAATTTGTGTAATCTTTACACAAGTCTTTGATGTCGTCCCTGGTCGTCGTTTTTTTTTTTTTATTATTAAAGAGACAGAGGCAATTTTTTTCACACTTAGTTATCTCATGTGTCTTCAATAAAGGTCACTGTAATATCTTTCAGAGTTATTGTCTGAATCCCGATATACATGCTAAAAGGTACAACTTCCTTAAGTTTTGTCCATGAGTGTATCTTTCAGAGTTATTGTCTGAATCCTGATATACATGCTAAAAGGTACAACTTCCTTAAGTTTTGTCCATGAATTTAAAATCAGTTTTATAACAATATTTATCTCTTGATGAGGCACAATTTGGATTGTAGATTATAAACACAAGGTAATAAGACCAAATCCAAATAAATAGTGTGTGACGTTTCGGTAACAACACTGTTACCGAAACGTCACACACTATTTATTTATTTGGATTTGGTCTTATTACCTTGTGTTTAATATTTATCTCTATAATACTTTTTTTACTTAAAACACCATAAAGGGGATAAGAAACAACAACAACAGACTGTCTTGTCAGGCCAAGTCAAGAAGAGTCTTCCATCCCAGGAATCCCTGGTGAGAGAACATTTTCAGGAAGAGAGGATAGCAATGTTATTACTATTTTCCATTGGAGCATTTTTTTTATTAGAAAAAAGTTCTCAATGCGGGATTTGATCCTGGGTCGTAGCGGTCAAAAACCAACGGTTCAGGCCACACTTCCACTGACCCCCATAGGGTTAGAATAACTCTTTTGTTAAAATAATTGTGACTTAAAACTTTAGACCTTAGGATACTATAAACAAATTTCTGTTTTAAAGTGAAGTATTATGAAACTGGAACAGTCTCCATTGTAGAGTTTGTTTGGAGTCTTCCAACTGCTATGTACACCTGTCATCATGCAAATTGTTTCTCTGATTTGCATATCAATAGGCATACAATTTGTTCCACAGCTGGAGACCATATATAGCCTGGATAGAGTGGATTTTAGATATTACAAAGTTTCTATCTTCCAACCACTGAATTTTCTGGTAGATCTCCGTGTTAAACAAGGCTTTAGAATGATAAGAAACAATTTGCATTATAGATTATAAACAAGGGAATAAGACCAAATAAATAAATAGTGTGTGAGGTTTCTGTAACCATGTTTTTACTGAAACATCACACACTATTTATTTATTTGGATTTATTCTTATTCCCTTGTGTTTAAGGATGCAGAAGTAATACAGTACAACCTCCATGAGAAGTCACTCTCACTAAAGGACACCTCTCAACAAAGAACAGTTTCCATTACCAAAATTACATTTTTTTTTTTTACTCTGAAGCAAATCTCTGGGAAGAGAACATCTCTCCTTAAAGGACAATTTTTCTCTGAAAATAGATGTCCTTCACAAGGAGGTTATACTGTACTTCAATATGAGAAACTATGTAAAATTCTGGGGGGGAGAAGGGTTGATAAAGAATAGTTAATTATAAAGTCACTATTACTTTAGAACCTTCATGAGAAGACACTCCGACTAGAGGACAGTTTTCATCACCAAAATTACCATATTTGCAAATTAACAACTCTCTGGTAAAAGACACCTCTTCCTAAAGGACAATTTTGTTCTGCAACTAGATGTCCATTACAGGGAGGTTCTACTGTAATTTAATATTAGAAATTAGATGAACTTCTGGGAAAGATATGAAGAAGACTTAGTTATAAAATTACAAGGATAGTAGAGCTCATGGAACATGAACTCATGGAAATCTGTAATCTTTGCACAAGGGAGTAAGAAGCAATAACAGGACAGGAGAACCTCCATGAGAAGACACTCCCTCTAGAGAACACCTCTCTACAAATGACAGTTTTCATCATCAAAATTACCATTTGTACTAAGAGGACCAAGGACACCTCTCCCTAAAGGACACTTTGGGTCTGCAACTAGGTGTTGTCATTTACAGAGAGGTAGTTCTACTGTAGCAGTGTGGCTTTGAACATACTTTTGTTTCCATATTCTTCTGTAGCAATAATTCCACTAACTCCGCCTTTGCTGGTCTCAAGCCCGGATGAAAAAGGAGGAGGGGGAGCAGTAACAAGCTCACTAAAAAAACCTGGGCTCAGCTGGCCCAGCTGATAGTAACCTGTAAGGGCTCCTAATCCAGGGATACAGGATGAGTCTGTACTCCATGTTAGGAGCTGTTGCACATGGCGTCTGTTCCTCATGCCAGAGGCGGCCATTTCTTTTGGAGCTAAGTTGGCCTGCCACTGAGTATTGCACCCAGTCTTAATGACAAAGGCAGACACATTCTACTTCACCCAGTCATGATGGTTGTCATAGCTTGATACCCTGATATGATTGAGTGGAGATAAGAAAGAAGAAGAATAATTCCACTTTGTAATGCAGCACATTGAAATAGTGATCAAAATTGGTTTACACATAAAAAGCCATGTATAATCAGAAGAATTTGCAACAAGAGTTTTTTTATTAGTTTAAAAATGGTAAGCTTACAAGCATCAGCTTATCATCAAACTAATTGAAAACTTGCCATTTTAAACCAATAAAGAAATGACAAGGTACAATTTGGATTATAGATTTAAAACACAAGGTAATAAGACCAAATCCAATTGAATAAATATTGTGTGACATTTTGGTAACAGCATTGTTGTTACCATCTTTAGACAAAAGTACTGAATGAGTAAATATAACACAACATGTGACCAATGCAACAATGCTATTATCAAAACATCACATAGTTATTATTTAAAACGTGCTATGATATATTTTCTCATTCAGTACTTTTGTCTGATGGTGGTAACAACACTGTTACTGAAATGTCACACACTATTTATTTATTTGGATTTGATACAAGAAAATAAGACCTTTTGTCTGATGATGGTAACAATGCTGTTGCTGAAATGTCACACACTAATAAATTATTTGGATTAGGTCTTATTTTCTTGTATTATAATCTATAATCCAAATTGTGCTTATTTGGATTTGGTCTTATTACCTTGTGTAATAATGAAGAAACTTATTAAAGATCTTCTGATTGACAAATTGTGTTTCTACTTTCTTACTTATTCTGGAATCATGACCTTGTGTGTATACACTCATGGATAAAACTTTAGATAGAAAGCCTTCTATGTCACAGGTCATCTATTTTTTTAAAGTAGACAGAAGCAATTTTGTTCAAATTTGGTTATCTGGTATGTTTTCTGAAGATCACTGTGTATCAAATATCTTTCAGAGTCTTCTTTCTTATCTCCATTCAATCATAGTAGGGTATCAAGCTTGTAGAGCTTGTTGATGGTGTCTGCTGGGGATGAGAAGATCTTATCAATGGATGAGTTAATAAAGTCAATAATGTTTTTTGGGGTTGTAGGTTGAGAATTGCACTTAGTACATAGTGGGAAAACCTTGCAACCATTCTGGAAAGTCATTGTCCATAGATGACCAGACTTAAGTTTGGATGGTTTTCTTTCAGAGTTATTGTCTGAATCCCAATATACATGCTAAAAGGTACAACTTCCTTAAGTGTTGTCCATGAGTGTAGTTCACACTTGGTTATCTCGTGTATCTTCAATAAAGGTCACTGTAATATCTTTCAGAGTTATTGTCTGAATTCCAATATACATGCTAAAAAGAAGGTACAACTTCCTTAAGTTTTGTCCATGAGTGTAGTTTACACTTGGTTATCTCGTGTGTCTTTAATAAAGGTCACTGTAATATCTTTCAGAGTTATTGTCTGAATTCCAATATACATGCTAAAAGGTACAACTTCCTTATTCGAAGCCCATCGGACCAAAAAAATTTGATTTGAAGATGCTCAAATTATCCAAGTTTTAACGTTCTTGTGTTATTTGAGCTTGTATTTGACAGAAATAGACAGCACCAAACAACACTAACAAGATTTAAAACAGGCCATAAACAAGAACTGGAGGATCCCACCTAAGCACAGCTGGTACAGTGGAGTGAACCCTGGAGGAGCTCTGAACATCAGAAATAGACAGCACCAAACAACACTAATAAGATTTAGAACAGGCCATCTCAAACCATTGTAGATAGAAAATAACAACAAAAACTACCTCACTTGCCCAAAATGTAGCTTGGTACCTGTAGCTTAAGAACACATTTTGGTTTGTATTAGATGTACTAAACAGGACTTTTGGGAGAGACCGCTGCTCATCATAAAACAGTTTGAGGAGCATGAACTCATGGAATTCATGTAATCTTTACACAAGGGGATAAGAAACAACAACAACAGAACAAGCCATTGAAGATAGAAAATAACAAAGCCTACCAACTTTCTCAAAATGTAGCTTGGTACCTGCAGCTCCAGAACATATTTTGACCTGTATTAGATGTACTAAACAGAACCTTTGTGAGAGGCAGCTGCTTATCATAAAACAGCTCGAGGAGCATGAACTCATGAAATTTGTGTAATCTTTACACAAGGGGATAAGAAACAACAACAGAACAAGCCATTGAAGATAGAAAATAACAAAACCTACCAACTTGCTCAAAATGTAGCTTGGTACCTGCAGCTCCAGAACACATTTTGGCTTGCATTAGAAGTATTAAACAGGACCTTTGGGAGAGGCCGCTGTTTATCATATAAGGTTGTCCAAAAAGTTCGTGTTTTTATTAAAATGTTTTTCTTATTACTTGGCATATAATATTATTACAGCAAATACATAATAATACAAAGATATTATACATAACAGGGAATAATATTGGTATTTCAATTGTCTGCAAGTGTTTAAGAACTTTTAGGACAACCTTGTAAAACAACTTGAGTGAACTCATTCATGTAATCTTTACACAAGGGGATAAGAAGCAATAACAACATATGATACAGTTGATATGGCACAATTTGGATTATAGATTATAAACACAAGGTAATAAGACCAAATCCAAATTTTATATTACCATCTTCAGACAAAAGTACTGAATGAGAAATTTTACCACAGCAATATTTTCCGAAATCTATCTTCTTCTTATCTGCTATCTTGTTTATACACTTGATATAACAGTAACTATTTAAAACATGCTGTGGTAAAATTTTTCTCATTCAGTACTTTTGTCTGAAGATGGTAACAACGCTGTTACCAAAACGTCACACTATTTATTTATTTGGATTTGGTCTTATTACCTTGTGTTTTATAACATATGATACAATAGCGCGCCATCTGTTATGAAAATTCAAAACTATTATAGACGTGAATGTTTCTTTAAAAATAAAACAATTTCAACTACCCTTACTGTATTAGAGCCAGGCCCTCCCATTAATTTTTCCATTGTAGTAAGGGCAGTAGAAATTGTTCTATTTTTTAAAAAATCATACGTGTCTATAATAGTTTAAAATTTTAATAACAACTTATATTTGTAATGGGGAAGATGTTTCCATCTGGATTTGTTTGTTACTTTGTTAAAACTACAGAGAGTAGAAATGGTGTAGATAAAGAAGGAGAGAGTGTAATTTTTATATTAAAAAGTGCAAATAAATAGATTTAATGTGTATGAGGATTTAGGAAGGGTAACAATGAACATCATAGACTACATGGTTAATGTGGGGTGCGTAGGATTTGACAGTTTCTATGTGTAGCAGTTTACAGGACCACGTAGGTCCCTTGATCTGTCTTAGCAGGTCATGAATGGATGTGATGACTTGGTGCCTGGAGTTCTTACAATCTGTCCGTAGGACATTCATATGGATGTGGAGGGTGCCGCCTGTGGTGGGCCGTAGAGCTCTGCAGGCTACAGGCCAAGCTGCCATGCTGCTGGGGAGTAGGCCTAGGTTGACTCGGTCAGCCACTCCCTCCGGACATGTCTGCGCAGTAGTTCTTGTCTGTTATATTGCACATGAAAACATGGATTATCTTATGATAAGGCACAATTCGGATACAGTAGAATCTCTCGAGAGGACACTTCTCTACAGTAGGACCTCCTTGAGAGGACACTCATGCTAGTGGACACCTCTCTATGGTAGAATCTCCCAAGAAGACACTCATGCTAGAGGACACCTCTCTACAGTAGACCTCCATGAGAGGACACTCATGCTAGAGGACACATCTCTACAAAGGAAAGTTTTCATTTGAAAAATTACTATTTTTACTAGTTTGCAACTCTCCAGTAAAAGAATACCTCTCCCTAAAGGACACTTTGGCTCTGCAATTAGGTGTTGTCCTTTACAGGGAGTTAGTTCTACTGTATTATAAACACAAGGTAATTAGACCAAATTCAAATAAGTAAATAGTGTGTGATGTTTCAGTAACAGCGTTGTTACCATCATAAGGCAAAAGTACTGTATAAAATCAGTACTTTTGTCCAATGATGGTAACAAGACTATTACCAGAAACATCAAACACTATTTATTTATTTGAATTTGGTCTAATTACCTTGTGTTTATGGGCTATCCTAGTCCCTCCTGGAGGTAGCCTCTCATCAGAGGTCAATTAGTGCAGTTGAAGTCACATTTTACAATAGTGATCACAGTCAGGGAGGTAAAGTGATACAGAGAGGCACATAACAGGATGAAATGACGATAAGGCACAACTTGGATTATAGAATAAACATGAGACCAAATAAATAAAAAGTGTATGACATTTCGGAAACAAAGTTGTTACCATTTTCAGGCAAAAGCACCGAATGAGAAAATATATCACAACATATTTTAAATAGTTACTGTTTTCAAGTGTGTAAACAAGATAGCAGATAAGAAGAAGATAGTTTTCTAATAACTCTCAAATATTATTCTTAGAATTAGAAGTGGGTGGATAATATTAATATTGTAGGGTTCTTAGAAAACTATCTTCTTCTTCTCTGCTATCTTGTTTACACAATTAATAACAGTAACTATTTAAAACATGCTGTGGTATAATAAATTGAAAAATTTAATTGCCATCTATTGTTAAAATTTTCTACAAATAAATTCACTGGCAATGTGTTTCTTTTCAATAATATTGTAACATTTATTTATTAGCAGAATATCATTTTTTATGTTTATATTTTGCTATACTCTGTATACTTTCCTCTTTTTCTTATCTTTTGTTTATTATTCATAGTTTGTTCTTGCCTGAAATAAATTGTTGTCTCATCCTGAAGTTGGTCTTCCCTAATTTTCCCAGTGGCAATATCATCAAATATTATCTCTACAGACCTTACTGCAATGATATAAGTTATTGAATGAGAGGGCTTGGCTCATCAGTAGTGAACCTTCTCAACGATTTCACCAAATTAATCTCTAGATCATTTTTGCCGCTAGGTGGCCGATCTGGCTGGACGTGAGTCATCTCGCTCCGCAAGTTTCGGTAAACACTGCCTAAATTTCTTAATTTATTTTCTAAATGCTCTTATGTTGAAATGTTTTAAATCGATTTATTGTTTTGCTATTTAATTTTACCTTGCTTTTTTTTATATATAGTTCGAATTGTTTCTCTTTTGATTAAATATGAATTCTATGGTTAGGTTACTAAATTTGAAACTGGATGAAATTTTTGCATACTTTGAGAATAAATTTCAACAAAATCAAAAAAAATTTGACTAAAAATGATTTATCATATCTTTCGACTATGTTAAAACAAACGAAAGATGGAATTTCTTCTATGGTTGAATCGGATAACGAGAACCTTTTGGCACAGATGAAGGAAACCATCGGCAACATAGTGGAAGAGAAGCTCGGTGATATTCGAAGCGTGATCTCCTCGAAAGGATTATCTTATGCCCAAGTTACACAGAGAGATCATACACAGAAATTTATTGAGGAAAGACAACGGACCTTAAACACTGAAGCTACACTGCTCGCAGTTCCTCTAAATAATGAGCCTATTAACAACATAGCTCAGGCAATTTCAACTAATATAAAAAAGTTACGAGAAAATGGTAGTGGGATACGAATTAATAAAATTCTTAACACCAAAAATGCAATAGTAATAAAAACTCCTAGCGACGAAGAGGCTAAACACTTGTTAAAGGAACTGAGCATGGCGGCGGAATTGAAAGCAAATAGTAAAATTTTTACCCCGCAACCTAGAGACCCAACAATTTTTATAAAAAATGTCAGTAAATTAACGGATGTTAATAATTTAATACCAATCATATGTACCATGAATCCTGATTTGAGTGGACTAGAGAATGAAATCCGAGTGCTGTTCCCCATGAAATCCAATACCTCTCACCACAATGTAGTGCTGCGAGTTTCTCCACGAGTGTATCAAACCTTAAGGAAGAAGGGTAATGTTATCTATACCGACTGTGAGAGATGCCATATACACGACAAAGTATTAGTTAGGCAGTGCCAGAAATGTTTTGAGTTTAATCCAAGACATAAAAAATCAGCGAATGCTCCCATGAAAAGATTTGCCTAATATGCGGTGCGGCGGGAAATCATGAGTGTTCGCGTAAACAAAAATGTTTCAACTGCGCTAAACACCCGAGGTACAAGAATGGAAGGTCTCTTGATCACAAGGCGAACTCCAGCGAATGTCCCCTGTACAAAACCCAGATGGAAATAGTAATACAAAGAACTCAATACCATTCAGATGAATGATAACAATATCAGATGTATACAATTTAATGCAAGGAAAAGTATGATGGCAACTAGTGAGTTAGGTGTGACAATTGCAGACGATCTTCCTGACATCATATTTCTACAAGAACCATACATGTGCAATGATACAGTGAAATTTGGCAAGAATTCACGAATAGTATATTCTAGCACAGATAGGCAAATTTATACTGCTACTATTATTTTGAACCGCAACCTAATATATGAGAAAATTAACAGGTTTACAAATTCCTTCTGTACAGCGATCTCTCTCTATTTCAACGGGAAAAGAATAGTTATTGCCAATATCTATATACACCCAAACTCAATGGCTGCATTTCATATCCAATTCATCTCAGAAATACTTGAGGCCTTTGGTCAACTCCCAATTATCCTTTGTGGAGATTTCAATTCAAGACATCCACTCTGGTTCGATTCAACGACAAATAAAAACGGATACATTCTAAAGTCTATTATTGAGGAGCAGAATCTATTTGTTCATAATCTTAAAATCCCAACTTGCAGAAATGCTAGCATAATCGACTTGACAATTTCTAATAAACATTCCATTGGTCTAATACATAACTGGAGAACCTCAGCACTTTCTGTTACCTCAGACCATTTGGCAATACTTTTTGATATCTTCAATATGATGAACTTGGCAAACAATAATAGACAGACATCAACATAGAAATTCAGAGAAAAATCGGCGAATTGGACCAAATTTGCTGAGAGTATTTCGCCTTCGGATTTACTGGATTTAAATTCAGCTTCTAAGCACATTGTCAATTGTGAAGATATTGATAATGTGGTAAACAAATTGACAAATTTAGTAATTGAAGCTGCATACTCTTCTCTCGACGTCAAGCATCACACCTCTATAAACACGACAACTTCCAAAAATTGGTGGAATAAAGAGCTTGAACAATTAAAAGAACATTTACATTATCTCAGGAATTTGTATTATAGAGGGGGTAACCTGAATCCGAGTATTTACAGAGCGGCAAGAAATAAATACTTAAGAGCCATTAATAGAGCAAAAAAGACGTCGTGGAAAATATTTATTGAAGAAAATGAGTCTACGAATGCTTTCGGGAATGCATACAGGATTTTTAAACGGTTAAGATTGGCCGACATTCAAGTAGGCATACCATTACTGAATAAAACTGCAGAATGCATGAGAGAGCAAAAGATGAAGGAAATGCTAACAGCATTTTTTCCTGATGATGATGTGCGGTTGGACAATGAAGAACACACTTTAATTAGAAATCACATCCCAAGTTTTACCAACAGGGAAATCATTTTTATTACTGAAAAGGAAATAAAGGATTTGTGCTCGAATCTTAATATCAGAAAGGCTCCTGGTCCAGATAACGTGAGTAATTATATGATTAAGCACTCATTATTATCAATCCTACCCAGTTTAGTTAAACTCTTTAATGAGTGTCTGGTGCTGGGTTACTATCCTGAAAGCTGGAAACATTCGGTATTAAAAATTATTACGAAACCGCAAAAAGCTGACTACGAAGCAATTAATAGCTATCGCCCAATTTCACTAACATCAAATTTCTCAAAAATATTTGAAACGATCATTAAAAATAAAATACTCAATTATTATAATCATAATAACTTACTGAGCCATAGACAACATGGATTTACGAAAAGAAAATCTACAATAACGGCATTGGACAAAATAACCGAGACTATACTGAAACACAAACAAAACGAATTGGTTGCATTGATTGCCATTGATATAAGTGGTGCATTTGATAATGCGTGATGGCCTGCCTTAATAAAAAGAATGGACGAAGACCACGTCCCAGCAGTTCTTATAAAAATTATCCAATCATTTTTAAATCGGAGAAGAAAAACAAGTCTCACCTTCTCGAATACAACAATTTCGAAATATTTATCAAAGGGATGTCCTCAAGGCGGACCATTATCACCTTTATTGTGGAATATAGTCCTGAATGATTTGTTGATCAACTTCGCATCCCCAAATTCTGAAATAATCTGTTATGCGGAAGATGTTTCGATTGTTTGCTGGCACAAGACCATAGAAGGGTTAAAAAATGAAACAGAAAGTACTTTAAATTATGTAATACAATGGTGTACAAGAAATAAGCTAAAGCTAAGCCCGGAGAAAACCGGCTTAATACATATGCACGGCAAACAAAATTTCCAATGGGAACTCCAAACTTCATAATAAAACCAGTGGAAGAAGTAAAAATTTTAGGTATAAAATTTTCTAATCACAGAATTAAGTCAAAAATTAACTTCACACCCCACATTAATGATATTCTTTGTAAAATCAACCTGTATGAAAAATCTTTTATTTTCACTCTGTGGGAAAATGTGGGGATTGGATGCTAAAAAAAGATTAATTTTATATAAAACTCTTTTCAGGCCAATACTAACCTATGGATCTGAAATATGGTATAAATTTATTAATAAAAGAAGTAAACAGAGATTAAACTCTCAGCAATATCAGATTCTTCTTTGGGTAGTGAGAGCCTATAAAACGACCTCATCAAATTGTATTCATAGTTTGGCAAAAATACCTATTCTCACAGATCAAATAGAATCGTTGATAATAAAATACGATTTGGCCAATTTATCAAAAGAAGAAATTAATGTATTCAGACCGCATGCCCCAACTATAATTCATAACTTCATAGAATCAAGAATGGCTGAAACAATAGCTAACACTAATGAAACATTCAGAAAATTTTTCCCATTTGGAATTCCTTTTTATTTTCGTCCGAATTTTTATAACTCATAGTTCGTCACGGGTCATGGTAATTTTGGAGAATTTCTGTCGAAAATCGGGGCAACGGATGATCCTAGCTGTTTCTGTGGAAAAGAAAACCAAGACTCAATGCATTTATTGATGGAATGTCCGATATTTCACAGCTACAGAAGTAATCATTTTTATCCCATCGAAGAAATTTGCGAATTTGTATATAACAAAGAAACTTATGTAAAATTCAATAATTTTTGTAAATTCATTTTAGATTTTCTCTTCTGTTTGGGAAAACCATCGTTTCAGTTTTAATTGTGTTTTTTTAGTCGGTTATTGAGTTGTATATAGTGAATTGTATATAGGTTGCTAAAATAATCTATTTTGGATTTTCTCTTCTGTTTGAGAAAACCATCGTTTCAGTTTTGGTTGTGTTTTTAGTCGGTTATTGAGTTGTATATAGGTTGCTAAAATAATCCATTTTAGATTTTCTCTTCTGTTTTAGAGTGCCATCATTTAAGTTTTAGTTGTGTTTTAGTCCGGTTATTAAATTGTATAAAATGAATTGTATATAATCTGCTGAAATGTATTTAGGCGCAAGTATCCCGAGCTGGGATATCGCGTCCGATATGTCAAATAAAATAAATAAAAATTGAATTGGTTTTGGATATATCCTGTATTTTCTATGGAAGTATTACCTTGAAATTATATGTATGTATGTACAGACCTATAAGCTTATGTCCATAGTTTCACTAAACACCCTCTAAGCTGCCTTCCATAGAAAATACAGGGTATCTCCCAAACCTATCCAATACAATAGTAGAGCAGTCTAGAGATTAATTTGGCGAAACCGCTGAGAGGGTTCACTACTGATGAGCCAAGCCCTCTCATTCAATAACTTATATCATTGCAGTAAGGTCTGTAGAGATAATATTTGATGATATTATTGAAAATAAACACAGTAAATTTATTTTATTTTATTTATTTTATTATTTTTTTTTTTTTGTACAAAATGCTGTAGTATATTTTCTCATTCGAAACTTTTGTTAGAAGATGGTAACAACGCTGTTACCGAAACAGTACACACTATTTAATTATTTGGATTTGGTCTTATTACCTTGTGTTTAAGATGAAATGATATTCCATGATGAGACTGACTTCCAATATGGCTGTACTATATGAACCATGAACCATCAATAATTCCTGAAGGTTTTTGCTGATTGTAAGTCCAATATATTGCATCACAACACCAGGTGTTTGAAGTAAACAGCTGCAGACAGAACATCAGGTTGAGGATAACAAAAAAACAGAGATGAGACTCACCTGCTGGTTATCTCCCTCATGTATGGCGTATCGTATAGGATCCACCTTGTTGAGATGAAGTCCTTGGCGTAAGGCATCCACAGCGTGGGGGTTCCACTCACAGGCATGGACAAACCTGGCCTTGGCATGGATGAGGTAGGGCAAGGTGAAGTAGCCAATACCTGGCCCACAGCTCTCCTGTTATCTTAGTTTGTCAAACAACATTGATGACAGGTAGTTAGCTAGAGAAGTAGTCTTCATATCTACTTTTATATTCAAGAAATTGAAGCATCAAACCATGAATATCTCATTTAAACATATATCAAACTTCTGCTGTCCTTACTGTTATGATAAAATATTGACCTAATGTCTGTTGTCGCATGAACTTGAAAGAAGCCAGCATCTGTTCAAAAGCTTCTATAACTCTAAACATAAAAGCCGGATCTTGAAGTGGTTTCATGCCATATCTAAAGGTGAACTTACCGCGAAATTTAACAAGAGCTACACTCTACATTCATCTACTTTCCAAATGGTCATTTTGTTGCAGTTCAACAGCGCAGACAGTCTCTCCGTGCAGCAGCTATATGAGGCGACTGAGATCAAAATGGAGCTCCTGCTCAATGTCCTTCAAACCCTCTTAAAATCTACGCTTATTAAATCAAAGGATTCAGTCAACCTGTCCCCATGCTCCATCGTGGACTTCAATCCTCACTACAGAAACAAAAAGAGGTAGTGAACCTTCTTAGCAGATTCGCTAATTTATCATCAAAGTAAGGACAGTAAAAGTTTATTAGAAACATTCATGGTTTGTGATGGTTCCATATCTTGTATATATATGGCACATAATAATTACTTTTATATTATCTATCAATATTGAGTATAAATATCATTTCTCCAGGGAAAAGTATATTTTCAAAAACCTTTTAATCTCTAGCTTTCAGGCATGAAAGCCTTTCTACAGGAGAAAACATGGGAATAATGGTTCACCAATAGAATACAAGTTAAAATATAATCGGATATTACTTTATATAATTTTATAAAAATACTGTAGATATTTATTTATTCATTTCAACACACAAAACGCGATATCCCGGCAAGGGATAATTGTGTCGATTTACATTTTTTTTTTAAAGAAACAGTTATAAACATAATATACAAGAAAAGTAACTAAAAATAAAAAAAAAAGAGAAACAATAATATATATTAGGAAACTGAACCTTTCAGGTTAGAAATATAATCACAAATATATTTACAAAAATTGTTAAACTTATGATAATTCTCTCTGCTATTTACAAATTGATATAGATCTACAACATTGTCTGTTGTCTAGCGGTGAAGAAGAGTGGGCATTCCAGCAGTAGGTGTCTCGAGTCCTGGAATTTGTTGCCACAATGACAGCTAGAGTCTTCAACCGCTCCAATATGAAATTTTTAAATTATTCTTATTTTATTGAATTATCCATCTAGTTGTGATATAAAGATTACAATTTGGAATGTAGATCAAAATTACAAGGCACAGTAGAACCTCTCTCTAATAAAAAGAGAAAAGATTAATATTTAATCTCAATTATTCATATTGTTTTGTGTATACAAGTAGCTGACTTGATACTAAACATGACTTTAAATTATTGTTATCTCTCTTAAATTAGAAATTCCATTTTGACGTGACAACGTCTTAAATTAGGTTGCGGCTGGGAGTCACTTATGAAAAAGTGTAACGCCCGGTAACGTTACGATGAGTCACCGAACGAGAGTGCTGCGCGCGCAGCGCTAGAGAATTAGGCGCATTGAATCGGCGCATGCTTGTCTCTGTCTTTGTCTTTCTCGAACGTTCTTGGCGTTGGAAAAACAAGAAAGCGTCATAATACAAGTTCACACGTGTGGTTAAAGTATCGTCAGCTGTGTCTGTAGTGAAAATGTGGAGTGCTTAGATTCGTCATTTACAACAACTACAACAATAAAGGTAAATAATTGTACACTGATATTTCATTATCGTAAACTATGATTGATTGATTAATTGTTAGATTGACACAAAAGTTGAGAAACTGAGTTTATAGGTTATGTCATACTATTGATAAATGTTGATAGTGTTAAGTAAATTATTAGTTTAAAATTAATTAATTAATTAATTATTATTTTACAAATTTTAAATAGTTTCAAATTTATTTAGCAAAAATTTGAACCTTCGATCTGAATAAATGTTTTGATTTTCGAATTGATTCTTTAAAATTACAAATATTAAGAAAAAGTGGCAGATATAAGAAAACTTTATTTAAACTGTGTTGAGCAAGAATTTTAACATCTAATTTAAGTAAATGTTTTAATTTTCAACTTCATCATTTACAATTACAAATTTTATTTAATTTCAAATTTATTTAGCAAAAATTTGAACCTTCGATCTGAATAAGTGTTTTGATTTTCATATACCAACGCGGCTGGTGGAGTGGCGATCTATCGTAAATTATCATCGACATCTACGGCCGAAGTGTTCCAAGTTGCGATTACAGACGTAACTCGTGTCATTAAAACCAAGGGTGACATGTGCATGACTGAAGTTACTTGCTTCGCCGCTAATACTAGCTTCAAGTTTATACTCGGTGCTGTATATATTCATCCAGGAGCTAGTATGCAGGATATTGGAATGTTACTATGGCAAGGACTCGGTCCGTACATTCACAACAGCCAGTACGTGCCACCGTTCGTGCAAGTTGATTCTAGTATACCGATTCTTCTGTGTGGTGATTTTAACAAAAACGTAAAGCCTGACAACTCGTTTCTTAATATCATGAAAAATACGTATAATCTTGATTGCGTATCAAACGTTTCTAAGTCAACTACATTAAAAGGAACAACTATCGACTTGACTTTCGCAAGACACATTACAGCAGAAACACTTCCTTTCATTTCATATTTCTCCTATCATCGTCCTATCCTCAACAAAATCACTCAAATAGGAATTAGTTAAGTTTAAGTTTACATGTACAATGTTTTAGTAAACAAAATATATTTCTATAGTTAAAATTTGTGCAATTCTTATTTTCATTCAATTCCTTGTTCCTATTGTGCAATTTAATTATATTCATATCAATAAATATTCTACCGTTGTCACGTAAAATCTTCGCCCGTAAAACCGACTTTACAGGCAACCATTTTTTTATTATTTTATTTATCCCAGAAATGGTACCACACAGAGGTAACAGGTACAATGGGGGGGTCGGTGGAAGGATGGTCTAAATCATTGGTTTTCGACCGCTACGACCCAGGTTCGATTCCCGCATTGGGCACTTTTTTTTCTGATTAAAAAAAAATAATAATAAAATGCTCCAATGGCCCCCGATTCTTGAAAAAGTCCAACCCCACCAGCGAGTGCAAGTAACCAAACGGGGCTCTGGCACATTTGTAAGTGCAAAGTCAAAATGCTTTTCACATGTGTAGACATGTGGTGAACTTACAGTAAAAGCAGTCGCCTACTTCTACCCACCATGATTATCATAGCCTGTACCATGTGTACTAGGGATAAGCAAAAGAAAAAAGGGATAATTGTACTTGACCATTGATCACCATTTATTTGGCAATGTGTGAGAGATAACGAGCCAGTTATCTTTGGCCTCTAGATTGGAACACACCTTGATGGAACACTTACAAAATTCCGTGTCACATTACCAATACTCCTTACAATCAGCCTGACAAAATCCAATCCCCAACAACCCCTCTGGACTGGACCCAGAACCCAGCATTGGACTGGCCCTTAGTGCCCATGGCCCCCCAGGTCAATTTACTCCCCATAATAAACCCTCTGAGACCTACATCCCCATCTCTATAATACACTGCGGCCTGTGATTGTAAAACAACACATGAAGCTACACCGCATGAGCTTCTTTTAAATGAAAAATCAAATTTTTATTTCAAGGTGAAATATCGACTATTTCTAACCTTTTTGGATGAGGTATGAAAGGATAAATTATGAAAAGTAATGATGAACAGAAAAATATTTATTTTCGTTGAAAAGAAACTCATGCGGTGTAGCTTCAAATCCCCATCTCTGTCTTTATTTTACCAAAATATATGATATTGATGAGACAAAGACAGGGATGTACCACTCAGAAGGTTTATTTGGTACAGTACTGGACTCGTGGTCCAGGAAGGTCATGATGTTTGGGGTCTTGTCGGGCCAGTTGTAGGAGGGGATGGAGCTGTAACTGGACATTTCTAATCGCCAGGTCAGAATCCAAAAAGGAGGAAGGGTAAAACGATAACTGGCAGTTGTATTTAATGCATTGCCGCGAAACGGTGGTCAATGGTCAAATACAATTTATACCTGTCATCTCTGTGGTGCCATTTCTCTGATTAAATAATTAATCAAAAATAAACAAAATTAAATATTTTTACTGTTCCCGTGTACCATCGGTCGGCTACTTTTTGACACACAACACCATATAAATATGATATATTAGCACGCCATGTGTTATGAAAATTTTAAACTATTTAGACACGTATGATTCTTTTAAAAATTTCTACTGCCCTTGCTGCAATGGAAAAATTAATGGGAGGGCCTGGCTTAACAGTGGTGAACCCTCTCATTAATTGGAGAATATTTATCCATATAGTTACCAAAGGTTGAACTCGACTAGATGTACGATAACAACAAAACCTGTTTGAGATATTGAACAAAGTCATCTCCTGATCGTGCAAATAAAAGTTGTTGATGGCTTACGCCATCTGTCAGAATAAATGTTTTGACACAGAGAGTGAGTTACCTGCGTAGAGGTCCACAACAGTTTCTCCCGCGCAGTCCATGTGAGCTATCCTCAGTTTCTCTGTGATGTTGCCGGCAGAGAACATACACTTGGTGACATCGTACTTGTACCTGCTCCCACAGACAACAAGTTATTCCTATGTTTGTGTTTCATTCTCGTGAGTTGATAAGGTACAATTTTATAAGTTTTTCTTTATTCAGTCTTTTGTCTAATGGATGATAAGTACATTTTAGAACCTTCCAACTCCGCCTTTTCCGGTCCCAAGCCCGGATGAAAAAGGAGGAGGGGGAGCAGTAACAAGCTCGCTAAAAAGGCTGGAGATATTAACCGATCATTAATTTTGCTATTCATCATTATCTATTCTGTAAACTTGCCTTGCCATACATTGCCACTCTAGTATTTTATAACGTGCCATCTATACATAATAAATGGAAACATAAAGACACAAATGTTTCATTTATACATAAAACTACTTCTCTACTGCTCTTACTATGATAAAAATAATATTGGGAGGGTTTAGCTCATCAGTAATGAACCCTCCCAGCAGTTTCTCCAATATAAGCTACCAGACCACTTCTTTAGAGCTCTAATACTGTATTGGATCATTCTATATACAGTTATGAGCGTCTTTCCTAATCAGTCATCTCTCTCTGTCACCGTTTGCTTTTTTTTTGGAATGGCGCCCTCCTATTGGTTGGCTACGGTCACACGCCACCTTTGCCCCCCCCCCCCCACCCCCCCCACTCGCTATTTATGTAACTATTGTGTTGGAGCGGGTCGCTCCCTAAATAAATGCATATATTAGTTAATAACTAAATGGAATCCTCTCTTTCTTTTTCCCAGTAAGAGACGCCTACGGAAGCCAACAGTACATAGACAGATAAAGCACATAGGCTATAGTTATTAACTAACATATGCATTTATATAAGGCGCCAATTTATAATTGTAACAAATAGTATTTGAATAAAAACATTCAATCGGGTAAAACACGGGCGTTGCCCGGGTCATTCGGTTAGTTCTACTTATATATGCTACACTGAAGGGTGGAATCTTAGAAATGGTTTTCAAGTAAACTATGGACATAAGCTTCTAGGGGACAGTAGAATAACATATAAATATACTCTAAATAACATTAATCTGATTGTTGAGTAGAGATAAGAAAGTAAGAACTAAATGTCCTTTACAAAGAGGTTCTAAACACAAGATAATAAGACCAAATCCAAATAAATAAATAGTGTGTGACGGCTCTGTAACAGAATTGTTACCATCCTCAGACAAAAGTACTGAATGTACTTTTGGTTCAGTACTTATGTCTGATGATGGTAACAATGCTGTTACCAAAATGTCACACACTATTTATTTATTTGGATTTGGTCTTATTATCTTGTGTTTAGAACCTCTTTGTAAAGGACATTTAGTTCTTACTTTCTTATCTCTACTCAACAATCAGATTAATGTTATTTAGAGTATATTTATATGTTATTCTACTGTTCCCTAGAAGCTTATGTCCATAGTTTACTTGAAAACCATTTCTAAGATTCCACCCTTCAGTGTAGCATATATAAGTAGAACTAACCGAATGACCCGGGCAACGCCCGTGTTTTACCCGATTGAATGTTTTTATTCAAATACTATTTGTTACAATTATAAATTGGCGCCTTATATAAATGCATATGTTAGTTAATAACTATAGCCTATGTGCTTTATCTGTCTATGTACTGTTGGCTTCCGTAGGCGTCTCTTACTGGGAAAAAGAAAGAGAGGATTCCATTTGGTTATTAACTAATATATGCATTTATTCAAGGAGCGACCCGCTCCAACACAATGGTTACAAAAACGAAAAAGCGAGTAGGGGGGGCAAAGGTGGCATGATCGTAGCTGACCAATAGGAGGGCGCCATTCCAAAAAAAAAGGCAAACGGTGACAGAGATGACTGATGAAGAATGACGCTCTTAACTGTATATAGAATAATCCAAATTGTGTCTTATTAAATAGGTTCTACTGTAGTTACCAAAGGAGAAGACAGCTAGAGCAGATGTGAAGCAGAAAGATGTGAGAAGGAGTGTCATCAACATGTCTACACATGTAGCTGCTAATAGATCATCTTTGATTTATCCTCATGTAGTGTGTGGCATCTCTGATATGTGCTATTATTGTTCCCTCTTTATATATTTACATTTGAGAGATTTGAAGAAGGTTTAAAATATATATCCCTACAAAGATACCTACTTTATAAGACTATAATCCAATACTGACTTTTTTTTATTCAATAGGAGGCATCTTTCCCTTGGGGCCTGGAATTAAAAAGATTTGACTCTAGTTATCACAAACAGTAGAACCTCCCTGTAAAGGACAACACCTAATTGCAGAGCCAAAGTGTCCTTTAGAGAGAGGTGTCCTCTTACCGGAGTGTTGCTAAATAGTAAAAATGGTAATTTTGCAAATGATAACTGTCCTTTGTAGAGAGGTGTCCGCTAGTGGGTTTCCACAAAAGGGCGTCCGTGCCGGATAGCTAGAGAATAATAAAAATGTTTTGAAAAGACAATTTTCCCTGGAGGAATGATTGATTTTAACCAATATTGATACAAGGGATTATATTTATTGAATTGAAACATACACCATCTCTAAATCCACAATCTTGATGCCCTAATAGGATTGAATGGAGATAAGAAAGAAGAACTAAGGTGTCCTTTACAAAGAGGTTCTACTGTAGTTACTAAAGAAGATGACAGCTCTAGTAGATGTGAAAAGTCACCATCATAGTAAAAATTGTAATTTTAGCATTGAAAAGTGTCCTTTGTAGAGAGGTATTCTCTAGTGAGAGTGTCCTCTCATGGAGGTTCTACTGTAAAGAGGTATCTTTTGGTGGAAGTGTTCTCTCTCATGGATGCTCTACTGTATATATATATATATATATATACAGTAGAACCTCCCTTTAATGGACACCCTGCTAGAGGACACCTCTCTACAAAGGACAGTTTTCATTTACAAAATTACCATTTTTACTATTTAGCAACTCTCTGGTAAGTGGTTCAACTCTTCCTAAAAGACACTTTGGCTCTGCAATTAGGTGTCCTTTACAGGGAGGTTGTTCTACTGTAGCAACTCTCCGGTAAGAGGACACCTCTCCCTAAAGGACACTTTTGCTCTGCAATTAGGTGTTGTCCTTTACAGGGAGGTCCTACTGTATATATTCTTGACATTTATTGATATCTTTTCAAAGACCATTTGGTCTCTGGAAAGGAGCATAATGTACAGTCCCACAAATCATGGTTTCTATTAAATAAATGGAAAGAATAGATAGAATTTAATAAAAGCAGAGTTGGCAGTTAGTAACAACTCAGTAAGGCTATGGAGGTAATGTACATGTATGTCAGCAGATCCCATGTCATCAGGCTTGTGGTGGCCTCAGATTACACTGTGAGCTTGTGTGGTCTACTAAATCTGCCTACCACTCTATATGGAACGAGAACTCTGCTAGAATATCAGAGAGCACTAAGAAACAACATGGATTCCTCCATTGTTAGACTCAACCATTTAGAAATAATGTAGATTTGGCCTCCTTCCCCCAACAGTTCTTTGGTAAAATTCCTATATTAGGCCTTTATCCTCCTCTTTCTTTCTCAATTTCACACCAATCTTCCCTCCCGGTATTGTTCCTTGGAATTTCTAGCCTTGACAATCTTGGCAGGCACTCCTCATGCAAGCTGATAACATGACCACCCAAGTGCCTCAGCAGAATTCTGACTCGAACCAAGCTGCCAACAACAACACAGCCCTAGTCTACCTCCAGAACAACCAGCTGGCTTATATCCAGGGACAATCCCTTCCAGACAACTCCAGTGGAACACCTTCCAATGAAGGCAACCCTACTGAGGGCAATGCTACCCCTAACAATGCATTGGTACCTTTGAACCTTGGTATGAACTTGACTGATCTTGTCAACTTATTGAATTCCGCCAAAGCCAATGGTAACCAGAATCTTTCGTATGATCTATTGATGATGCATGGGAAAGGTCCTGGACAGAAACAGGAATGCTTCGAACATGCCTTCAAGAATGGTCCAATGCCGAATGAGGAAGCCAAAATGGTAGTACCCTTCAAGACACGTTGCAACAACGGAGCTGGAACTCAGATGGGGACCCTGATTGGAAGGCCCAAGAACTACAACCGGGATGTCCACAAGACACTGATCCGGACCATTATGCGGCACTACACAGACGATGAGGATAATGACGCTGTGAACCCTATCCTCTTGCCAGCTACCAGAACAAAGGCACTTAAGATGCGGGATGCCAAATGCTGTGCCAAGTCAGAAACGGCAGCCAAATCTCCAGAGGCCTCAGAGAAGGTCAACTCCATCTTGGCTTCCAAGCAACGCCGGCAGATGGGACAGAACAAGATCCGGTTCATCACACCAGAGGGGGAGGGTGGCCGTCACTACAGACAAGGTCACACCTGCCACGGACATGGCCACAAATCCCATATCCAGTCCTTCTTCTCCGCAGTCTCCTCCCTCTTTCCCTAACCTAGCCTTGGTGGGAGCCATAAACTGAAAAATTCTATTGCCTTGAACAGTAATCTGTGTCGTTGTTGTTTCTTATCCTCTTGTGTGAAGATTACACAAATTCCAATAGAATGAGGTACAGAGGTAAAGCTTTCATTGATCATGGCACCATGATCCAGGCACACTTTGGTGAAAGTCTGATTTTGTCTGTAGTTTGAGGCCGTTCCTAGCATGGAAGCCTTTGCTGCTGACTCTAACATGAGTACAGACACAGCTCCTCCGTATCCCTGGAGAGGGACCCTTGCTGAGGTCTATCAACCGGGTCAGTTGAACTCAAGATTTTTAAAGGTCTTTCTCCTCTTTCTTACAATGCTGCTGTTGGTCCGCGACTGCTTACTTGTTAGAGTAATCGGTGTTGTGGATAACTAGAGTTAGGAGACATAGAAGAAAGCTTGAAAGTTCTCCTCTATTTCAAGAAGTTTAGAAAACACAGAGTTATAATAGAGTTGATACAATTCAGACTAAATAGCTGTTTACCAATTGTATCTTCTCACCTTTCTTATCTCCACTCAATCATATTAGGGTATCAAGCTTGTAGAGCTTGAGACTTGACAAACATCATGACTGGGTAAAGTAGAATGCCTCTGACAGGAGGAACAGACACCTTGTGCAGCCGCTCCTAACATGGAGTACAGAGTCATCCTGTATCCCTGGAGCCCTTACAGGGTACTATCAGCTGGGTTTTATAGTGAGCTTGTTACTGCTCCCCCTCCTCCTTTTTTATCTGGGCTAGGAAATGGCAAAGGCAGAGTTATAATATTCGAAACTATTATAGACGTGTATGATTCTTTTGAAAATTAAACAATTTCTACTGCCCTTACTGCAACCCAAGTTTTTTAGGGAGCTTGTTACTGCTCTCCCGGCAAAGGCGGAGTTGGGTATATGGTAGTTTTGGCAATGGAGTGAAAGGTTGGGGAGATGCTCACCTGATTCCATTGTCCACATGGACCACCCAGCCATCGTCCCCAAGGAGAAGCTCAACATTGGGACTCCTGAAGTTGTCGTTCTCTATGCACTTCAACTTCCTGGCCACTCTTGTTCCCTGGAGCACCCTGGCCACAATGTCCCATAGTTCTGGACCTGCACAGTCCCCCACATCTCAATACATTATAGCTATTTTGAAAATAGAGCAATCCATATTTAATTCATTAGATAATAAAAAGGCATATACACCAATACCTCGCTTTGCATCGTTTCGTTTTGCGTTTTTTTCGAAGTTGCGTCGCTGCTTAATTTTTACTGATTTTCACTGTGCGTCTTTAGATTTTCGAAGTTGCGTTGTTTTGGGTTTGAGTCTTTAATTTTTTTCCTAAAATATGGCAACACCTTTGTTTTTGATTGCGCCTTCACATATTTTCACTTTGCGTTGTTTCAATTTGCGTAGTGTTTTTTTGGAACGTAACCCAGACGCAAAGCGAGGTAGGGTGTATTAGATTTAATAAAATATTTATTTGCCAATATTTCGGTTGGCTGAATGCCAAACCTTTATCAAGGCTTTACATTATTGTATAAACATGTAATGCCTTGATAAAGGTTTGGCATTCAGCCAACCGATATGATATTTATCTGAGAATGAAGGATTTTTCTCTTTTAATTAATGCATTTGTTCTTATTATATAAATGAATTGCTATTTATTTTCATAAAGATAGAGGCTGCCTGTGGCCGGCATTCATAGTTCTTCAAAAAATTAAAGATACTTCGGTCAGTAAATCTTTTTATTATCTCGACATTTCAACAAAAATCTTTTTTTCCTTGTCTGGAGCAAACCAAAATTAAAACATTTGGCAAAGTTTTTTTGACTCGTGCTTTAGATGGACAAAATTTGAAATATCGTGTGAGAACATCCTTACAGCCTTAGAATAATTTTAAACACTTTGCCAAATTTTTTAATTTTTGTTTACTCCTGACAAGGACAAAATATTTTTGTCGAAACATTGAGATAATAAAAAAATTTATTGGTATTTATTGAATGCATCGAAAAAATTCAAATTATTAAATATATGTATGAAGAACACACAGATTCTATTGAAAAATGGGTGACTGGGTGAAGTAGAATGTGTCTACCTTTGTCATTAAGACTGGGAGCAATACTTAGTGGCAGGCCACTGACTTAGCTCTTCTTTTGAATCACTCTTCTGTTAACTCCGCCTTTGCCGGTCCCAAGCCCGGATGAACAAGGAGGAGGAGGAGCAGTAACAAGCTCGCTAAAAAACCTGGGCTCAGCTGGCCCGGCTGATAGTACCTTGTAAGGGCTCCTAATCCAGGAATACAGGATGAGCAGAGTCTGTATTCCATGTTAGGAGCGGCTGCACATGATATCTGTTCCTCATGTCAGAGGCGGCCATTTCTTTTGGAGCTAAGTCGGCCTGCCACTGAGTAGTGCTATCAGTCTTAATGACAAAGGCAGACACATTCTATTTCACCCAGTCATGATGGTTGTCAAACAGACACCATCGAGGGTTACAACTTGATACCCTAATATGATTGAGTGGAGATAAGAAAGAAGAAGAAGACTCTTCTATTGAAATGAATATTCCACAACACCAGCTTTGACAGAAATAAACCTGTATGCACTGATTTATAGATATAACTCTTTATCAGTACTGGGGCGGATTCAACCAGATAACATTCTGTGATAAGCATCTTTATATTAAAAGAATTTGTATTTTTTAGTGATATTATGAACAAAATGCAATGTTTTGATACATTTAATAAATGCATTATTTTAATGTCATTCTTATTTGGTGGCTTTTTATTAAACATAATTTCAAATGTTTGATTAAATTTTTAAATTATTGTTTGTTTATTATTTTTAATGGGTACAAAATGATTAATTTTAGTTATCATATTAGTAAATGTGTTGAAATTGTGCTGTCAAATATGAAAAAAATTTTAACAAAAAAATATACAAATATTTTTAGAATGTATACTATACCTAAAAGCGACCAATCATCTCTTCTAAACGAATTTGATGGCAAAAGAATAAGATCTCCGTGTTTTTCCCAATGTTTTGGTATCTCTATTAATAATTTTTCATTATTTAATCCTTTTAAATCGAGTAAGTCTGATAATATATTTTGTAGTTTTTTGTGCGGTGAAAGTTTCATAATGGATGAAAAAATGAGGTAGTTTTAACTGGACCATAAAGGTTTTTACGCATACATTTTTCAATTAATCATATCAACTTTCTAACAGAGCGAATCGGAACGCAAAAAAAGCAGAAACAAATTTCAAATGTAAATATTATGATGACTTGCGATGATAAGTAATTTATTTGATAACATATTTATTTTGTTAAAATCAAAAATTCTCAATTAAACTCCAAAAATCATTTTCTTTTTAAATATATATATTTCTCAAATATTAAATCATTTTTATTTTATATAATAATTTGATTCAACCAAAATTAATTTTAAATTTCGCACTCTTGTTCAATTTGTTTATGTGTCTCCTCTAGAACTCTACATATTTTCCTTTTAAATCTTCTATCCAATATTGCATCATTATCTAGTTAAATTTTTAAAAAATGATGAGGAGACAATTTGTCGGTAAGTTTTAAAAGATAAAAATTTTAGTATACAAAAATTTAAAACGTATAATATATATAACTTTTTGTTCAATATTTTAACATATCTGATAAATTATGACATTACAAACTTTTTCTTTTCTACATTTTATATTTTTTTTAACTATCTGCAACTAGAAAACAGTCTATAACCATAATAATGTTTGTAAATAAGTAATTTTAAAATCCATATCGTCACATAAATATGCTTTCCATTTAAGGTATATATGATGAACACAATTATTTCACATTTTAAACTCAATTATGGACACGTTTAAGAGAGATATCTCTCTAATGGATTCATATATTTCAGAAGAGATATAAACACAAGCTTATGAAATACATTGTAAATTCTTCAAACTTGTTGATAACATAAAAAGTCTTTGTTAGCCATATTATAGTTAGGTTGATTTATAATGCTATTTATTTTAGTAATCTCAGTACATTTCAATCTATTTTTAGATTGATTGTAATGATTTCAGTATCCTTCAATGGAAAGGGTTTATTAGAAAGACAAAATTTTATATTTTTTCAAGTATTTGTTGGCAAGACTTCCAATTGGTGAATGTCTACTATTCTATATACTACTAGTATACCTATTTTGACATTTTTCACTGATATTTATTTTTTGTTTTTAAAGTGACATCTTTGGGTGAAGTAGAAAGTGTCTGCCTTTGTCATTAAGACTGGGAGCACTACTCAGTGGCAGGCCGACTTAGCTCCAAAAGAAATGGCCGCCTCTGACATGAGGAACAGACGCCATGTGCAGCCACTCTTAACATGGAATACAAACGCTGCTCATCCTGTATCCCTGGATTAGGAGCTCTTACAGGGTACTATCAGCCAGGCTAGCTGAGCCTAGGTTTTTTTAGCGAGCTTGTTACTGCTCCCCCTTCTCCTTTTTCATCCGGGCTTGGGACCGGCAAAGGTGGAGTTAAGTGTTACATTATTCTCTCGAGTTGATGTGGAGGTAGAATGGGAATCATGACAATCATTTGTCATCCTGTTTACATACTGTTTGTCAATCCTGAACTAATCTCTAGTTATAAACCAACCTGACTAAAACCTCCAATCTAAATATGATAATGCACAATTTGGGTTATAGATTAGAAACACAAAGTCCAAATAAATAGTGTGTAACAATAACATGCCATCTTTATACAGCAAATGAAAACATTAAGACACGAATGTTTCTTTCCATACATATATCAAACTTCTACTTGATTAATACAGTAGAACCTCACTTTAGCAGACACACCGCTAGCAAACACCTCTCTACAAAGGAGAGTTTCAATTTGCAAAATTACCATTTTTACAATTTAAGAACTCTCCAGTAAGAGAACACACCTCTCTCTAAAGGACACTTTAGCTATGTAATTAGATGTTGTCCTTTACAGGGAGGTTCTACTGGGTTCTACTGTACCCACCATGATTATCAAGGCCTGTACCACATAGAATATAGACAATAATAATTTAAAAAAAAAAAAGAATTACCCAAAATGTCAGTGGTCGAGTGTCTTCTTGAGTTTATCAAGGGAAATATTTTTGTAATCTTCTTGATATAGGAAACAGAGACAGACACACACAAATGTTGGGTAACATGGTTGATGTAAAATACACTCACAGACAAATCTTAAGGAAGTTTAAAGTCTGATGTCTTTCGTCATTTTTTTTTTTTTTTGGAGAGAGAGAGCTACAAGGTAATAAAACCTAATCCAAATAAACTAATAGTGTGTGAAGTGTAACAATGCTGTTGCCAAAACGTCACACACTAACAATTTATTTGGATTAGGTCTTATTTTCTTGTAGCTATAATCTTTAATCCAAATTGTGTTTTATCATTGAGAGAGAGAGAGGTAATTTTGTTCACACTTGGTTATCTCATGTGTCTTCAATTAAAGGTCACTGGGTATATCAAATATCTTTTAGAGTTATAGTCCCGATATAGATGCCCTAAGATGCCTTGTTGTTTTATCCCAAGGGCCGGCTCAAATCTTTGTACATTATGTAAATAATCTTTTGTTTTCCTTGTTTACTCGCCTTAAGCCAGGCAGCACTTTTATCAAATTATGTTTATTTTCTATATCCCATAAGCTCAATTAAAGCAACCTCTGATCAAAACCATTATTATTTTTATTTCAAGATTTAACCACGACTGCATTACATTACCATAATCCTCAACATGATCAAAAATCAAGCAGAAAATCAAATCTCATTTGTTTTTATAACATGTATAAAGAATCTTCAAGTGATGGCTTAGTGTCAACATTGATATTCACTTTGGAATTCATTTTCTTTAGCTCATAGGAATACCTGTGTATATGTATAAACTTTCTAACCAGTAAATGATTCTCACAACATGAAAGAGACAGTGAGTTGAAGCACAGGGATAGAGCGGGTATAAACACAAGGTAATAAGACCAAATCCAAATAAATAAATAGTGTGTGATGTTTCAGTGTTGTTACCATCTTCAGACAAAAGTACTGAATGAGAAATAGTTACTGTTTTCAAGTGTGTAAACAAGATAGCATATAAGAAGAAGATAGTTTTCTAAGAGCCTTAAAATTTCTCATTTAGTACGTTTGTCTGAATATGGTAACAATGTTGTTACTGAAATGTCATGTACCATTTATTTACTTGGATTTGTGGTCTTATTACCTTGTGTTTATAATTTACTAGCCGAATGACCCGGGCAACGCCCGGGGTTTACCCGATTAAATGCTTTTATTCAAATACTATTCGTTACAATTATAAATTGGCGCCGTAGATGTCACTCTTGTGAAACGTCCCGCCCCACACCATCGGCCGGGAATCGAACCCAGGGCGCCCGCGTGGCAGGCGAGAGCATTCTACCACTGAACCAAAAGCAAACGGTGACAGAAGTGTCTCGCGCATTGGCGGCACCAAATGATGGGGGGGGGGGGGGGGGGGCAAAGGTGGCGTGATCGTAGCCGACCAATAGGAGGGCGCCGGCAAACCGTGACAGAGGCCATGACGCTCGTAACTGTATATAGAATAATCCAAATTGTACCTTATCAAGATAGAGGGGTTGTTGTACTTCACCTGGAATATAATCAAAGTAAATGGCAGTATGAAGCACTTTGTTTGTAGAGGTAAACCTTGGCATCATAAACCCTACAATGTTATGTGAAGGTTAACTTAAAGAAAATGACAATGGTATAAGGGCAATTTTTACTTACATTCTTTAATTCAACACTTCAAAGGATCAGAATTTTGGGTTGAATTAAGGTCAGTGTTGAATTATAGCTGGCTACATTAAAGTAAATAGACTGATTGGTAGATCAAAAATTGGTTGAAGTTGTGAATTCAAGGTAATAAGACCAAATCCAAATAAATAATGTGTGACATTTCATTAACAGCGTTGTTACTGAAACATCACACACTATTTATTTATTTGAATTTTGTCTTATTACCTTGTGTTTATAAGCCATAATCCAAATTGTGCTTTATCATTAAGTTTTGAATTAGAAGCACAAGGTATAAAGACCTAGTCATGTTGTTTCGGCAACAGCATGTAGAAGGCAGTTTGACTTTTATTCTTACAAGAATGCTAGAGGCTCTTTTGTTTATTTGCATTTACTGATGTGGATGGGATAAAAGACCATTAAAGACATTTTTTTCTTCTTAAAAAAAAAGTGCCAATTGGGGATTTGATCACGTGTTGTGGCTGCCAAATATTAATGGTTTATACCATTCTTTCACCAACTCTTTGGTAAAAATTGTAGTTTTTGGTTATGAAGATGGTGTCCTTTGTACAGAAGTTACTCTAGTATCCTCTCTCACGGAGGTTCTATACAATGTGTAGGATCATCAATTAAGCATAAGTATATGGAGACTTGTGATTTTACAGGAAGACCTTGTTATAAAGTGTCAGGATAAACTCAGGGGTGGAAGCATGAGTCTTTTTTCTTCTTCTTTCTTATCTCCACTCAATCATATTGGGGTATCAAGAACTCCGCCTTTGCCGGCCCCAAGCCCGGATGAAAAAGGAGGGAGCAGTAACAAGCTCACTAAAAAACCAAGGCTCAGCTGGCTCAGCTGATAGTACCCTGTAAGGGCTCCTAATCCAGGGATACAGGATGAGCAGCGTTTGTACTCCATGTTAGGAGCGGCTGCACATGGCGTCTGTTCCTCATGTCAGAGGCGGCCATTTCTTTTGGAGCTAAGTCGGCCTGCCACTGAGTAGTGCTTCCAGTCTAAATGACAAAGGCAGACGCATTCTACTTCACCCAATTTCCCCGGCAGACACCATCAAAAGGCTTTACAAGCTTGATATTGTAATATGATTGAGTGGAGATAAGAAAGAAGAAGAGAAGACTGTTGGGGTTGGACTTTTGCAAGAATAGGTGGCCATTGAAGAAATTTTTCATTTTTCAGAAAAACAGCGATGTTACCGAAACGTCACACACTATTAATTTATTTGGATTAGGTCTTATTACCTTGTACCCCAGAATGGTATGTGTGGCTTGCACCGAGGTTGTACAACAACAGAATGTGGGTGAGTGCAGGGAACGCAGTAGAGGATGAGAATGACATGCTACTGGATCATCTCCGGGAGAAAATCACCAACCTCAAGTCTGTAAGTTCCTCATCCCTTCATGTGGAAGACTCTTCCAAAATAACTTTATTAGGTACCGCTCAAAAAGAGCAACCTAGCTTATGTTATTCACAATGAAAAATACGGGGCTCTGACAGTAAATGCAAAAGTCGAACTGCTTTTCACATGTGTAGACATGTGGTGCTCTTGCAGTAAAAGCAGTCGCTAACTATGCACGTGTACTAGGGATAAAAAATATATATATATATATATGACAATATAATAAGGTGGGGAAAGAGAAATAACACCACAAGTTTGGAAGAAGAACCCCAGACAACCAGAGAGAGAGGGGGAGAGACGGGCCCGGCAACAGCCAGGCGGCCGTTCGTGTCGCACACAATCCCCTACTGTCTTAATAGTTCCAAGTAACGGGCCCCAGTGGTCGCCCCTTGGAATGTCGCTGATGTCTAAAGTGACCGGACTTTACCCTCCCGTCTTTCTCTGGGTTGACTGTAGGTTTGCTTTATTATTCTTGGAAGAGTATATATTATGACATATATATATATAATCTTGGTAGGGTTGGAATATAGGTCCTGTCTTGTGGCTCCCTTGCATTCCAAGCTCTAAAAAGCAGTAATAATGATTAAACTAGCGAAACTGCTGGGAGGTTTTCCCACTGATGATCCAAGCCCTTTCAATATTTTTCATCGCAGTAAAGACAGTGGTAAACAATTTATGCTTCATGGTTTTATCTCTTGCATATGCTATTGTGTTATTCCAATGTCGTCCAATTGAAGCCATCTGTGTTATCCAGGTCACCATTGACATTGGCCGGGAGGTACGGGAACAGAACAAGATGCTCAAACAAATGGTGAGTAACTTTCCATACTCTGCTAGTACTACCTTCTGTGTTGATTTTATACTTCCCCCTTACATTGTGCTTGTTGTTGTTATCAATGTGTAGCAACCTGTCTTCTTCCATATCTCCTGTAGAGCTTGTTGATGGTGTCTGCTGGTAATGAGTAGAGTTCATTAATGGAAGAGTCAATACAGTCAATGATGTGGTTTGGGGTTGTAGGTTGACACTTAGTACATAGTGGGAATACTTTGTAACTATACGTAGATGACCAGACTTATCTCTGGAGAAATCAATCCTTTGTGGAGAGGTGTCCGCTAGCGGGGTGTCCGCTAAAGGAAGGTTCTACTGTTTATACTAAGTGGGGTGTCACTATTAAGACTCATTGAAAATTGTGCCTTTTTTTTTCAAATGCTCAAGTCAGATTTCAGCCTGAGTTTTAGTAGCTGAAAAATTGGCAGTTTTTCTACAGTATCAGGCTGTCAACAACATGCTCTTGTTGTGCCTCCATGATATTATGGCCAAATGCCGGCAATTCATCATAACATGTCGTACGGCCATCTCTGATACAGAAGTCAACCATCGTGGAACACCTTTTCACCTTGTGTTCTGAGCAGTTATCTTCTAATTCCAAACCATCCTATTACATCTTCTTCTTTTGTATCTCCACTCAATCCTATTAGGGTATCAAGCTTGTAGAGTTTGACAAAATCATGACTGGGTGAAGTAGAATGTGTCTGCCTTTGTCATTAAGACTGGGAGCACTACTCAGTGGCAGGCCGACTTAGCTCCAAAAGAAATGGCCGCCTCTGACATGAGGAATAGATGCCATGTGCAGCTGCTTCTAACATGGAGTACAGACTCATCCTGTATCCCTAGATCAGGAGCCCTTACAGGGTACTATCAGCCGGGCCAGCTGAGCCCAGGTTTTTTACCGAGCTTGTTACTGCTCCCCCTCCTCCTTTTTTATCCGGGCTTGGGACCGGCAAAGGCGGAGTTATCCTATTACATTAACAAATCAATCATTCCTCAGTCTACCTCTCCCTTCATTCTTCAAGGTGTATCCCATCACTATGATCAATAGACTATCTTCTGATGATCCCCAGAAGTACCTCTTCTGTAAACTTTCCACATACACATTCCCTCTTGAATAATCTTCATTTAAAGTATATAAGACCTAATCCAATTTTTTTTTTTTTATTCTTTTGTCTGATGATGATAACAATACTGTTGCAGAAACAACACACACCATTAAATTATTTGGATTAGGTCTTATTTTCTTGTATCTATAATCCAAATTGTGCTTTATCACTTCATTTAAAGGGTTATAATCCCTCACTATATTATGAAAAAAGGCATCTCCTTATCGTGCAACTGAAAGTTGCTGATGGCTTGCGCCATCTATCGGAATAAATATCAACTATTCTCGTTGATTTTTAATTATTCCAGAATCAGCCAAATACCCTTTCTTGATTAATCAAGAAAAACTAACCACGGACGTGTTTCGGGCATTTTTTCAAAATTTATGCACCTTATCCCAGTACAATATCACATTTGTACTATTTTTTCCCTCACTATATCGTCCCTACAACTGCAAACTATCGAATGTGAAAAATTCAATTTTGAAGGAGAGAGAAATGAAGAGACCATGTGGCCTACCCTCAGTAGAGGAAGGCATTGAAGGAGGGAGAAATGAAGAGACCATGTCATGGTCTCTTCATTTCTCCCTTCTTCAATGCCTTCCTCTACTGAGGGTAGGCCACATGGTCTCTTCATTTCTCTCTCCTTCAAAATTGAATTTTTCACATTCGATAGTTTGCAGTTGTAGAGACGATATCTTCTCCAAATTTATTTAATGGTCACACTAACAGTCCCCAAATGATCCTGAGATTCAATTAAGGGATTAGTAAGAAGTGAAGGATGTACAATATAGATCATTGTAAATATAGAGGCTGCCTGGCCGCGGCATTCATATTTCTTCTTCTTTCTTATCTCCACACTGGGTGAAGTAGAACTGCCTTTGTCATCAAGACTGGGAGCACTACTCAGTGGCAGGCCGACTTAGCTCCAAAAGAAATGGCCGCCTCTGACATGAGTACAGACTCATCCTGTATCCCTGGATTAGGAGCCCTTACAGGGTACTATCAGCCAGGCCAGCTGAGCCCAGGTTTTTTACTGAGCTTGTTACTGCTCCCCCTCCTCCATTTTTTATCCGGGCTTGGGACTGGCAAAGGTGGAGTTTTCATATTTCTTGAAAATAAAGATACTTCGTCCAGTAAATCTTTTTTATTATCTCGACATTTTGACAAAAATCTTTTGTCCTTGTTAGGAGCAAACAAAAATTAAAACATTTGACAAGGCGTTAAAAATTTATTCTTATATATATAATTTTTAGCACCTTGCCAAATGTTTTCAATTTTGTTTGCTCCTGACGAGGACACAAGATTTTTGTCGCAACATTGAGGTAATAAAAAGATTCACTGGCCGAAGTATCTTTATTTCTAAGTACAATATAGAGGCCATCCTCTAAATAACATCAGGGAAAGTTGTCTTACTCCCAATTTAAAATGTAGACACATAATGATGATCAGAACTGGCATCGACCCTATACAGTAAGATATCTCTTATGCTGGTAACTTGTTGTATACTGTTAAAATCATAAATGATAAAGCACAATTTATATTATAGATTATAATATAGGAAAATAAGACCTAATCGAAATAATTTATTATTGTGTGTGACGTTTCGGCAACAGCATTGTCACCATCATCAGACAAAAGAATAAATGAGAAAAAATATCACAGCAAGTTCTTAAATAGTACTGTTATCTCTGTTATCTTGTTTAAACACTTGATAACAGTACTATTTAAGAACTTGCTGTGATATTTTTTCTCATTTATTCTTTTATCTGATGATGGTGACAATGCTGTTTCCGAAAGGTCACACACCAATAAATTATTTGGATTAGGTCTTATTTTCTTGTATGTTAAAATCGTAGTGTGTGTGTTCTTGTTTATTTCCTATTTATTACTTGAACATGTAAATGCAAGGTAATAAGACCAAATCCTAACAAATAAATAGTGTGTGACATTTCAGCGTTGTTACCATCATCAGACAAAAGATTCAGCACTTTTATCTGAAGATGGTAACAACACCGAAACGTCACACACTATTTATTCGGATTTGGTCTTATTACCTTGTGTTTATAATCTAAAATCCAAATTGTGCATTATCATTACCTGAACATGTGTTAGAAAGACAACTAATCTATCTATAGTCAGTTTGTCTCATTCTCTCAAGTAACCTTTCATGACGGCTTTCATTGTATTTCCCAAATCACATTGTTCAACCTTGCTATTACAACACCATTTGTACTTGTGGCCAACACTCCATTAGACATGTTGTATGAATTTGACATGGAAATAAAAAAAAGAACAACCATGATAGTGATACAAGGTAATAAGATTAAATCCAAATAAATAAATAGTGCGACGTTTCAGTAGAGTTGTAACCAAAATATCACACTATTTATTTATTTGGATATGGTCTTATTACCTTGTGTTTATAATCTATAATCCAAATTGTGTCTTATCATATCTCTTTGCAACCATCATGACTGGGTGGTGAAGTAGAATGCCTTTGTCATCAAGACTGGGAGCACTACTCAGTGGTAGGCCGACTTAGCTCCAATATGAAATGGCCGCCTCTGACATGAGTAACAGACGCCATGTGCAGCCGCTCCTAACATGGAGTACAAACGCTGCTCATCCTGTATCCCTGGAGTCCTTACAGGGTTCTATCAGCCAGGCCAGCTGAGCCCAGGTTTTATAGTGAGCTTGTTACTGCTTCCCCTTCTTCTTTTTCATCCAGGCTTGGGCCCAGCAAAGGCAGAGTTGTCTTATTGCCATGTGTTTCTATTCTATAATCCAAATTGTGTATTATTACCTTGTGTTTCCAATCTATAATCCATATTGTACCATATTATCAATGAACTGCCTATGATGACACATGGTCAGAATTGTCTGATGTTGAGATAAAGGTGTGTACAGGACGATGACTTTGACTCCACCACAGGATTCCTGGGTTCTACCATGGGCCGGTTGAAGAGGATGGCACAGGCTGGACATAACCGCTACATCCTGTACCTCTTTCTTTTCTCCCTCTTTGTCTTCTTTGTCATCTACATCTTGATGAAGTTCAAGTAACATCTATAATCTTTGTATCTACAGTCCATCCTCATCCCCAACATTCTTTCGTTCTTTTTAAAGGAAATTTTTCCACAGTTTTTTTCTTTATTTTTTCTTTATTCCTTCTCACATCTTGTTGAAATTTTTTTAATTTATTATTTAATATATTATTTGTGTGAAGAGAGAAAGATATATGATTTTTCTTGTTTGAATATACTATTTCTTATGGTATATTTTGTATAAAAGATTTTTTGTATGATAATATAGATATTGTTTAAAAGAATAACTTTTTATGGAAATAAATATATTTTTTATATTCCACTTCTTTGGTCTCTTCTTTTTATTTATTATTTAGATTTATAGTAGAATCTCCATGAGAAGATACTATTGCTAGAAGCTTCCTCTTTACAAAAACAGTTTTCACAGCCATAATTGCCATTTTGTTGTTGTTTCATATCCCCTTGTGTAAAGAATACACAAATTCCATGAATTCATGCTTCTCAAGCTATTGCCAATTTTACCGTTTAGCAAAGACAAAATCAGACTTTCACCAAAGTGTGTCTGGATCATGGTGCCATGATCAACGAAAGCTGTACCCCTACACCCCATTCCATGAGATCAGCTCGAGTAGCAAACTCCGCCTTTGCCGGTCCCAAACCCGGATGAAAAAGGAGGAGGGGGAGCAGTAACAAGCTCGCTAAAAAACCTGGGTTCAGCTGGCCCAGCTGATAGTACCCTGTAAGGGCTCCTAATCCAGGGATACAGGATGAGCAGCGTTTGTACTCCATGTTAGGAGCAGCTGCACATGGCGTCTGTTCCTCATGTCAGAGGTGGCCATTTATTTTGGAGCTAAGTCGGCCTGTCACTGAGTAGTGCTCCCAGTCTTAATGACAAAGGCATTCTACTTCACCCAGTCATGATGGTTGTCAAACAGACACCATCAAGGGTCACAACTTGATACCCTAATATGATTGAATGGAGATAAGAAAGAAGAAGAAGAAGAGCTCGAGTATCATGAACCCATGGAATTCCTGTAATCTTTACACAAGGGGATAAGAAACAACAACAAACACTATTTAGTAACTCTCCAGTAAGAGGACATCTCTCCCTTAAGTACATTTTGGATCTGTAAATAGGTGTTGTTCTTTACAGAGAGGTAGTTCTACTGTATAAGTGTACGCCTCTTAGACAATTGAAGATTTAAAAATTGTGTTGACTTCTAATCAATGGTTAAGAAAATAATTTTAAAAAATTATAATAAAGTAAGCAAAAGATTATATACCCCCACTAGAGCATTATATGCACCATTTGTGATGGAGAAATTTGAATATATTCAAACCATGAATGCTGAATTTGTTGTTGTTGTCATGTCCAATGAAGAGCCTCAGATGTCTCCATACATCTCTATCACAGCAATGTTCTTTATCTTGGGTGTGTAAAGCTACTGTTCTGGATCCATGTCTATTTTCTGTTGTTGTCGTGTGCAATGAAGAGCCTCAGATGTCTCCATACATCTCTATCAAAGCAATGTCCTCTATCATGGGTGTGTAAAGCTGCTGTTATGGGTCCATGTCAATTTTATGTTGTTTTTGTGTCAAATGAAGAGTCTCAGATGTCTCCATACATCTCTATCACAGAATTGTCCTCTATCTTGGGTGTGTAAAGCTGCTGTTATGGGTCCATGTCAATTTTCTGTTGTTGTTGTGTCCAATGAAGAGCCTCAGATGTTTCCGTACATCTCTATTACAGCATGTTCTCTATCTTGGGTGTGTAAAGCTGCTGTTCTGGGTCCATGGAAATTTTCTGTTGTTGTTGTTGTCGTGTCCAATGAAGAGCCTCAGATGTCTCCATATATCTCTATCACAGCAATGTCCACTATCTTGGGTGTGTAAAGCTGCTGTTCTGGGTCCATGTCAATTTTCTGTTGTTGTGGTGTCTAATGAAGAGCCTCAGATGTCTCCAAGCATCTCTATTGTCTACATTTGCCATTTAGCTACACTCCAATAAGGGGACACCTCTCTACCTAAAGGACAATTAGGCTCTGCAAATGGGTTAATGAGGTGGCTTCCTGTGCTATTTTACACAAATTACAGTATTGAAACCATCAAAGGTATCTCTGAATCAAATATACTAGATTGTAAAAAGAAGCTACAGTAGAACCTCCCTTTAGCAGACACCTCTCCACAAAGGACAGTTTCCATTTGCAAAATTACCATTTTTACAATATAGCAACTCTCCCGGTAAGAGGACACTTCTCCCTAAAGTACACTGGTTCTGCAATTAGGTGTTGTCCTTTATAGGGAGATAGTTCTACTGTATTACAATATTGTACCTACCTACTGTGTATTTTATAATATAATATAATGTGGCTTGTTATTGTAAAACGACATTTGAAAATTATACCACATGTGTTTCTTTTCAACGAAAAATCAAAATTTATTTCAAGGAGAAATAACGATTATTTCTAACCTTAGAGATGAAGTATGAAAGGATTAATTGTGAAGAGTAATGATAAATGGAAAAATAAAGTGTCCAGGGATGGGAATCGACGTATTTTTTACGAACGGAAAAATATGTCCAGGGTAGCCTAGTGGACATGGCAGCTGTCCGGTAAGCAGAACACTGTGGGTTCGAATCCCATCCCTGGACACTTTTATTTTTTATTTTTCCTTTTATCATTTTTTTTCACAATTCACCCTTTCATACTTCATCCCTAAGGTTAGAAATAATCGTTATTTCTCCTTAAAATAAATTCTGATTTTTTGTTGAAAAGAAACACATGCGGGATAATTTTCAAATGTCGTTTTACTACTGTGTATTGCTACTGAACAATGGCATCTCGGGTAAGACGTGTCAGGTTGTCTCCATACAACATAGAACAATTAGCATCACTTTATCCCAGCTATGGCAAATTAAACGAATTTATTGACATCTTAGTCAATATTTACAAAATCAAGAATAAATCACAAAGTACAGTGGCATATAAATATACGACCAAATGACGATCTCTGCCTATATATTTGCTATCAAAAATAGAAATAAGTAAAATATCTTTATTTCCAGTAGAACCAGAATGAAAATCGTATGTCTTCTATATATATATACAGAATTTCTTTAGTCTTGAAATACATCGGCCCAATGTTATTTATTGTCAGTTTTCATGCGTAATTCCAGAATTGTACAGTGAAGATATTTTTCTAAGGTATTTCAAGGATAAAGAAGGGATTCATATTGTCACGTGTTTCTCCTCCAGTTCTTCGCGACGACGCCGCTTCCTCCACCGTGGATCACCTACCCTGGCTCCGTTATTTTCCCTCTACATCTCTACCCTGCATTCAGCCCAACGACCTTCTGAGAACCACCACTCAAGTGGATCTCCTTTCCTCTGGCAGTATCTCTCGACCTTACCACTGGTGGGGGGACACGAGAGACTTACCAGAAGAGTAGCGACTGTGGTGTTGGCGAGAGAGTCACAACATCAACCGGGAACAAGTCTGCTAACACTCCTCTTTTATTATAATCTTTAATCCACATTACATAAGAACTCAAATATCAATTAACAGGTATTTACAGCAAGTTACATACCAGAGCCAATATAAACAGGTATTTACAACTATTAGCCCCAGGAAACAGGACCACAGCAGTGGGCGACTCCCACATTAGTCCCAGACTTGAAATAGGCGCCATCTATTGAAGGAGGTTGTAGTTGTTTTTCAGGCTGATACTCGCGACAATACGATATAGATTCAAAATCAATTTTTTGATAATGTAAACATTGATTCCATTATTCCGTATTATATAGAAATTAGCCATTAGATAAAAACCTCTTCCAACAAGAGTAAGTATTCCAAATGGAAATAAATCCAGTGGATGTAAAATGTACATATATAGAAAAAGAAGCGTTAAAAATCTCAGAATAATTATATCTTTTATTCGAGAAATAGAGATAGTGAATCAATCAATAAGAGATTGAACCTATTTATGGATCTTATTGCAAGGTGGTATTCGGATTGAAAATGATTGATAGAGTTGGCGGATAACTTCCTGTGAAATATAGTATCACTTTCTCTTTGTTATTTTTAAAATTATTTATTGAATATAGTATGAAGGATGAATTCGTAATATTTAGTATGCATATTATTTATTATTAATAGCAAAGATACAAAAATACTTAGTATATGAGTGAAGAGAGAATGAATTGTAGTATGAATTGAGTATGAATTTCGAGCCCAAAAATGAATATATCAAGCAGACAAGCCTCAATGCTCTATAGCAAAGTACCCAGGTGCTGCACGCCACCAAGCTTGTTCCTAAAAGGTTAGATTCCCCAGGCCAAGGAAGATAAAAGAAAGACAGCTGTTGACTGGATAAGAATATTAGATAAAGCGGGAATAATTCAGCAAATGCTGGGAAAGGATAAATTTTATTTTTGCCTCGTGGTCGGTAGAGAGGCCCTTGGTTGAGCAGTTAGCGCACTTTGCCGTGCGCGGGTTGGCGAGAGTTGGACAGCTTAGGCCTTGGTGGTCACCAGAAGCTCAGTGGAAGCAGGTGACTGTAGCCTTGGTGCACCTATCGGCGTTGTGGCCGTAGCAGCCACAGCAGCGGTAGCAGACGCGGACAGACTCCTCGTAGTTCAGGATCACTTGGTCCATAATGATCCTGCCACGTCTTCCAATGGCCTTGTAGGAAGCTAAGTCCAGCTTGATGAAGGCTGTGCAGGTGCCATTTATGGTCAGAGATCTGTGTGCCACTCTGACAGACTTGTCTCCAGGAATCAGGCTGAGGGCATCGGTGGAGAGGAAGACCTTGAGAATGTCCTCATCCGCGGTTTTCACCTCCACGTTAAAGAGGCAGATTCTTGGGAGGAATTGCCTCAGTTCCCGGACTTTTAGGCCTCGGAGCTTGTTGTCCAGGACAGAGCTGACGGCAGGAAAGGCCTCACGAGAAAAGGTGTGAAGCGAAGAACAATAATTATTATATACAGAAGATCCTTTTCAAACACGAGAGCTCATCTATAGCCATTGCTACTCTGTGTAATATTCCAGCACTCTTCACTTTCGATCTGTTTAATATGCTCTGACCCTCAAGCCCCTACGAGCTCAATTGGAAGATATCCAATGATCCTACTGGTCCATGTTTGGCAAGAACAAAGACAAACAAAACTATCCATTATTTCTAAACTTAGGGATGAAGTATGATAGGATGAATTGTGAAGAGTAATGATAAACGGAAAAATAAAGTTTCCAGGGAAGGGAATCGAACCCACAATGTTCTGCTTACCGGACAGATTCCTAATGGACATTGTATCTGCCCGGTAAGCGGAATACTGTGGGCTCGATTCCCATCCCTGGACACTTTATTTTTCCGTTCATCATTACTCTTCACGATTCATCCTATCATACTTCATCCCTAAGGTTAGAAATAATCGTTATTTCTACTTAAAATAAATTTTGATTTTTCGTTCACACAAAAGAAACATTTCCGGTATAATTATCAAATTTCGTTCTACAATCATAAGCCACATTATATTGTATTATAAAGTACTATCCATCCCATAAAATCCCAAGTTAGTCTGGAACTACTAGAAACGAGATTGTCGTTGTGCAGAAGCTACTAGTAGTCGGCGCTAGGAATTCGTTAATTCAACATCCTCTCTCTGAACCACCAATGGTCATTGCGACCACTGATTCATCAGTTTACCATCGCGAATAGTTAGGAATCTAGGTAACTCCGCCTTTGCCGGTCCCAAGCCCGGATGAAAAAGGAGGAGGGGAGCAGTAACAAGCTCGCTAAAAAACCTGGGCTCAGCTTGCCCGGCTGATAGTACCCTGTAAGGTCTCCAGGGATACAGGATGAGCAGCATTTGTACTCCATGTTAGGAGCTGCTGCACATGGCGTCTGTTCCTCATGTCAGAGGCGGCCATTTCTTTTGGAGCTAAGTCGGCCTGCCACTGAGTATTGCTCCCAGTCTTAATGACAAAGGCATTCTACTTCACCCAGTCATGGTGATTGTCAAACAGACACCATCAAGGGCCACAACTTGATATGATTGAGTGGAGATAAGAAAGAAGAAGAAGAGGAATCTAGATCCGTGAGAGCCCTTCTAATGAAATCTCGCTTCTTTGATATTGTCACGATTTGGTCCGCCATGGTTCAGTCATTCCAGCCAACATGGTTGCGAATAGTTAGGAATGGTGAATCTAGGTCTGTGAAAGTAAAAAAAAAACCTTCTACCCTCCTTACTGCGATGATAAAATATATTGGGAGGGGCTTGGTTCATCAGTAGTGAACACTTCCAGCGGTCTCGCCAATTTTTAATTTACCAGACCGCTTCTTTAGAGATCTAATACTGTATTAAATCATTCTGCTTATATATGCTATACTGAAGGATGGGATATCAGAAATGGTATTCGAGTAAACTCTATGGGGATAAGCATCTAGGACAGTAGAATTACATATAAAAACGCTCTTCGGCGATGATATCCTGGTCACTCATCCCCAGACCCCTCCAACAGTGCAATGTATATAGTGCTTTGTATATATTCCGTTTCTGGGGCTCAAAAATCATCCATTCTGGTTAGCAGCACCGTAAATAAAGATATTTACAATTACATATAAATATTTGCATCGTGCAATATGGATCCTGATCAAATTCTAAAAACGAAAAAGCTTTCGAGTGGATCAGCCTTTCACGCTTAAAAAAAAAAAGACAAAATACAGTAACACCTATAATACAATATAACGCGGCTGATGATTGTAAAACGAAAATTGAAATTATACCGCGAATGTTTCTTTTATAAAATCGAAATTTATTTTCAAAGATACATTAAAAGATACATTCGCGGTATAATTTCAATTTTCGTTTTACAGTAACACCTCTCTTTAGCGGACCCCCTGCTAGCGGACACCTCCCTACAAAGGACAGTTTTCATTTGCAAAATTACCATTTTTACTATTTAGCAACTCTCCGGTAAGAAGACACCTCTCCCTAAAGGACACTTTGGCTCTGCAATTACGTGTCCTTTACAGGGAGGTTCCACTGTATTACTGCCATATTATTGTAAAAAATTCAGTTAAAGAGCCGTCTAGTATTTGATGAGGTTAAACATCGCAAGAAGAGGTTGTAATATTAGCCAAATATTTCTAGCAAACTTGTCAGTATTTTAACACAAACATGCCCGAATATCATGTCTTCTTATCTTTTGGAGCTGGTGATGTATGTGTCTTTATCATTTTCAGTTTCAACCACTATTATCCAAGATTATTAGGACTTCGAGGCCACACCCTTTACCTCTGAACAGTTTCACGTACTATTAAACTTTCTCTTCAAAGTGATTTTCCCTCATGGTATTTGTTTGCTATCGGTCTCTCGGGGATATTTAGCCTTAGCAGGGGTTTACCTGCCAATTTGGGCTGCATTCCCAAGCAACACGACACTCGGGAGAACGGCACTCCGCGCGCGGACCAGCGGCGGTACGGGACTAGCACCCGCTCCGGTGAAATGCCTCTCTCATGAGGACTTGCATCGCCGGTCGCACTCGGAGAAATTCCGACTCCCATATAACGTAGGAAAGACAAACTTCAGAATGATACAACAATTTATTTAATGTAAGCACAAAATCAACATTTATAAGATACAAGAGAAAGAGATAAATAGCAAAATATAACAACGATTGAAAAGTAATGTCTTGTACGAACTTTATTCGCAAGGTTTCGGACGTACTTCTACAGACATTATCTTTATCGGATTGAAGGTGTAATAGTAAAAATGTTCTTAATTTCATAAATTTAACTTTCTCAGCACAATTTTGCATATTAATTCTGTATATACGAAATTTACGTTTACATTTATGTTTTTTTTTTTAATAGAGCAATCCATAAATAAATATTTAATTAAAAAGGCATATATTGGATCAAAATATCATTTATTTTACCAATATTTCAGTTGGCTGAACGCCAACCTTTATCAAGGTGTTATAACATTTTGAAGTGTGTTAACAACAAACTCTTATGCCACTGTTATATGGCGCTGAGTTTGTTGTTGACACCTTTAAAATGTTATAATACCTTAATAAAGGTTGGCGTTCAGCCAACTGAAATATTGGTAAAATCTATATGTATAAAAATGAATGTTTGTCTGTTTGTCTGTCTGTATGACCTGTATACAAATTCGCAGTAGTTCACTAATTCAAACCAAAATTTCCATACATAGGTAAAAAATAACGGGGATGACGATAGGCTATTTTAAAAAATATATAAATCAATTATTAAAACTATATATTCAAATTAATCAACTTAGCTCACGAGCAGCGCCCTCTAGAAGGCGGGCGATCTGACGGCGGCGCGCGCCCATTGGCTGCCGGCGAGCACGTGACCTCCCTGCACCCCCCCCCCCCCCCCCTCCGAGAAAATGTAATCGTCCGGCTGCCCGTCGGTGGGAACTTGGACTGTTGGCTGTTGGGTTGGCTGCCGGCGAGCACGTGACTTCCCTGTGCGCGCGCACAGTTTTGTATAGTGTTTGAATAGAACATTTAATCGGGTAAACCCGGGCGTTACCCGGGTCATTCGTCTATAAAAATATCGCTTCTCAGACACAAAGTTTGGAGCGGGACGTTTCACAAGAGTGACATACACGGCGCCAATTTATAATTGTAACGAATAGTATTTGAATAAAAACATTTAATCGGGTAAAACCCGGGCGTTGCCCGGGTCATTCGGCTAGTAAATGATATTTTGATCAAATATATGCCTTTTTAATTAAAGATTTATGTTTATAAATACTATATTTTTCTCATATGCAAAAATATCTTGTTCTGTTAATACTCATCTCGTACTTCTTTCTGTTTTGTCATTGTAAAGCCTTAGAAGGACGTCCGAAAGCTTGCTAATAAAGTTTGAATAAGATACTCCTCTTCAATCGTCCTTATATTATGGTATTTTTATTCGAAAAATTTAATTTAGTCAAAGAGATATTTATAGCCCAGGTTCCTGGAGCGCAGAACGCCAACTATTCGGAATAAGATACAAGATAAGCAATGAGAGAAATTTCTTCGGGGATCGATGGAAGGCTGGTTAAACCGTTTGGTTTTCGACCACTACGACCCGGGTTCGATTCCCCGATTCTTGCAAAAGTCCAACCCCACCAGCGAGTGCAAGTAACAAAACGGGGCTCTGGCACATTTGTAAGTGCAAAAGTTGAACTGCTTTTCACATGTGTAGACATGTGACAATTTGACAATTAAAATAATTTTATTGACTGTCAGTCAATGTAACAACTCAACCAGGAGGGTGAAAAAGAAATATTTACATTTGACAGTTGTCAGGAATCAAGGCATCGCCGCCTAAGACTGGCCAAATCGGAGCTAACATCGGGATGTTTGCCCCGAGCCGGTTCTATGGCCGCGCTGAGGAACTCAGCGAGGACTCCCCTCATCGCAGGTGTCAGTCTCGCCATGAGGGACTCTCTTTCATCGATGAAGAGAATGGCATCCTTGAGGTCATTCGGTTGGATCCCTGATTGATATAAGGGCCTTAGGCAGGTTAAGTGCTTCAGTTTCTTGAAGATTTCAATAACCATACACTCCTCCCTCATGATCGGCGTCATCTCCTCCTCGTCGGGAGCAGGTGGTATCGGCCCGGCAGGCTGAGGCGCGGGCAGTGGGGGTGTTGGAGGCACTGCGGCTGGCGAGGTCTTGAGCGCCGCCCTAAACCTGCCCGAGGACTTTGTATATGTTGGAGTTTCCTCCGGGCTTCAGGCCCAAGAGCTGACGGATTAAGCCGGCGAGAGCGTCGCCCTGCGAAGGTGACAGGAGGGGTCCCCGCTTTCGAGCCTTGGTCTTCGAGGAGAGGAGGTCCAAGACCTCCTCCCGCCCGAGGCCAAGGGCGTCCGTCTGGGCGAAGGAGACGCCCGGGTTCCTCTCCAGGAAAGTCACGAGGCCTTCTCTCGTTGATGTTCCCGACGAGGAGGTGGAGGATGTCGATATCTCCTCGATTGACATCTCAACGTCCAGTGTAGGGACTGCAGGCCCGTGACTCCCAGGAGCCCGCAGGGACGGAGCAGGGGTGACAGGTGGAGGGGCAGGAGGCGCCATCTCCGTAGGTATGGCCGGGGCCACTGGTGGTGATTGCCGGGGTGCTGCAGGTGGATGTAGCGCAGCTCGGCTTGTGGAGGGCACTTCGGAGACCTCCATGGCTGGACTGGGGGACGCCGGTGGTGGAGGCTGGGCAGAAGGCGGCTGAGGCGGCCTGGGCGTAGTCACTGGGGGGACGCCGGTTGGAGAGGTTGGGGTGGCCGGTCTAGGGGCGTTGGATCGCCCTGCAAGCAGGGGGCAGTTGGCCCTGCGGTGCCCCTGCCCGTGGCATCTGGAACACCTGATGCCATAGGACAGGTATGCGGGCCAAACCTCGCCTTTGATCTTTATCTCGAGGCGGGTAGGGAGCCTCTCGGTGGTTACTCCTTCGTGGAGGACGATGAAAGCGTCTCGGCGGCCGTCGTTATAGATGTAAGGGCCGGCTTTCATTAGTTTGGGCGCGATTGAAGTTACGCGCCCGTAGGGTGTTAGGGCGCTGATGATGGTAAAATCCTCCACGAAGAAGGGGAGGTTGCCCACGGTGATTTTCATCGCTCTCTTGCGGAATGGGAAGGCCCTGAATAGAGTGCCTTCAACCTCGAGGCCCTCGCTGATGAGGCGCTCGGCCAGGCTTCTGTTGTTCAGTCCCATCAGGTAGTGCCCGTTGATTTTGGAGACCTGGAAGACATTGTTGGTGCCACCGATCATCCTGTCGACGGCCCTTATGTAGTGGTAGGGCTCAAGTTCGGGGATGTACTCCACGTAGACGCAGTTGTCTTCGGCGGAGGACGCCTGCCGCGCCCTGGCCTCCGCAATATGCGCTCGAGTGGTCTTGATCTCTTCCGCCCGCGGCACCCATCCCGTGGACGATCGTGGCCGGGAATTGGCTCCTGCGCCCCTGGGGTTAGAGTGATGTTTCGCCGCTGTGGGTGAACCCGGCGAGTCGCGGCGCCTTCTCTTATTCCTGACGACGGTGAAGTCGTCGTCCTCTCCAGGGCGTTGGTCCTCAGTGTAGTCCGCCCAGTTTCCCAGGACACGGGCAGCGCCATTGGATGACGTGGCTGCTGCCGAGCCGGTCGTGACGTCACCGCGCGCGGCGGCCAGATTTGCATTTCCAACGCCTGTCGGCGGATTTGCATACCTTTGATCTTCGCTAGAAGAAATTGAAAAATTCTTCTGAAGATCTTGTTTCGCTGTTAGTTCAGCACATGGTTGCGCTTGCATGCCGTGCCTTGCAGGCTTCTCTTCGGCTTTTGAAGGGCTCTCAGCCCGTACCAAACTTGTCGCCATCCGCGACGTTATTCCGCTCGCCAGAGGCGAAAAAACACGGAGCTCGCGCGACGCGTGGCCGCACGGCCGAGTGTGTGTGTGTGTAGACATGTGGTGCACTTACAGTAAAAGCAGTCGCTAACTACCCACCATGATTTTCATGGCCTGTACCACGTTTACTAGGGATATTTAAAAAAATATATATATATATATTTATTTCGTCTCAATTTACAGGTGTTACATTCGAGTCACCTTGTCCTGGCTATTTACACATGGCGAGTTGGTGGAGTTGAGGTGGTCCCCCCGGACCTTGCAGGAGGGTCTTCTAGAGTATCAAAATATAAATATCAAAAATTAATAATCCGTGCATTAAATATATTAAATACTTTGTTACAATATACCTATTTCATACTGTACTACAACCTGTTTGTTCTATAGAATCAGTTTTTAATTTTGGAGGTATGTGTTCATGTGTAATTTGCAAAGGTATACATTTTTTTACTTATAGAAATATTCCATAAATTTTAATGTATAATATTTTCTCTCTTTTTTTTTTCTCGGTAAATGATACAGTTTTACCCGTGGATATATTTTGGCCTATTGTATCTGAATATAAACATCATTCAATATATCCACCTTCCATCTTTACACATTTGGTCCAGCGTTCTTTCCAACTCACAAATACACTTTAGTAAAATGCTACATCTTGCTTTCTTATCACGTAGTAGAAGCCATGGAAATATATTTACGGGGCTGCTAACCAGAAATGATGATTTTTTGAAAGCTTTAGAAAGCTCGAGGCTGCGAGCTGAGAAAATAACTCGCGCACAATTAAAAGGTGAAAACACCGAATTTTACATTCAAGACGTCCTGCGCCTCTGCAAAGAGGTAGATCCTCATATGAATGAGAAAGATAAAATATTCCATCTGATGAAAGAGATAGCCGAGGAGCTCTACCAGCCACTTCCTCCAGTGGTACAGGCCATGATAATCATGGTGGGTAGTAAGCGACTCCTTTTACTGTAAGCGCACCACATGTCTACACATGTGAAAAGCAGTTCGACTTTGCACTTACAAATATGCCAGAACCCCGTTTCTTTACTGGCACTCGCTGATGGATTTGGACTTTTGCAAGAATCGGGGCCATTGGAGCTCTTTTTTTTTTTTTTTGTAAACAGAAAAAAAAGTGCCCAATGCAGGAATCGAACCCTGGTCGTAGCAGTCGAAAACCAATGGTTTAGACCAATCTTCTACCGACCCCCATCTTGCATTCTGAATGTATGAATTAATTTTTTAAAATAAATATAAATATATTAAAAATAAAAAAATGGCATATCCTGACCAGGGCAACATGTGCTTTTCAGATTGAAGAGCGCCATCCAGTGGAACAGAAATCAACTAAACATTGATTTAGTCTGTTTCCTGATATTTGGCCAACCCAATTTCTTTATAAATCAAGAAAAGCCATTCACGAACGCGTTTCGCGCTGTTGGCGCTCGTCAGAAAGGAGCAGGCTGTACCAGTGCGACCAAAAATATTTTTGGTCCCAGTGGTTTCTTGAAAAACCAAGAAATGGATATTTAAGGCCAAATTTGCGTACATACGCTTAACACATGAAAAAATAATTTTATAAAAATTGTTTCTATTATTTTTTAATGTAAACATTTTTTTAATAGAGTAATCCATAAATAAATATTTAATTAAAAATAGTAACCAGGCACTTGTCCATTGTTACAATTGAGCAAAGTATCTCGAAGTGAGCGCAGCTAGTAATGGCGATGAATATCAGAAGCTTTTTTTATTTCGTGTTTTTGATGGCTTTTTTTTACCTTTTGATTTCGGTTAGTGTTTACGGTTTAGTGTGTGCTACTAACTTTTTATTGGATAGGTTTTTTAGGACAGTGTGGTTTTTTATTACTAACCCATTTTATTTCTATAAGGGTCACAGTTGGTGGGGGTATGCTATGTGGGGGGTTACTTATTATCCTACAGTGAGAGATTATGTTAGGGGGGGTTAGAGTTTTTTTTTTTCTTTTTTTTCTTTCTTTCTGCATTGGCAATTTTAATCAAAATTCTTTTTTTTTTTATAATTTTTTATTGGCGTTTTATCAAAATTATTTTAGTGATTGGCTTTTTTTTTTTTAGCATTGGCATTTTTTTCAAAATTCATCTCCCTTATTAGCCAACCTCATTTACTTTCTGATGGCCACTATTCCTCCCTGATACCAGGCAGTCTGCCCCCACGCTTATGATGCGCTCGCTGAACGCCCTGATCTCAAGTTGGAACTCTCAAGAGCTTCCTCTCAGCTCTAATCTTATTGGGCCCAAGAATTACTTTTTCTTCTAAGTATCTGGAACTCTTGCTGTTGTTGCTGAGTATCTTAAACACTCAAGAAATTTCCCTAACCTATGATCAAATTGGATTCAAGAAAATGTTTTACTTTTGAAGAGCTGGAACTAAGACATTCTGTTGTATGCCTATTAAACGTAACCCAAGAATTTCTCTTACCTCTGTACATATGAAACTAAAGCTCTCCTGCTGTTACTATTGGGTATCTGGAACCTTTTCTGTTGTTGCTGAACATCTGGTATCATTTACTTCTTCAACTCTGATTACTTCAAACTCAACAACTTGCCTGTGCTGATGATCCCTTGAAACAACGCTATCTGTATTCCCGATGTACTCCTGGGACTCCTGCTCATCTCCATCTTCCAGGCCTCAATCCCCCAAGACCTGACCATCAACCTAACCAATCATGTCGACCCCACATTATCTTCTGCCCCATCTCTCTGTCGGAGCTGCCTGACTTCTCCAATGTCCAGGGAGGATCCCGAGAAAATGGCCATTCCTCAAATTCCTGTTTCTCTCTTCAACATCTACTCCACCATCTCTACCTAGCCCCCTTTTTCACCATTGAGATGAATAAAATTGAAAATTTCTCTAAAAGTGTTTGAAACAATTTTTCATAAATTAAATATATACATATTTTTAAAATAGAACAATCTACTTATATATTTGCCTTATTCTGTCTGTTTGTCTGAAGCTCACGGATGGGATTTTTCATAACCATCGGTGGTTCAGTGGTAGAATGCTTGCCTGCCACCTGGGCGGCCCGGGTTCGATTCCCGGCCGATGCATTTTTTTTTTTTTTTTTACAATTTTTAAAACTCATTTATATATTATACAAGAATGACATCCACGGCGCCAATTTATAATTGTAACGAATAGTATTTGAATAAAAGCATTTAATCGGGTAAAACCCGGGCGTTGCCCGGGTCATTCGTATATAATAATTGTATAAACGAATGCAAGACAAAATCACCGCGAATGTTTCTTTTTTTTAAGGCAATTTATTTTAAAGGCAATTATCGTTATTTATCGTTAATTTTTGTTTCGATTTTATTGAAAAAAAAACGATATGGTGCCTTTAAAAAATGATCTTTATTACTATGCAGTTTTCTATTTAGTCAATATACCTAAGTTCATGTTGCAAATGTAATTATCTCTATCGATTTAGTAGGTGAAATGCAAAAAAAAAAAATCGACATGATGAAATCTTTATGAAAATTCACATTTTTATTTTTATATTTTCAAGACACACACAGTTTGGGGCGGGACGTTTCACAAGAGAGACATCCACGGCGCCAATTTATAATTGTAACGAATAGTATTTTAATTAAAACATTTTAAAAACACACAGTTTGGAACGGGACGTTTCACAAGAGTGACATCCATGGCGCCAATTTATAATTGTAACGAATAGTATTTGAATTAAAACGTTTTAAAAATATATACGCACTCGGGTAAAACCCGGGCGTTGCCCGGGCCATTCGTCTAGTTCATATATAAATCATTAGGTAAAAAAAATCAGATATACAAACCTTTTTATTACCTAAATATATATATGTAGTATAAAACCTCCCCTTTTACATGTACATTGTATTCAACAAATAAAGCCAACCTACAGACAACCCAGACAGAGACAGGAGGGTAAATTCCGGTCACTTGAGACACCAGCGACATTCCAAGGGGCGACCACTGGGGTCCGTCAGTTAACACCTCGGGACTTTTAAGACAGTTGGGGATTGTGTGCGACACGAACGGCCGTCCAGCTGTGCCAGTCCCGTCTCTCTCTGGTTGTCTGAGTATTTCTTTCAACTTATGATGTCCTTGTTTATTTTCCCCACCTCTTATTACAACATATATATTAAAAATAAAAAGGCATATCCTGACCAGGAGCACATGTGCTTTTTAGATGGCAGAGCGTCATCTGGTGGAACAGAAATCAACTAAACATTGATTTAACCTGTTCCCTGATATTTAGCCAAACCAATTTCTTGATAAATCAAGAAAAAGCCATCCACGAAAGCGTTTCGCGCTGTTGACGTTCGTCAGCGTGGAGCAGTCTGTACCACTGCGACCAAAAATATTTTTAGTCCCAGAGGCTTCTTGAGAAACCAAGTAATGGGTATTTAAGGCCAAATTTGCGTAAATATGCTTAACACATGAAAAAATTAGCTTGCTGTTCTGAATTAATGTTTAAAATATACTTTATCAGTGAATTATAATTTATTATATTTTACATAACTTCTTCCAAAATATATATAATGGTATTTTTATTATATTATCTGGCATGGTGTCAGTTTCAAATATCAATCAGACGAATGTTTTATACCGCATTTTACTTGATATTAAAATAAATCTATAAAAACATATATGGCGCCTCTCCCATTATAATAGACATTAAAACTAGACGCCATTTATTGACCGTCGCCGCAAACAAGCGGCCTCAGGTCAGTGACAAAGCCACAACACCAGCTTTGGCAAACTTTGAAGCGTCCACCTAGAGACCTTGTTTTCGGTTTAATGACCCTCGTCAATTCAGAGCGGACTTTATTCTGCGGCGACGGTCAATAGATGACGTCTAGTTTTGACGTTTATTTTGACGGGAGAGGCGACCTATGCTATTATAGGTCAATTTATCCCTGCACAAAATTTATATCTATTAATCCTGCTCCGAAATAACTTTATTAGGTACCGCTCAAAAAGAGCAACCTAGCTTATGTTATTTATAATGAATAATATGAACAGGTTCTTTACAGAAAACAATGCTCAATGCGGGATTAGATCCCGGTTCATGGCTGTCGGGTATTCGAGGGTTTTAACCTCTCGTCCACCGACTTTTTGACATCTATTAAAATAAATGCATTCCTATAATTTATAAATTAAAATATAAATCAACGAAATTTTTACAATAAAATGATTCTTAGAAGTAAATTTTATCCTTCTTAAATATCAACTACACTTTCTTTTGCAACGAGAACTCGGGTATTGATTATTCTGTGATGTACACTGATTGTCCGTCTTTTTTTTTTTTTTAAGGCGACAGGGGTAATTTTGCTCATACTTATTATCTCGTGTGTCTTCAATAAAGGTCACTGTAATATCTTTCAGAGTTATTGTCTGAATCCCGATATACATGCTAAAAATTACAACTTCCTTTTGTCCATGAGTTTAGTTCACACTTGGTTATCTCGTGTGTCTTCAATAAATATCACTGTAATATCTTTCAGAGTTATTGTCTGAATCCCGATATACATGCTAAAAGTTACAACTTCCTTTTGTCCATGAGTTTAGTTCACACTTGGTTATCTCGTGTGTCTTCAATAAAGGTCACTGTAATATCTTTCAGAGTTATTGTCTGAATCCCGATATACATGCTAAAAGTTACAACTTCCTTTTGTCCATGAGTTTAGTTCACACTTGGTTATCTCGTGTGTCTTCAATAAAGGTCACTGTAATATCTTTCAGAGTTATTGTCTGAATCCCGATATACATGCTAAAAGGTACAACTTCCTTAAATTTTGTCCATGAGTGCAGTTCACACAAGTTATCTCGTGTCTCTTTAATAAAGGTCACGGTAATATCTTTCAGAGTTATTGTCTGAATACGGATTTACATACTAAAAAGTACAACTTTCTTAAGTTTTGTACATGAGTATATACTACTCTGATCAAAAAGTTTCGACACTTTGCTCATAAGTTTAAAAAAATTTTATTATTCTACCAAATTCAAATTGTCCCCTTCAAAGTAGTCCCCGTTGGCCGCGATGCACTTCAGCCACCTTTTTTTCCTGTCGCTAAAAACACCTCTGGTAGTCTGTTTTCTGGATCGCCTTTATGGCCTTCTTCGATTCCACTTTGATCTCTTCTATGCTCTGAAATTTCCGACCCTTTAACTTTTTTTTAGCTTTCCAAAGTCTTATTTTGGTCTAATTGCCATGTGTTTCTAATCTATAATCCAAAATGTGTATTATTACCTTGTACTTCCAATCTATAATTCAAATTGTGTACCATATTATCAATGAACTGCCTGTGATGACACATGGTCAGAATTGTCTGATGTTGAGATAAAGGTGTGTACAGGACGATGACTTTGACTCCACCACAGGATTCCTGGGTTCTACCATGGGCCGGTTGAAGAGGATGGCACAGGCTGGACATAACCGCTACATCCTGTACCTCTTTCTTTTCTCCCTCTTTGTCTTCTTTGTCATCTACATCTTGATGAAGTTCAAGTAACATCTACAATCTTGGTATCTTCACTCCATCATCATCCCAAGCATTCTTTCTTTATTTTCTTTTTAAGGGAAATTTTTTCCACAGTTTTTTTTTGTCTCTATTTTCTTTATTCCTTCTCACATCTTGTTGAATTTTTTTAATTTATTATTTAATATATTATTTGTGTGAAAAGAGAAATATATATGATTTTTTTGTTTGAATATACTATTTTTTGTGGTATATTTTGTATAAAAGATTTTTTGTATGATAATATAAATATTGTTTAAAAGAATAACTTTTTATGGAAATAAATATATTTTTATATACCATTTTTTGGTCTCTTCTTTTTCTTTTTAATTTATTATTTAAATTTATAGTAGAATCTCCATGAGAAGATACTATTGCTAGAATATACCTCTATACAAAACCATTTTCACAGCCATAATTGCCATTTTGTTGTTGTTTCATATCCCCTAGTGTAAAGAATACACAAATTCCATGAATTCATGCTTCTCAAGTTATTGCCAATTTTACCGTTTAGCAAAGACAAAATCAGACTTTCACCAAAGTGTGTCTGGATCATGGTGCCATGATCAACGAAAGCTGTACCCCTACACCCCATTCCATGAGATCAGCTCGAGTAGCAAACTCAGCCTTTGCCGGTCCCAAGCCCAGATGAAAAAGGAGGAGGGGGAGCAGTAACAAGCTCACTAAAAAACATGGGTTCAGCTGGCCCAGCTGATAGTACCCTGTAAGGGCTCCTAATCCAGGGATACAGGATGAGCAGCGTTTGTACTCCATGTTAGGAGCAGCTGCACATGGCGTCTGTTCCTCATGTCAGAGGTGGCCATTTCTTTTGGAGCTAAGTCGGCCTGTCACTGAGTAGTGCTCCCAGTCTTAATGACAAAGGCAGACACATTCTACTTCACCCAGTCATGATGGTTGTCAAAGCTTGATACCCTGATATGATGGACTGGGGGACGCCGGTGGTGGAGGCTGGGCAGAAGGCGGCTGAGGCGGCCTGGGCGTAGTCACTGGGGGGACGCCGGTTGGAGAGGTTGGGGTGGCCGGTCTAGGGGCGTTGGATCGCCCTGCAAGCAGGGGGCAGTTGGCCCTGCGGTGCCCCTGCCCGTGGCATCTGGAACACCTGATGCCATAGGACAGGTATGCGGGCCAAACCTCGCCTTTGATCTTTATCTCGAGGCGGGTAGGGAGCCTCTCGGTGGTTACTCCTTCGTGGAGGACGATGAAAGCGTCTCGGCGGCCGTCGTTATAGATGTAAGGGCCGGCTTTCATTAGTTTGGGCGCGATTGAAGTTACGCGCCCGTAGGGTGTTAGGGCGCTGATGATGGTAAAATCCTCCACGAAGAAGGGGAGGTTGCCCACGGTGATTTTCATCGCTCTCTTGCGGAATGGGAAGGCCCTGAATAGAGTGCCCTCAACCTCGAGGCCCTCGCTGATGAGGCGCTCGGCCAGGCTTCTGTTGTTCAGTCCCATCAGGTAGTGCCCGTTGATTTTGAAGACCTGGAAGACATTGTTGGTGCCACCGATCATCCTGTCGACGGCCCTTATGTAGTGGTAGGGCTCAAGTTCGGGGATGTACTCCACGTAGACGCAGTTGTCTTCGGCGGAGGACGCCTGCCGCGCCCTGGCCTCCGCAATATGCGCTCGAGTGGTCTTGATCTCTTCCGCCCGCGGCACCCATCCCGTGGACGATCGTGGCCGGGAATTGGCTCCTGCGCCCCTGGGGTTAGAGTGATGTTTAGCCGCTGTGGGTGAACCCGGCGAGTCGCGGCGCCTTCTCTTATTCCTGACGACGGTGAAGTCGTCGTCCTCTCCAGGGCGTTGGTCCTCAGTGTAGTCCGCCCAGTTTCCCAGGACACGGGCAGCGCCATTGGATGACGTGGCTGCTGCCGAGCCGGTCGTGACGTCACCGCGCGCGGCGGCCAGATTTGCATTTCCAACGCCTGTCGGCGGATTTGCATACCTTTGATCTTCGCTAGAAGAAATTGAAAAATTCTTCTGAAGATCTTGTTTCGCTGTTAGTTCAGCACATGGTTGCGCTTGCATGCCGTGCCTTGCAGGCTTCTCTTCGGCTTTTGAAGGGCTCTCAGCCCGTACCAAACTTGTCGCCATCCGCGACGTTATGCCGCTCACCAGAGGCGAAAAAACACGGAGCTCGCGCGACGCGTGGCCGCACGGCCGAGTGTGTGTGTGAGTAGACATGTGGTGCACTTACAGTAAAAGCAGTCGCTAACTACCCACCATGATTTTCATGGCCTGTACCACGTGTACTAGGGATATTTTAAAAAAAATATATATATATATATATTTATTTCGTCTCAATTTACAGGTGTTACATTCGAGTCACCTTGTCCTGGCTATTTACACATGGCGAGTTGGTGGAGTAGAGGTGGTCCCCCCGGACCTTGCAGGAGGGTCTTCTAGAGTATCAAAATATAAATATCAAAAATTAATAATCCGTGCATCAAATATATTAAATACTTTGTTACAATATACCTATTTCATACTGTACTACAACCTGTTTGTTCTGTAGAATCAGTTTTTAATTTTGGAGGTATGTGTTCATGTGTAATTTGCAAAGGTATACATTTTTTTACTTATAGAAATATTCCATAAATTTTAATGTATAATATTTTCTCTCTTTTTTTTTTTCTCGGTAAATGATACAGTTTTACCCGTGGATATATTTTGGCCTATTGTATCTGAATATAAACATCATTCAATGTATCTGTACACATTTGGTCCAGCGTTCTTTCCAACTCACAAATACACTTTAGTAAAATGCTACATCTTGCTTTCTTATCACGTAGTAGAAGCCATGGAAATATCTTAACGGGGCTGCTAACCAGAAATGATGATTTTTTTGAAAGCTTTAGAAAGCTCGAGACTGCGAGCTGAGAAAATACTTATAACTCGCGCACAATTAAAAGGTGAAAACACCGAATTTTACATTCAAGACGTCCTGCGCCTCTGCAAAGAGGTAGATCCTCATATGAATGAGGAAGATAAAATATTCCATCTGATGAAAGAGATAGCCGAGGAGCTCTACCAGCCACTTCCTCCAGTGGTACAGGCCATGATAATCATGGTGGGTAGAAGTATGTGACTACTTTTATTGTAAGTGCACCACATGTCTACACATGTGAAAAGCAGTTCGACTTTACACTTACAAATGTGTCAGAGCCCCGTTTGGTTACTGGCACTCGCTGGTGGGATTGGACTTTTCCAAGAATCGAGGGCCATTGGAGCATTTTTTTTTTTTTTTATAAGAAAAAAAAGTGCCCAATGCGGGGATTGAACCTGGGTCGTAGCGGTCGAAAACCAATGGTTTAGATCATCCTTCTACCGACCCCCATCTTGCTTTCTAAATGTGTGAATTAATTTTTTTAAAATAAATATGAATATATTTATTAAAAATAAAAAAGGCATATCCTGACCAGGAGCCCATTTGCTTTACAGAAGGCAGAGCGCCATCTGGTGGAACAGAAATCAACTAAACATTGATTTAGCCTGTTTCCTGATATTTGGCCAACCCAATTTCTTTATAAATCAAGAAAAGCCATTCACGAACGCGTTTCGCGCTGTTGGCGCTCGTCAGAAAGGAGCAGGCTGTACCAGTGCGACCAAAAATATTTTTGGTCCCAGTGGTTTCTTGAAAAACCAAGAAATGGGTATTTAAGGCCAAATTTGCGTACATACGCTTAACACATGAAAAAATAATTTAAAAAAAATTGTTTCTATTATTTTTTAATGTAAACATTTTTTTAATAGAGTAATCCATAAATAAATATTTAATTAAAAATAGTAACCAGGCACTTGTCCATTGTTACAATTGAGCAAAGTATCTCGAAGTGAGCGCAGCTAGTAATGGCGATGAATATCAGAGGCTTTTTTTATTTCGTGTTTTTGATGGCTTTTTTTTACCTTTTGATTTCGGTTAGTGTTTACGGTTTAGTGTGTGCTACTAACTTTTTATTGGATAGGTTTTTTAGGACAGTGTGGTTTTTTATTACTAACCCATTTTATTTCTATAAGGGTCACAGTTGGTGGGGGTATGCTATGTGGGGGGTTACTTATTATCCTACAGTGAGAGATTATGTTAGGGGGGGTTAGAGTTTTTTTTTTTTCTTTTTTTTCCTTCTTTCTGCATTGGCAATTTTAATCAAAATTCTTTTTTTTTTTATATAATTTTTTATTGGCGTTTTATCAAAATTATTTTAGTGATTGGCTTTTTTTTTTTTTTTTTTTTTTAGCATTGGCATTTTTTTCAAAATTCATCTCCCTTATTAGCCAACCTCATTTACTTTCTGATGGCCACTATACCTCCCTGATACCAGGCAGTCTGCTCCCACGATCTTGATGCGCTCGCTGAACGCCCTGATCTCAAGTTGGAACTCTCAAGAGCTTCCTCTCAGCTCTAATCTTATTGGGCCCAAGAATTACTTTTTCTTCTAAGTATCTGGAACTCTTGCTGTTGTTGCTGAGTATCTTAAACACTCAAGAAATTTCCCTAACCTATGATCAAATTGGATTCAAGAAAATGTTTTACTTTTGAAGAGCTGGAACTAAGACATTCTGTTGTATGCCTATTAAACGTAACCCAAGAATTTCTCTTACCTCTGTACATATGAAACTAAAGCTCTCCTGCTGTTACTATTGGGTATCTGGAACCTTTTCTGTTGTTGCTGAACATCTGGCATCATTTACTTCTTCAACTCTGATTACTTCAAACTCAACAACTTGCCTGTGCTGATGATCCCTTGAAACAACGCTATCTGTATTCCCGATGTACTCCTGGGACTCCTGCTCATCTCCATCTTCCAGGCCTCAATCCCCCAAGACCTGACCATCAACCTAACCAATCATGTCGACCCCACATTATCTTCTGCCCCATCTCTCTGTCGGAGCTGCCTGACTTCTCCAATGTCCAGGGAGGATCCCGAGAAAATGGCCATTCCTCAAATTCCTGTTTCTCTCTTCAACATCTACTCCACCATCTCTACCTAGCCCCCTTTTTCACCATTGAGATGAATAAAATTGAAAATTTCTCTAAAAGTGTTTGAAACAATTTTTCATAAATTAAATATATACATATTTTTAAAATAGAACAATCTACTTATATATTTGCCTTATTCTGTCTGTTTGTCTGAAGCTCACGGATGGGATTTTTCATAACCATCGGTGGTTCAGTGGTAGAATGCTCGCCTGCCACCTGGGCGGCCCGGGTTCGATTCCCGGCCGATGCATTTTTTTTTTTTTTTTACAATTTTTAAAACTCATTTATATATTATACAAGAATGACATCCACGGCGCCAATTTATAATTGTAACGAATAGTATTTGAATAAAAGCATTTAATCGGTTAAAACCCGGGCGTTGCCCGGGTCATTCGTATATAATAATTGTATAAACGAATGCAAGACAAAATCACCGCGAATGTTTCTTTTTTTAAGGCAATTTATTTTAAAGGCAATTATCGTTATTTATCGTTAATTTTTGTTTCGATTTTATTGAAAAAAAAACGATATGGTGCCTTTAAAAAATGATCTTTATTACTATGCAGTTTTCTATTTAGTCAATATACCTAAGTTCATGTTGCAAATGTAATTATCTCTATCGATTTAGTAGGTGAAATGCAAAAAAAAAAATCGACATGATGAAATCTTTATGAAAATTCACATTTTTATTTTTATATTTTCAAGACACACACAGTTTGGGGCGGGACGTTTCACAAGAGAGACATCCACGGCGCCAATTTATAATTGTAACGAATAGTATTTTAATTAAAACATTTTAAAAACACACAGTTTGGAACGGGACGTTTCACAAGAGTGACATCCATGGCGCCAATTTATAATTGTAACGAATAGTATTTGAATTAAAACGTTTTAAAAATATATACGCACTCGGGTAAAACCCGGGCGTTGCCCGGGCCATTCGTCTAGTTCATATATAAATCATTAGGTAAAAAAAATCAGATATACAAACCTTTTTATTACCTAAATATATATATGTAGTATAAAACCTCCCCTTTTACATGTACATTGTATTCAACAAATAAAGCCAACCTACAGACAACCCAGACAGAGACAGGAGGGTAAATTCCGGTCACTTGAGACACCAGCGACATTCCAAGGGGCGACCACTGGGGTCCGTCAGTTAACACCTCGGGACTTTTAAGACAGTTGGGGATTGTGTGCGACACGAACGGCCGTCCAGCTGTGCCAGTCCCGTCTCTCTCTGGTTGTCTGAGTATTTCTTTCAACTTATGATGTCCTTGTTTATTTTCCCCACCTCTTATTACAACATATATATTAAAAATAAAAAGGCATATCCTGACCAGGAGCACATGTGCTTTTTAGATGGCAGAGCGTCATCTGGTGGAACAGAAATCAACTAAACATTGATTTAACCTGTTCCCTGATATTTAGCCAAACCAATTTCTTGATAAATCAAGAAAAAGCCATCCACGAAAGCGTTTCGCGCTGTTGACGTTCGTCAGCGTGGAGCAGTCTGTACCACTGCGACCAAAAATATTTTTAGTCCCAGAGGCTTCTTGAGAAACCAAGTAATGGGTATTTAAGGCCAAATTTGCGTAAATATGCTTAACACATGAAAAAATTAGCTTGCTGTTCTGAATTAATGTTTAAAATATACTTTATCAGTGAATTATAATTTATTATATTTTACATAACTTCTTCCAAAATATATATAATGGTATTTTTATTATATTATCTGGCATGGTGTCAGTTTCAAATATCAATCAGACGAATGTTTTATACCGCATTTTACTTGATATTAAAATAAATCTATAAAAACATATATGGCGCCTCTCCCATTATAATAGACATTAAAACTAGACGCCATTTATTGACCGTCGCCGCAAACAAGCGGCCTCAGGTCAGTGACAAAGCCACAACACCAGCTTTGGCAAACTTTGAAGCGTCCACCTAGAGACCTTGTTTTCGGTTTAATGACCCTCGTCAATTCAGAGCGGACTTTATTCTGCGGCGACGGTCAATAGATGACGTCTAGTTTTGACGTTTATTTTGACGGGAGAGGCGACCTATGCTATTATAGGTCAATTTATCCCTGCACAAAATTTATATCTATTAATCCTGCTCCGAAATAACTTTATTAGGTACCGCTCAAAAAGAGCAACCTAGCTTATGTTATTTATAATGAATAATATGAACAGGTTCTTTACAGAAAACAATGCTCAATGCGGGATTCGATCCCGGTTCATGGCTCTCGGGTATTCGAGGGTTTCAATCACTCGTCCACCGACTTTTTGACATCTATTAAAATAAATGCATTCCTATACTTTATAAATTCAAATATATATCAACGAAATTTATACAATAAAATGATTCTTAGAAGTAAATTTTATCCTTCTTAAATATCAACTACACTTTCTTTTGCAACGAGAACTCGGGTATTGATTATTCTGTAATGTACACTCATGGTCCGTCTTTTTTTTTTTTAAGGCGACAGGGGTAATTTTGCTCATACTTGTTATCTCGTGTGTCTTCAATAAAGGTCACTGTACTATCTTTCAGAGTTATTGTCTGAATCCCGATATATATATGATAAAAGTTACAACTTCCTTTTGTCCATGAGTTTAGTTCACACTTGGTTATCTCGTGTGTCTTCAATAAAGGTCACTGTAATATCTTTCAGAGTTATTGTCTGAATCCCGATATACATGATAAAAGTTACAACTTCCTTTTGTCCATGAGTTTAGTTCACACTTGGTTATCTCGTGTGTCTTCAATAAAGGTCACTGTAATATCTTTCAGAGTTATTGTCTGAATCCCGATATACATGATAAAAGTTACAACTTCCTTTTGTCCATGAGTTTAGTTCACACTTGGTTATCTCGTGTGTCTTCAATAAAGGTCACTGTAATATCTTTCAGAGTTATTGTCTGAATCCCGATATACATGCTAAAAGTTACAACTTCCTTTTGTCCATGAGTTTAGTTCACACTTGGTTATCTCGTGTGTCTTCAATAAAGGTCACTGTAATATCTTTCAGAGTTATTGTCTGAATCCCAATATACATGCTAAAAGGTACAACTTCCTTAAGTGTTGTCCATGAGTGTAGTTCACACTTGGTTATCTCGTGTGTCTTCAATAAAGGTCACTGTAATATCTTTCAGAGTTATTGTCTGAATCCCGATATACATGCTAAAAGGTACAACTTCCTTAAATTTTGTCCATGAGTGCAGTTCACACAAGTTATCTCGTGTCTCTTTAATAAAGGTCACGGTAATATCTTTCAGAGTTATTGTCTGAATACGGATTTACATACTAAAAAGTACAACTTTCTTAAGTTTTGTACATGAGTATATACTACTCTGATCAAAAAGTTTCGACACTTTGCTCATAAGTTTAAAAAAATTTTATTATTCTACCAAATTCAAATTGTCCCCTTCAAAGTAGTCCCTGTTGGCCGCGATGCACTTCAGCCACCTTTTTTCCTGTCGCCAAAACACCTCTGGTAGTCTGTTTTCTGGATCGCCTTTATGGCCTTCTTCGATTCCACTTTGATCTCTTCTATGCTCTGAAATTTCCGACCCTTTAACTTTTTTTTAGCTTTCCAAAGTCTTATTTTGGTCTAATTGCCATGTGTTTCTAATCTATAATCCAAAATGTGTATTATTACCTTGTACTTCCAATCTATAATTCAAATTGTGTACCATATTATCAATGAACTGCCTGTGATGACACATGGTCAGAATTGTCTGATGTTGAGATAAAGGTGTGTACAGGGCGATGACTTTGACTCCACCACAGGATTCCTGGGTTCTACCATGGGCCGGTTGAAGAGGATGGCACAAGCCGGACATAACCGCTACATCCTGTACCTCTTTCTTTTCTCTCTCTTTGTCTTCTTTGTCATCTACATCTTGATGAAGTTCAAGTAACATCTACAATCTTGGTATCTTCACTCCATCATCATCCCAAGCATTCTTTCTTTATTTTCTTTTTAAGGGAAATTTTTTCCACAGTTTTTTTTTTGTCTCTATTTTCTTTATTCCTTCTCACATCTTGTTGAAATTTTTTAATTTATTATTTAATATATTATTTGTGTGAAAAGAGAAAGATATATGATTTTTTTGTTTGAATATACTATTTTTTGTGGTATATTTTGTATAAAAGATTTTTTGTATGATAATATAAATATTGTTTAAAAGAATAACTTTTTATGGAAATAAATATATTTTTATATACCACTTTTTTGGTCTCTTCTTTTTCTTTTTAATTTATTATTTAAATTTATAGTAGAATCTCCATGAGAAGATACTATTGCTAGAATATACCTCTATACAAAACCATTTTCACAGCCATAATTGCCATTTTGTTGTTGTTTCATATCCCCTTGTGTAAAGAATACACAAATTCCATGAATTCATGCTTCTCAAGCTATTGCCAATTTTACCGTTTAGCAAAGACAAAATCAGACTTTCACCAAAGTGTGTCTGGATCATGGTGCCATGATCAACGAAAGCTGTACCCCTACACCCCATTCCATGAGATCAGCTCGAGTAGCAAACTCCGCCTTTGCCGGTCCCAAGCCCGGATGAAAAAGGAGGAGGGGGAGCAGTAACAAGCTCGCTAAAAAACCTGGGTTCAGCTAGCCCAGCTGATAGTACCCTGTAAGGGCTCCTAATCCAGGGATACAGGATGAGCAGCGTTTGTACTCCATGTTAGGAGCAGCTGCACATGGCGTCTGTTCCTCATGTCAGAGGTGGCCATTTCTTTTGGAGCTAAGTCGGCCTGTCACTGAGTAGTGCTCCCAGTCTTAATGACAAAGGCATTCTACTTCACCCAGTCATGATGGTTGTCAAACAGACACCATCAAGGGTCACAACTTGATACCCTAATATGATTTAATGGAGATAAGAAAGAAGAAGAAGAAGAGCTCGAGTATCATGAAACCATGGAATTTGTGTAATCTTTACACAAGGGGATAAGAAACAACAACACTATTTAGCAACTCTCCGGTAAGAGGACACCTCTCCCTAAAGGACATTTTGTATCTGTAAATAGGTATTGTCCTTTACAGAGAGGTAGTTCTACTGTATAAGTGTGCGCATCTTAGACAATTGACGATTTAAAAATTGTGTTGACTTCTAATCAATGGCTAAGGAAATAATTTTTAAAAATTATAATAAAGTAAGCAAAAGATTATATACCCCCACTAGAGCATTATATACTGCACATGTGATAGGAAGCGTGTGAAAAAAATCTTGCACCACTTTCTGGACATCTTCATCCGAGTCAAATCGCTTTCCCTTTAACTCCTTCTTTAGTAGTCCAAAAAGGAAATAGTCAGGGGGCTAGGTCTGGACTATATGCAGGATGTCCTAAAACTTCAAAACCTAATTTAATGATTGTAGATACAGTTTTACATTATGTATGCGGCCTGGCATTATCACGAAGGAAGAGAACACCTTTACTAAGCTTCCCTTTTTTTTTTTTTTTTTTCATTTTTCGTCCATTTTTGAACTCGTTAATTCATTTATAAATGTTTTTTTGAGACAAACAAGACTCATCATAGATATTTTTCATTCTTTGGCATATTTGAGATGTTTGAATACCTTCTGCATTCAAGAAACGAATAACTGCACGTTGTTCAAGCGTGGTGCAATCCTTCAAGGGAGCTTCCATTTTAGTTTATCTATAAGTCTCGCGCCGCGCGTGGGAAAAAAGAACAGAACAGCTTAAATAGTCTCTCGATGTTATATTTTAATATTCTGTGGTTTAATTTATTTTTGCTTTTTAATTTTTAAGAAATAAGATAATTCACCTTATTTATTGATCCCCCCTTGTATAAAGGTAAGAGGACACCTTTCCCTAAAGAACACTTTGGCTTTGCAATTAGGTGTTCTTTACAGGGTGGTTCTACTGTAGTAGAATCTAAGAACAAATATAAAGGTAAGAGAACACCTCTCCCTAAAGGACACTTTAGTTCTGCAATTAGGTGTTGTCCTTTACAAGGAGATTCTACTGTAGTAGAATCTAAGAACAACTATAAAGGCAAGAGGACACCTCTCCCTAAAAGACACTTTGGCTTTCCAATTACGTGTTGTCCTTTACAGGGTGGTTGTTACTGTATTACAATATTGTACCTACCTACTGTGTATTGCTACTGAACAATGGTATCTCAGGTAGGACATTTCCAACATCAGGTTGTCTCCATACAACATAGAACAATTGGCATCACTTTATCCTAGCTATGGCGAATTAGACGAATTTATTGACACCTTTAGTCAATATTTACAAAATCAAGAATAAATCACAAAGTACAGTGGCATATAAATATACGACCAAATGACGATCTCTGCCTATATATTTGCTATCAAAAATAGAAATAAGTAAAATATCTTTATTTCCAGTAGAACCAGAATGAAAATCGTATGTCTTCTATATATATATATATACAGAATTTCTTTAGTCTTGAAATACATCGGCCCAATGTTATTTATTGTCAGTTTTCATGCGTAATTCCAGAATTGTACAGTGAAGATATTTTTCTAAGGTATTTCAAGGATAAAGAAGGGATTCATATTGTCACGTGTTTCTCCTCCAGTTCTTCGCGACGACGCCGCTTCCTCCACCGTGGATCACCTACCCTGGCTCCGTTATTTTCCCTCTACATCTCTACCCTGCAGTCAGCCCAACGACCTTCTGAGAACCACCACTCAAGTGGATCTTCTTTCCTCTGGCAGTATCTCTCGACCTTACCACTGGTGGGGGGACACGAGAGACTTACCAGAAGAGTAGCGACTGTGGTGTTGGCGAGAGAGTCACAACATCAACCGGGAACAAGTCTGCTAACACTCCTCTTTTATTGTCATCTTTAATCCACATTATATAAGAACTCAAATATCAATTAACAGGTATTTACAGCAAGTTACATACCAGAGCCAATATAAACAGGTATTTACAACTATTAGCCCCAGGAAACAGGACCACAGCAGTGGGCGACTCCCACATTAGTCCCAGACTTGAAATAGGCGCCATCTATTGAAGGAGGTTGTAGTTGTTTTTCAGGCTGATACTCGCGACAATACGATATAGATTCAAAATCAATTTTTTGATAATGTAAACATTGATTCCATTATTCCGTATTATATAGAAATTAGCCATTAGATAAAAACCTCTTCCAACAAGAGTAAGTATTCCAAATGGAAATAAATCCAGTGGATGTAAAATGTACATATATAGAAAAAGAAGCGTTAAAAATCTCAGAATAATTATATCTTTTATTCGAGAAATAGAGATAGTGAATCAATCAATAAGAGATTGATCCTATTTATGGATCTTATTGCAAGGTGGTATTCGGATTGAAAATGATTGATAGAGTTGGCGGATAACTTCCTGTGAAATATAGTATCACTTTCTCTTTGTTATTTTTAAAATTATTTATTGAATATAGTATGAAGGATGAATTCGTAATATTTAGTATGCATATTATTTATTATTAATAGCAAAGATACAAAAATACTTAGTATATGAGTGAAGAGAGAATGAATTGTAGTATGAATTGAGTATGAATTTCGAGCCCAAAAATGAATATATCAAGCAGACAAGCCTCAATGCACTATAGCAAAGTACCAAGGTGCTGCACGCCACCAAGCTTGTTCCTAAAAGGTTAGATTCCCCAGGCCAAGGAAGATAAAAGAAAGACAGCTGTTGACTGGATAAGAATATTAGATAAAGCGGGAATAATTCAGCAAATGCTGGGAAAGGATAAATTTTATTTTTGTATAAATAAAGAAGAACGTGTGAAGCGGAAATATCTTTATTTACGGGGCCGCTAACCAAAATAAAATGATTTTTGATTCCCAATGGCCTCATAAAGCGGAATATATACAAAGCACTATAACCAGGCTGGGGAAGCTAGGGACAGGATCTCCGTCAGGGAAGAGGCAGGTTAGACCGGATTGGGTCCGCGGAGGTCAGGAGGCAGGAAGAGGGCGGGAGGACTAGAACATTGCAGCTCTAGCTCTGGCAGTTGGGCAAGACATTGATCTTGCCTCGTGGTCGGTAGAGAGGCCCTTGGCTGAGCAGTTAGCGCACTTTGCCGTGCGCGGGTTGGCGAGAGTTGGACAGCTTCGGCCTTGGTGGTCACCAGAAGCTCAGTGGAAGCAGGTGACTGTAGCCTTGGTGCACCTATCGACGTTGTGGCCGTAGCAGCCACAGCAGCCACAGCAGCGGTAGCAGACGCGGACAGACTCCTCGTAGTTCAGGATCACTTGGTCCATAATGATCCTGCCGCGTCTTCCAATGGCCTTGTAGGAAGCTAAGTCCAGCTTGATGAAGGCTGTGCAGGTGCCATTTATGGTCAGAGATCTGTGTGCCACTCTGACAGACTTGTCTCCAGGAATCAGGCTGAGGGCATCGGTGGAGAGGAAGACCTTGAGAATGTCCTCATCCGCGGATATCTTGTTAGTAGTGAGGAGCGCGGCTCGAGGCGGATGCTCACGGGTCACTGTTAAAAACCTATTTATGTAAACAATACAACAAATAACGCTACAATATTATATTTTACATAACTTCTTCCAAAATATATATAATGATATTTTTATTATATTATCTGACATGGTGTCAGTTTCAAAAATCACTCAGCGGAATATTTTATACCGCATTTTACTTGATATTAAAATGAATATATAAAAACATATGGCGCCTCTCAGGTCAAAGCTAGACGCCATCTATTGACCGTCGCCGCAACTAGCGGCCTCAGGTCGGTGACAAAGCCACAACACCAGCTTTGGCAAACTTTGAAGCGTCCACCTAGAGACCATGGTATCGGGCTAATGGCCTTCCTGGTTCAAATTCAAATTAATAGGTACCGCTCAACAAGAGCAACCTAGTTCATGATAATTGAAACAATGAATAATATGTGAAGGTTATTCATATATTAAACAAATTTTAACGCGGGATTCAATCCCAGTTCATGACTGTCGGGAATCGAGGGTGTTACCCTCTCTTCCACCGACTTTGTTGGGCTAATAGCCTTTGTCAGTCCAGAGTGGACTTTATTCCTCGGTGACAGTCAATAGATGACGTCTAGTTTTGACGTTTATTTTGACGGGAGAGGTGACCTATGTTTTTATAGGCCAATTTACTCCCTGCACAAAATTTATATCTATTAATCCTGCTCCGAAATAACTTTATTAGGTACATCTCAAAAAGAGGAACCTATCTTATGTTATTTACATGAGAAATATGAATAGGTTCTTCATAGAAAAAAGTGTACTATACGGGATTAGATCCCGGTTCATGGCTCTCGGGTATTCGAGGGTTTCAATCACTCGTCCACCGACTTTTTGACATCTATTAAAATAAATGCATTCCTATAATTTATAAATTCAAATATAAATCAACGAAATTTTTACAATAAAATGATTCTCAGAAGTAAATTTTATCCTTCTTAAATATCAACTACACTTTCTTTTGCACCGAGAACTCGGGTATTGATTATTCTGTAATGTACACTCATGGTCCGTCTTTTTTTTTTTTAAGGCGACAGGGGTAATTTTGCTCATACTTGTTATCTCGTGTGTCTTCAATAAAGGTCACTGTACTATCTTTCAGAGTTATTGTCTGAATCCCGATATATATGATAAAAGTTACAACTTCCTTTTGTCCATGAGTTTAGTTCACACTTGGTTATCTCGTGTGTCTTCAATAAAGGTCACTGTAATATCTTTCAGAGTTATTGTCTGAATCCCGATATACATGATAAAAGTTACAACTTCCTTTTGTCCATGAGTTTAGTTCACACTTGGTTATCTCGTGTGTCTTCAATAAAGGTCACTGTAATATCTTTCAGAGTTATTGTCTGAATCCCGATATACATGCTAAAAGTTACAACTTCCTTTTGTCCATGAGTTTAGTTCACACTTGGTTATCTCGTGTGTCTTCAATAAAGGTCACTGTAATATCTTTCAGAGTTATTGTCTGAATCCCAATATACATGCTAAAAGGTACAACTTCCTTAAGTATTGTCCATGAGTGTAGTTCACACTTGGTTATCTCGTGTGTCTTCAATAAAGGTCACTGTAATATCTTTCAGAGTTATTGTCTGAATCCCGATATACATGCTAAAAGGTACAACTTCCTTAAATTTTGTCCATGAGTGCAGTTCACACAAGTTATCTCGTGTCTCTTTAATAAAGGTCACGGTAATATCTTTCAGAGTTATTGTCTGAATACGGATTTACATACTAAAAAGTACAACTTTCTTAAGTTTTGTACATGAGTATATACTACTCTGATCAAAAAGTTTCGACATTTGCTCATAAGTTTAAAATTTTTTTATTATTCTACCAAATTCAAATTGTCCCCTTCAAAGTAGTCCCTGTTGGCCGCGATGCACTTCAGCCACCTTTTTTTCCTGTCGCCAAAACACCTCTGGTAGTCTGTTTTCTGGATCGCCTTTATGGCCTTCTTCGATTCCACTTTGATCTCTTCTATGCTCTGAAATTTCCGACCCTTTAACTTTTTTTTAGCTTTCCAAAGTCTTATTTTGGTCTAATTGCCATGTGTTTCTAATCTATAATCCAAAATGTGTATTATTACCTTGTACTTCCAATCTATAATTCAAATTGTGTACCATATTATCAATGAACTGCCTGTGATGACACATGGTCAGAATTGTCTGATGTTGAGATAAAGGTGTGTACAGGGCGATGACTTTGACTCCACCACAGGATTCCTGGGTTCTACCATGGGCCGGTTGAAGAGGATGGCACAGGCTGGACATAACCGCTACATCCTGTACCTCTTTCTTTTCTCCCTCTTTGTCTTCTTTGTCATCTACATCTTGATGAAGTTCAAGTAACATCTACAATCTTGGTATCTTCACTCCATCATCATCCCAAGCATTCTTTCTTTATTTTCTTTTTAAGGGAAATTTTTTCCACAGTTTTTTTTTTTTTTGTCTCTATTTTCTTTATTCCTTCACACATCTTGTTGAAATTTTTTAATTTATTATTTAATATATTATTTGTGTGAAAAGAGAAAGATATATGATTTTTTTGTTTGAATATACTATTTTTTGTGGTGTATTTTGTATAAAAGATTTTTGTATGATAATATAAATATTGTTTAAAAGAATAACTTTTTATGGAAATAAATATATTTTTATATACCACTTTTTTGGTCTCTTCTTTTTCTTTTTAATTTATTATTTAAATTTATAGTAGAATCTCCATGAGAAGATACTATTGCTAGAATATACCTCTATACAAAACCATTTTCACAGCCATAATTGCCATTTTGTTGTTGTTTCATATCCCCTTGTGTAAAGAATACACAAATTCCATGAATTCATGCTTCTCAAGCTATTGCCAATTTTACCGTTTAGCAAAGACAAAATCAGACTTTCACCAAAGTGTGTCTGGATCATGGTGCCATGATCAACGAAAGCTGTACCCCTACACCCCATTCCATGAGATCAGCTCGAGTAGCAAACTCCGCCTTTGCCGGTCCCAAGCCCGGATGAAAAAGGAGGAGGGGGAGCAGTAACAAGCTCGCTAAAAAACCTGGGTTCAGCTGGCCCAGCTGATAGTACCCTGTAAGGGCTCCTAATCCAGGGATACAGGATGAGCAGCGTTTGTACTCCATGTTAGGAGCAGCTGCACATGGCGTCTGTTCCTCATGTCAGAGGTGGCCATTTCTTTTGGAGCTAAGTCGGCCTGTCACTGAGTAGTGCTCCCAGTCTTAATGACAAAGGCATTCTACTTCACCCAGTCATGATGGTTGTCAAACAGACACCATCAAGGGTCACAACTTGATACCCTAATATGATTGAATGGAGATAAGAAAGAAGAAGAAGAGCTCGAGTATCATGAACCCATGGAATTTGTGTAATCTTTACACAAGGGGATAAGAAACAACAACACTATTTAGCAACTCTCCGGTAAGAGGACACCTCTCCCTAAAGGACATTTTGTATCTGTAAATAGGTATTGTCCTTTACAGAGAGGTAGTTCTACTGTATAAGTGTGCACATCTTAGACAATTGACGATTTAAAAATTGTGTTGACTTCTAATCAATGGCTAAGGAAATAATTTTTAAAAATTATAATAAAGTAAGCAAAAGATTATATACCCCCACTAGAGCATTATATACTGCACATGTGATAGGAAGCGTGTGAAAAAAATCTTGCACCACTTTCTGGACATCTTCATCCGAGTCAAATCGCTTTCCCTTTAACTCCTTCTTTAGTAGTCCAAAAAGGAAATAGTCAGGGGGCTAGGTCTGGACTGTATGCAGGATGTCCTAAAACTTCAAAACCTAATTTAATGATTGTAGATACAGTTTTACATGATGTATGCGGCCTGGCATTATCATGAAGGAAGAGAACACCTTTACTAAGCTTCCCTTTTTTTTTTTTTTTTCATTTTTCGTCCATTTTTGAACTCGTTAATTCATTTATAAATGTTTTTTTTGAGACAAACAAGACTCATTATAGATATTTTTCATTCTTTGGCATATTTGAGATGTTTGAATACCTTCTGCATTCAAGAAACGAATAACTGCACGTTGTTCAAGCGTGGTGCAATCCTTCAAGGGAGCTTCCATTTTAGTTTATCTATAAGTCTCGCGCCGCGCGTGGGAAAAAAGAACAGAACACCTTAAATAGTCTCTCGATGTTATATTTTAATATTCTGTGGTTTAATTTATTTTTGCTTTTTAATTTTTAAGAAATAAGATAATTCACCTTATTTATTGATCCCCCCTTGTATAAAGGTAAGAGGACACCTTTCCCTAAAGAACACTTTGGCTTTGCAATTAGGTGTTCTTTACAGGGAGGTTCTACTGTAGTAGAATCTAAGAACAAATATAAAGGTAAGAGGACACCTCTCCCTAAAGAACACTTTAGTTCTCCAATTATGTGTTGTCCTTTACAGGGAGGTTCTACTGCAGTAGAATCTAAGAACAAATATAAAGGTAAGAGGACACCTCTCCCTAAAGAACACTTTGGCTCTGCAATTAGGTGTTGTCCTTTACAGGGAGGTTCTACTGCAGTAGAATCTAAGAACAAATATATAGGTAAGAGGACACCTCTCCCTAAAGAACACTTTGGCTCTGCAATTAGGTGTTGTCCTTTACAGGGAGGTTCTACTGCAGTAGAATCTAAGAACAAATATAAAGGTAAGAGGACACCTCTCCCTAAAGAACACTTTGGCTCTGCAATTAGGTGTTGTCCTTTACAGGGAGGTTCTACTGCAGTAGAATCTAAGAACAAATATAAAGGTAAGAGGACACCTCTCCCTAAAGAACACTTTGGCTCTGCAATTAGGTGTTGACCTTTATAGGGAGGTTCTACTGTAGTTTTTTTTTTGCTTATCCCTAGTACACGTGGTACAGGCCATGATAATCATGGTGGCTAGTTAGCGACTGCTTTTAATGTAAGCGCACCACATGTCTACACATTTTTTTTTAACAGAAAAAGTTTCCAAAGGGAATCGAACCCGAGTCGTAGCGGTCGAAAACCAAACGGTTTAACCATCCTTCCACCGACCCCCCTCTACTGTAGTAGAATCTAAAAACAAATATAAAGGTAAGAGAACACCTCTCCCTAAAGGACACTTTAGTTCTGCAATTAGGTGTTGTCCTATACAAGGAGATTCTACTGTAGTAGAATCTAAGAACAACTATAAAGGCTAGAGGACACCTCTCCCTAAAAGACACTTTGGCTTTCCAATTACGTGTTGTCCTTTACAGGGTGGTTGTTACTGTATTACAATATTGTACCTACCTACTGTGTATTGCTACTGAACAATGGTATCTCAGGTAGGACATTTCCAACATCAGGTTGTCTCCATACAACATAGAACAATTGGCATCACTTTATCCTAGCTATGGCGAATTAGACGAATTTATTGACACCTTTAGTCAATATTTACAAAATCAAGAATAAATCACAAAGTACAGTGGCATATAAATATACGACCAAATGACGATCTCTGCCTATATATTTGCTATCAAAAATAGAAATAAGTAAAATATCTTTATTTCCAGTAGAACCAGAATGAAAATCGTATGTCTTCTATATATATATATATATATACAGAATTTCTTTAGTCTTGAAATACATCGGCCCAATGTTATTTATTGTCAGTTTTCATGCGTAATTCCAGAATTGTACAGTGAAGATATTTTTCTAAGGTATTTCAAGGATAAAGAAGGGATTCATATTGTCACGTGTTTCTCCTCCAGTTCTTCGCGACGACGCCGCTTCCTCCACCGTGGATCACCTACCCTGGCTCCGTTATTTTCCCTCTACATCTCTACCCTGCATTCAGCCCAACGACCTTCTGAGAACCACCACTCAAGTGGATCTCCTTTCCTCTGGCAGTATCTCTCGACCTTACCACTGGTGGGGGGACACGAGAGACTTACCAGAAGAGTAGCGACTGTGGTGTTGGCGAGAGAGTCACAACATCAACCGGGAACAAGTCTGCTAACACTCCTCTTTTATTGTCATCTTTAATCCACATTATATAAGAACTCAAATATCAATTAACAGGTATTTACAGCAAGTTACATACCAGAGCCAATATAAACAGGTATTTACAACTATTAGCCCCAGGAAACAGGACCACAGCAGTGGGCGACTCCCACATTAGTCCCAGACTTGAAATAGGCGCCATCTATTGAAGGAGGTTGTAGTTGTTTTTCAGGCTGATACTCGCGACAATACGATATAGATTCAAAATCAATTTTTTGATAATGTAAACATTGATTCCATTATTCCGTATTATATAGAAATTAGCCATTAGATAAAAACCTCTTCCAACAAGAGTAAGTATTCCAAATGGAAATAAATCCAGTGGATGTAAAATGTACATATATAGAAAAAGAAGCGTTAAAAATCTCAGAATAATTATATCTTTTATTCGAGAAATAGAGATAGTGAATCAATCAATAAGAGATTGAACCTATTTATGGATCTTATTGCAAGGTGGTATTCGGATTGAAAATGATTGATAGAGTTGGCGGATAACTTCCTGTGAAATATAGTATCACTTTCTCTTTGTTATTTTTAAAATTATTTATTGAATATAGTATGAAGGATGAATTCGTAATATTTAGTATGCATATTATTTATTATTAATAGCAAAGATACAAAAATACTTAGTATATGAGTGAAGAGAGAATGAATTGTAGTATGAATTGAGTATGAATTTCGAGCCCAAAAATGAATATATCAAGCAGACAAGCCTCAATGCTCTATAGCAAAGTACCCAGGTGCTGCACGCCACCAAGCTTGTTCCTAAAAGGTTAGATTCCCCAGGCCAAGGAAAATAAAAGAAAGACAGCTGTTGACTGGATAAGAATATTAGATAAAGCGGGAATAATTCAGCAAATGCTGGGAAAGGATAAATTTTATTTTTGTAAAAATAAAGAAGAACGTGTGAAGCGGAAATATCTTTATTTACGGGGCCGCTAACCAAAATAAAATGATTTTTGATTCCCAATGGCCTCATAAAGCGGAATATATACAAAGCACTATGACCAGGCTGGGGAAGCTAGGGACAGGATCTCCGTCAGGGAAGAGGCAGGTTAGACCGGATTGGGTCCGCGGAGGTCAGGAGGCAGGAAGAGGGCGGGAGGACTAGAACATTGCAGCTCTAGCTCTGGCAGTTGGGCAAGACATTGATCTTGCCTCGTGGTCGGTAGAGAGGCCCTTGGCTGAGCAGTTAGCGCACTTTGCCGTGCGCGGGTTGGCGAGAGTTGGACAGCTTCGGCCTTGGTGGTCACCAGAAGCTCAGTGGAAGCAGGTGACTGTAGCCTTGGTGCACCTATCGGCGTTGTGGCCGTAGCAGCCACAGCAGCGGTAGCAGACGCGGACAGACTCCTCGTAGTTCAGGATCACTTGGTCCATAATGATCCTGCCGCGTCTTCCAATGGCCTTGTAGGAAGCTAAGTCCAGCTTGATGAAGGCTGTGCAGGTGCCATTTATGGTCAGAGATCTGTGTGCCACTCTGACAGACTTGTCTCCAGGAATCAGGCTGAGGGCATCGGTGGAGAGGAAGACCTTGAGAATGTCCTCATCTGCGGTTTTCACCTCCACGTTAAAGAGGCAGATTCTTGGGAGGAATTGCCTCAGTTCCCGGACTTTTAGGCCTCGGAGCTTGTTGTCCAGGACAGAGCTGACGGCAGGAAAGGCCTCACGAGAAAAGGTGTGAAGCGAAGAACAATAATTATTATATACAGGAGATCCTTTTCAAACACGAGAGCTCATCTATAGCCATTGCTACTCTGTGTAATATTCCAGCACTCTTCACTTTCGATCTGTTTAATATGCTCTGACCCTCAAGCCCCTACGAGCTCAATTGGAAGATATCCAATGATCCTACTGGTCCATGTTGGGCAAGAACAAAGACAAACAAAACTATCCATTATTTCTAAACTTAGGGATGAAGTATGATAGGATGAATTGTGAAGAGTAATGATAAACGGAAAAATAAAGTTTCCAGGGAAGGGAATCGAACCAACAGTGTTCTGCTTACCGGACAGATGCCTAATGGACATTGTATCTGCCCGGTAAGCGGAATACTGTGGGCTCGATTCCCATCCCTGGACACTTTATTTTTCCGTTCATCATTACTCTTCACGATTCATCCTATCATACTTCATCCCTAAGGTTAGAAATAATCGTTATTTCTACTTAAAATAAATTTTGATTTTTCGTTCAAAAGAAACATTTGCAGTATAATTGTCAAATTTCGTTCTACAATCATAAGCCACATTATATTGTATTATAAAGTACTATCCATCCCATAAAATCCCAAGTTAGTCTGGAACTACTGCAAATGAGATTGTCGTTGTGCAGAAGCTATGAGTAGTCGGCGCTAGGAATTCGTAAACTCAACTCCCTCTCTCTGAACCATCAATGGTCATTGCGACCACTGATTCATCAGTTTACCATCGCGAATAGTTAGGAATCTAGGTAACTCCGCCTTTGCCGGTCCCAAGCCCGGATGAAAAAGGAGGAGGGGGAGCAGTAACAAGCTTACTAAAAAACCTAGGTTCAGCTGGCCCGGCTGATAGTACCCTGTAATGGCTCCAGGGATACAGGATGAGCAGCATTTGTACTCCATGTTAGGAGCTGCTGCACATGGCGTCTGTTCCTCATGTCAGAGGCGGCCATTTCTTTTGGAGCTAAGTCGGCCTGCCACTGAGTAGTGCTCCCAGTCTTAATGACAAAGGCATTCTACTTCACCCAGTCATGGTGATTGTCAAACAGACACCATCAAGGGCCACAACTTGATATGATTGAGTGGAGATAAGAAAGAAGAAGAGGAATCTAGGTCCGTGAGAGCCTTCTAATGAAATCTGGCCTCTTAAATATTGTCACGATTTGGTCAGTCATGGTTCATCCATTCTAGCCAACATGGTTGTGAATAGTTAGGAATGGTGAATCTAATTATATGAAAGTAAAAAAATATATATTACTGTTCTTACTGCGATCATAAAATATATTGGGAGGGGCTTGGTTCATCAGTTTCATCACCCTTCCTAGGGGTTTCGCCAATATAATTTATCAGACAGCTTCTTAGAGCTCTAATACTGTATTGGATCATTCTGCTTATATATGCTATACTGAAGGATGGGATATCAGAAATGGTATTCGAGTAAACTCTATGGGGATAAGCATCTAGGACAGTAGAATTACATATAAAAACGCTCTTCGGCGATGATATCCTGGTCACTCATCCCCAGACCCCTCCAACAGTGCAATGTATATAGTGCTTTGTATATATTCCGTTTCTGGGGCTCAAAAATCATCCATTCTGGTTATCAGCCCCGTAAATAAAGATATTTCCAATTACATATAAATATTTGCATCGTGCAATATGGATCCTTATCAAACTCTAAAAACGAAAGAGCTTTCGATTGGATCAGCCTTTCACGCTAAAAAAAAGGCAAAATACAGTAACACCTCTCTTTAGCGGACACCCTGCTAGCAGAAACCTCTCTACAAAGGACAGTTTTAATTTACAAAATTACCATTTTTACTATTTAGCAACTCTCCGGTAAGAGGACACCTCTCCCTAAAGGACACTTTGGCTCTGCAATTAGGTTTACTTTAAAGGGAGGTTCTACTGTATTTCATTTGTGCCGTATTATTGTAAAAAATCCAGTTAAAGAGCCGTTTCTAGTATTTGATGAGGTTAAACATCGCAAGAAGAGGTTGTAATATTAGCCAAATATTTCTAGCAAACTTGTCAGTATTTTAACACAAACATGCCCGAATATCATGTCTTCTTATCTTTTGGAGCTGGTGATGTATGTGTCTTTATCATTTTCAGTTTCAACCACTATTATCCAAGATTATTAGGACTTCGAGGAACCACCCGTTTACCTCTGAACGGTTTCACGTACGATTGAACTCTCTCTTCAAAGTTCTTTTCAACTTTCTCTCATGGTACTTGTTTGCTATCGGTTTCTCGGGTATATTTAGCCTTAGCAGGGGTTTACCTGCCAATTTGGGCTGCACTCCAAAGCAACCTTACTCCCGGTAGAACGGCATTCAACGCGCGGACCGGCGGCGGTATGGGACTAGCACCCGCTCCAGTGAAATGCCTCTCTCATGAGGACTTGCATCGCCGGTAGCACTCGGAGAAATGCCGACTCCCATATAACGTAGGAAAGACAAACTTCAGAATGACACAACAATTTATTTAATGTAAGCACAAAATCAACATTTATAAGATTCAAGAGAAAGAAATATTTAGCAAAATATTATGATCTCTATAATATTAATCTCTATTATTTTTTAATATAAACATTTTTTTTAATAGAGCAATCCATAAATAAATCTTTAATTAAAAAGGCATATATTGGATCAAAATATCATATATATATATGTGATGATGAGTTGCTGTCGACTTATCTGTGATGAGATCCTGTCGACTCATGTAATGAGATATGAGAATTCCAGTAGCTTTTGTAGAGATCCTGTCGACTACTGAAATAATTGTTGAAGTCCTGGTAGCTCTTGTTGTACTGTGTTGACCGAGAGGAACAGTCAGGATGTAGAGTTTTCCAGTACCTCTCTGCACCTTGGAAGACCTTTAAAAGTTCTCACAAAATACAGGCAGTCGTGGTCGAGGCAGAGTGGAAAGCTGGGGATATCCACACAAAAAACGAAGACACAGTTGCACTAAGAAAGTTCCGTAAACAGATAAAAGCTGAGCTAGAAGCGCAAGATGGAGACATAGAAGTTTCTTACTCGTCTACATGATAGTTGAGATCGACATAAGGTACGACCGACGTGAGCTGACGCTAAGGGTGAACTAAACTCAACTGACTGAACTGTCTGAACTGTCAAGTCCCTGTAAGGTGATGATTTATAGGTTAAAGACGGGGTGACCTTATGTGACAGGGGCGTTTGAGAAAGGGCGCCTTTACCTGTCCAGGTGTGAGAGGGGTCTCTGCATTCCACCACATGTGACAGTGTGGGTGGCCTGTCGTGGGAATTGTGAATCTACCTGATTTATGAGTTCCATCTTTGGACTGTTGTTTTGGTAATACTATGCTCGATCTCTGCTTTAGCTCAACTCTTAAATCTATTACAGATTCTATTTATTTATCCACTTTGTACAAATTACATTACATAGGGTGATGTAAAGACACAGATTAATCATGCGCATAATTATTTATAGATGTGTTTCTATATACAACATGACAATCTTGTTATAAGTTATCTACACAATATGAGGTTGTTGTTTTAAATTACCATAGATGGGCCCCGGGAGTGAAAGGGTTTATCCGGGTTTAGGCGGGTAAAGCCTCTCTAACACAGGTAAGTAATTAAAATTTCTTTTAATTAATTTAAACTGTGAGGGTTAAAAAGGGCTATAACAAGATGATATTTGTTGGATATATAAAAGTGAAATAAAAATGACATTGTGTTTGATTAACAAAAAAGATGATTAAAATAAAATGATGACATAAAAATTCACATTCTAAGAGAATATTGGTGGGCGTTGGACAGAGTTAGTAGTTAAAGAATAAGCAATTGTGAGATTTACACATGCAATCAAATACTTAGGTCCAGGTGCAAAGCGAGGATATGGACTTGAGCGTCTTCCTAGGCAATGTTTCACCTGTGATCCTGTATAGGGTAACAGTGCTTTGTCACAATTGTAGTGTTATTGGGTTGAAAAGTTGTTGAAGAATATGTAATTGTTAGAAGTGCCCATGTAAACCAAATACTCAGATCCAGGTGCAAAGCGAGGATATAGACTTGAGCTGTCTTCCTTGGCAATGTTTCACTTGCGATCCTATATAAGGGTTACAGTGTTTTGTCACAATTTTAGGATTATTGGGTTAAAAGTTGTTGAAGAAAAGTTGCTTATTAATATGATTGAGAAAGGAGTGAAATAGAGCCATGCGATAAGTAGAATTGTAGCGACAGTAGGTGATCTGACTTGACTCGAAATCAAAGGTTGAATGTGGTCCGCTAGAGCTGAAAAAAAAGTTGAAAGTTGAAAAAAGTGAACGCTTTGTGAATGCGTTGGTGATTTGCTCTGCGGATGAAATGAAATAAACTCTTGAAGCTTGTTCAGACCAGAAGTTTGGATTGGTAAGTCTGGGGAACGGTGTTCAAGGAGTTTGTTGAGTTACGAAATCAAAAAATAAATTGTCAAGCAGTGCTGTCGTTTTTCTACTTTGATGTGACGCAATGACTGAAAAGATAGTGATGAAAAATATAGGGGATTGGTTAAAGAATATGATTGTTGAAAACGATTGTTGTAGATGCCCGATAGTGGATGATAAACTTTGTCAGATAATAAAGGTATTTAAACAAATAAAATATAGTGAATAGAAATATAGAAATATGATTGCGGGTACAAAAAGTGTAAGTGGACAAAATTAAACCTGTAATATATAAAATATATAATAAATAATAAAATAAAAATAATTTTTGAAACAATTAGATGTTTTACAATACTAGAATAATATCATGAAAAATAAAAGTAAATTTGATTAAAGGTTTTTTTTTTTTTTTAATGTTGGATTAAAAAATTTGTTTATATAATTGAAAGGTAAGAATAAGAATAATTATTCAAGATTTTATACAAAATTTATAATATAATTGAAGGTTATTAATGATTGGATAAATTTTAAGTAGTGTAAAATTGAACAAAAATTGTCTCTTTTGACGAAAAGTTACAGTTGTGGTGTGTGACTAGATTATATCCCTTTGGTAACATCGGTGTTTCTATGACTCTGAAACTGGGAATATGTGAAATGATCTTTTCGTTTGTCCTCAATGCTGGTATGTAGAGAATGATTTCTCTTTCGCGTTAAACAGTCTATATAAGACTTAACCAAATTGTTTTAATTGGTGTTATCAATTAACATGTAAAATGTTTAAAGTATGTTGTGTTGTGATATCTCGTTGGTGAGATTTGTGAGATTCTCGAGGAAATCTAAATGAGTAGTGTGACACATGTGTTCAAAATGGCGTCATGAAGCTAGCGGTCAAGAAGATCTGCCTTGAGGGGGGAGAGAAGATATTCTCAAAAGATAACAGTGACCAGGGGAGTGACGTCATAAAGAGCGTCCACTTCCTTTTTTTCACGGAAATTCTATTTGTGGGGTGGTCACACGTGCGGGGTGTTTATTTTCTGTCTTGCTTGAAACTGACTTTCTCTCTCTCTCTTCTTTTGTTGAGTTTGGCATATTTCTTGCCTATTTGAAAATACTGGGGTTTAAATGCAAAAAGGGTTGTGAGCTTGTAGGCGGTATAATTCGGACTAGTTGCGTCTCGAAGATATCTGGAGTCAAATGATTGAATTCACTGAAATATACATCTTGAGACAATCGCTGTGGGTTTTGAGCAAATCGGGTTTGTGGAGGTGTAATGTACAGAACATTCTCTGTGTAATATTTTAATTTATTGACATGTATGGTGTCACTGTCTCTATTGAGAGGCTGATTGGGGCGATCTATTCGAACGACATTAGGTGATATTATTTCAATTATTTTGTATGGTCCAGTAAAATATGGTGCTAATTTACCTGTGTCTGGATGTCTGTAATTTTTTACCAAAACAAGATCATTCACTTCGAAATGTGGTGTTCTGTGCTGCTTATCAAATTTTTCTTTATCTTTTTTATGCTTATTTTGAGTACGAGAGTTTGCTATCTCTCGAGCTATATTTATTTCGGGGTATGGGTCAAGATGAGTTCTTAGATCTGGGGGGATAACATTGAACATTAAGTAGGTAGGTGGAAAACTTGTGACAGAATGGGGCGTGTTATTGTACGTCTGAGTGACGCGTTTAACTAGTTGAGTCCAGGAAGCTTTCGGATTTTCTAGATAAGCTAGTCTGAGCTTGCCTGTAATGGTCGCATTTAAGCGTTCTATTAAACCGTTTGCCTGTGGGTTATTGCTGGTAGTTAGTAGAGGTTGTATACCATGCGTTATTAGAAATTTACGGAATTTTTCTGAGGTAAAAGCGGGCGCTCTGTCAGATAACAGACGTTTTGGAGATCCTTGCTGTAGTACCGTTTTGAGGGTTTGAATGTATGTTAGGGTACTGGTGGACTTCGATGGAAAGGTCCAAGCATATCGCGTTAAATGATCCACTATTACGTGTAGATATGTCTTGGAGTGTCCATATTTCGAAAATCCAGCTATGGTATCTATAGAGATTAAGTCGAATGGTTGTTGAGGTGGTGGAATTTGTCCAAGGGCACCATAGGGTTTACCTTTGGGCCTTTTAATGATTTGGCAGGTGTGACACGACTTGACAAATTTTTCTATAGATTTAGAGATACCTTTCCAGTAGTACTGGGCAGTAATTATGCGGGTCATCTGAGAGATGCCTGGGTGGTTATATTCTTGGTGAACTTTATTCATTAGAGTATGTTGCAGGGTTTCGGGAATTATTATTTTAATTACACCTTTTCGGGTAATGGTATGTAAGCCGTTTGTATCAATGTTGAAGGGGGATGCTGTTGGTTGATGCTGTTTGATAATATCAGCACTGACAAATCCTACAAAGGGGTTTCGCGATAACAAATCTGCTTCGTACTGTTGGCTGCCTTTGAGGTAGTGAATTTCGTAATTATAGGTAGATAGTCTCAGGCTCCATCTAAAGAGTCGTCCTGACGGATTTTTTATAGTTTTAAGCCATTGTAAAGCTTGGTGATCTGTGTATATGGTGAATTTTATACCGGTGAGGTATATTCGGAATTTGTCTACACTTTCGACGATGGCGAGGCACTCGAGTTCGGAAACGGTGTAGTTTCTCTCATGTGCTCTAAGGGCGCGGCTGAAATATTGTACAGGATGTACTTGTCCGTCTGGATGTACCTGTTTGAGTATGCCTGCGATCCCTTGGGTGGATGCGTCGCAATAAAGGCGGCATGGTAAACCGACTTGATACAAGTGTAGTACTGGTTTACTGGTTAAACTCTCTTTGAGAGTGGTGAAAGCTTGTTGACAATCTGGGTCCCAATTCCATTTCACATCTTTTTTAAGTAGTTTATTTAAAGGTGCACGTAAGCGGGCATAATCTGGTATAAACTTATTATACACGTTCACTGCTCCTAAAAATGATTGTAATGTCTTTTGATTGGTAGGTGGTTTGATTGCACTTTCTCGCTTCTATCTGGACTATCTAGCTTTCTTCGTTTGGTATCCTTCGTTTTGGTTATCCTGTCGGCTTAAATGTGATGATGAGTTGCTGTCGACTTATCTGTGATGAGATCCTGTCGACTCATGTAATGAGAGATGAGAATTCCAGTAGCTTTTGTAGAGATCCTGTCGACTACTGAAATAATTGTTGAAGTCCTGGTAGCTCTTGTTGTACTGTGTTGACCGAGAGGAACAGTCAGGATGTAGAGTTTTCCAGTACCTCTCTGCACCTTGGAAGACCTTTAAAAGTTCTCACAAAATACAGGCAGTCGTGGTCGAGGCAGAGTGGAAAGCTGGGGATATCCACACAAAAAACGAAGACACAGTTGCACTAAGAAAGTTCCGTAAACAGATAAAAGCTGAGCTAGAAGCGCAAGATGGAGACATAGAAGTTTCTTACTCGTCTACATGATAGTTGAGATCGACATAAGGTACGACCGACGTGAGCTGACGCTAAGGGTGAACTAAACTCAACTGACTGAACTGTCTGAACTGTCAAGTCCCTGTAAGGTGATGATTTATAGGTTAAAGACGGGGTGACCTTATGTGACAGGGGCGTTTGAGAAAGGGCGCCTTTACCTGTCCAGGTGTGAGAGGGGTCTCTGCATTCCACCACATGTGACAGTGTGGGTTGCCTGTCGTGGGAATTGTGAATCTACCTGATTTATGAGTTCCATCTTTAGACTGTTGTTTTGGTAATACTATGCTCGATCTCTGCTTTAGCTCAACTCTTAAATCTATTACAGATTTTATTTATTTATCCACTTTGTACAAATTACATTACATAGGGTGATGTAAAGACACAGATTAATCATGCGCATAATTATTTATAGATGTGTTTCTATATACAACATGACAATCTTGTTATAAGTTATCTACACAATATGAGGTTGTTGTTTTAAATTACCATATATATATATGAAAAAAACAATAGAAAAAAAAGATAAGTGGGTCAGGTGTTGATATTAAAAATATATAAGGCATCTCCTGACCACGAGCACATGTGCTTTTTAGATGGCAGAGCGTGGATGGCTTTTCTTTTTTTTTTTTTTTGCTTATCCCTAGTACACTTGGTACAGACCATGATAATCATGGTGGGTAGTTAGCGACTGCTTTTTACTGTAAGCGCACCACATGTCTACACATGTGAAAGCAGTTCGACTTTGCACTTACAAATGTGCCAGAGCCCCGTTTGGTTACTTGCACTCGCTGGTGGGGTTGGACTTTTGCAAGAATCGGGGGGCCATTGGAGCATTTTTTTTAAACATAAAAAGTGTCCAATGCGGGAATCGAACCCGGGTCGTAGTGGTCGAAACCAAACGGTTTAACCAGCCTTCCACCGACCCCCCATAATCGTTGTAAAATCAGGATGGCTTTTCTTGATTTATCAAGAAATTGGGTTGGCCAAATATCTTGGAGCAAGCTAAATAAACGTTTAGTTTATTTTTGCTCCACTAGATGGCGCTCTGCCATCTAAAAAGCACATGTGCTCGTGGTCAGGAGATGCCTTATTTATTTTTAATATATATATATGTAGTAATGTAGTTTATGCTGTTGGATGAATGCAGCGTGGCATGTTGGTTAGAAGCAGTCGTAGTTGTTGAGTGATGGGTGGTAAGGACACCCAGGAGACAGGATCCAGAGGCAAAAACCCGTGAGGAAATAGTTCGGGGAGGAAAGATAGAAGGTCCCAGAACAACCCCTAGAACAACTGGCGTCGAGGCCACCTCGGTGAGAACTGAACTTTGATCATCCCGTCTAGCCGCTTTTAAGCCGCTTTTTGTAAGATAAGTCCCCTAGGGGAGAATGAAGTCGTGATACTTGTTTACCAAGGGGGTTGTTTGTTAACCTGGCTATCTTCCCTCTTTCCTTGTACTCCCCACACAGGCCATTTTATTTTACGTATTTCCAAATATTATGACATATATGTAATATTGTTGCAATGTGCTGACGTATGGATGAACTGGCAGTCGTGTACATGAGGCGAGTGTTGGTGTTCTTCCCACACGCAGACAACAAGAAGCAGAGGCAGGGCTAGATGTTAGCACAAAGAGGGAATCGGGGACAGCCCACGGGACGGAGGTAGAGGCCATGACACAAACTTGGATGCTTATCACCGAGACATGGAGAGAGAGAGTGTGTGTAAAAGAAAGGCTGAAGTGGACTCCCGAGCAACACCTCTAGAACATCTGCTGACCCCCTGTCAAAACTTGTCTTGTTTTCAGGGGTCGTCTATCAAGAGTCCCTGGGGGCCGGCCCCACATGGGCGTTGGCATTTTCCTCCTCTCTCCCCAGCTGACCGCTCTTTGGATTTTTATTTAGACGTCACCATTTTTAGTTTAAATACAAATAAGGGTGTACAGGTTATATTAATAAAGATATAGGATATATACAAAATATGAGGGTGGTAGCAAATAGAAACAGTGTAGATTTTAAAAGAAGGGTAGAATCTTTTAAGGTATCGGCTATAAATAATTAGAAGATATGTGACATATACAAAAAGTGTTATTTTTATACAGTTTAAAATATACGATATATATAAATATATATCATCAGATCAATATGATATTTTGATCCAATATATGCCTTTTTAATTAAATAAAAATTTATAATTGGGCTATTGTAACCAGGCACTTGTCCATTGTTACAATTGAGCAAAGTTTCCTAAAGTGAGCGCAGCTAGTAATGGCGATGAATATTAGAGGCTTTTTTTATTTCGTGTTTTTGATGGCTTTTTTTTACCTTTTGATTTCGGTTAGTGTTTACGGTTTAGTGTGTGCTACTAACTTTTTATTGGATAGGTTTTTTAGGACAGTGTGGTTTTTTATTACTAACCCATTTTATTTCTATAAGGGTCACAGTTGGTGGGGGTATGCTATGTGGGGGGTTACTTATTATCCTACAGTGAGAGATTATGTTAGGGGGGGTTAGAGTTTTTTTTTTCTTTTTTTTTTTCTTTCTTTCTGCATTGGCAATTTTAATCAAAATTCTTTTTTTATATAATTTTTTATTGGCGTTTTATCAAAATTATTTTAGTGATTGGCTTTTTTTTTTTTTTTTTTTTAGCATTGGCATTTTTTTCAAAATTCATCTCCCTTATTAGCCAACCTCATTTACTTTCTGATGGCCACTATTCCTCCCTGATACCAGGCAGTCTGCTCCCACGCTCTTGATGCGCTCGCTGAACGCCCTCATCTCAAGTTGAAACTCGAGATTTTCCTCCTGGCTCTGATCTTATTGAAGCCAAGAAATTAATTTTTCTTCTAAGTATCTGGAACTCTTGCTGTTGTTGCTGAGTATCTTAAACTCTCAAGAAATTTCCTTAACTATGATAAAATTGGATTCAAGAAAAATGTTTTACTTTTGAAGAGCTGGAACTAAGACTCTTTCTGTTGTACACTTATTAAACGTGACCCAAGAATTTCTCTTACCTCTGAACATAAAAAAAACTGAAGTTCTCCTGCTGTTACTATTGGGTATCTGGAACCAAGCACTTTGCTGTTGTTTCTGAACATCTGGTATCATTTACCTCTTCTAATTTGTTTACTTCAATCTCAATTTGTCGCTTCTGCTGCTGAGCTCTTGAAACAACTCTCTCTGTATTCCCGATGTACAGCTGGGACTCCTGCTCATCTCCATCTTCCAGGCCTCAATTCCCCAAGACCTGACCATCAACCTAACCAATCATGTCGACCCCACATTATCTTCTGACCCTTCTCTCTGTCGGAGCTGCCTGACTTCTCCAATTTCCAGGGAGGATCCCGAGAAAATGGCCATTCCTCAAATTCCTGTTTCTTTCTTCAACATCTACTCGACCATCTCTACTCTACCTAGCCCCTTTTTTACCGTTGAGATGAATAAAATTAAAAAATGCTCTAAAAGTGTTTGAAACAAATTTTTCATAAATTAAATATATACATATTTTTAAAATAGAACAATTCATAATATATATCATTAGGTAAAAAAAGATCAGATATGCAATCCTTTTTATTACCTAAATATATATATGTAGTATAAAAACCTCCCCTTTCACATGTACATTGTATTCAACAAATAAAGCCAACCTACAGACAACCCAGATAGAGACGGGAGGGTAAAGTCCGGTCACTACCAGCGACATTCCAAGAGGCGACCACTGGGGTCCGTTAGCTAACACCTCGGGACTATTAAGACAGTTGGGGATGGTGGTGCGACACGAACGGCCGCCCGGCTGTGCCTGTCCCGTCTCTCTCTGGTTGTCTGGGCATTTCTTTCAACTTGTGATGTCCTTGTTTATTTTTGCCACCTCTTATTACCACATATATATTAAAAATAAAAAAGGCATATCCTGACCAGGAGCACATGTGCTTTTTTGTTGAAAAGTGACTCGCACCTCGGCTGTCGCTTAGCAACGGCCACTTCCCCCAGACATTACGTAACTGTATATAGGTTTCAGTTTTGCTTGTTGACTCACTGGGCTTACCTTCTTTTAACTCTCTATGTTTGTCATCTTAATATAATCTTTTTGATAATTAAACATACTTTCTGAGATCCAACCTCTGTTTTATTCTTACATGGCAGCAGAGCTTGGTTGGTATCAAATATTTTTGTTTATCTAAGCTGAAATTCGTTTGCTTGCTCAAGATGACAACTGAACTTCCACAAATTCAAAAATTCAACGGCGATAATTTTCATCTATGGAAATTTCAAATGAAGATTATTCTAGAAGCAAAAGATCTTCTCAGTATAACTGATGGCTCTGAGGTAAAACCTGAAATAGAGGATATTGCAAAATTCTCTAACTGGAAAAAGAAAGATGCAAAATCCAAAATGCTGATCACTACTGCTCTAGAGTTTAAATATCTTCAACAGATTGTTAATTGCCAGACTTCAGCAGAAATGTGGAAGAAATTATCAACTATATATGAACTGAAATCTGAAACAAACAAATATTTGCTGCAACAAAGATTTTTCGAATATAAAATGAATCCAAATGATAACATTGCTACTCATATTTCCAAAGTTGAAACTCTGGCACAACAAATGAAAGATCTAGGTGAGCCAATCTCTGATGTTGCCCTAATTACAAAGATAATTTGCAGCTTGCCTGATAAATACAAGAATTTCATAACAGCATGGGATTCAGTTTCATCAGAAGAAAAGACACTAGAAAACTTGACGGCAAGATTACTGAAAGAAGAAAGCTTACAGGATCATTGGGATTCTTCAGGAAATTCTAAACCAGATAATGCCTTGATGACTTTTTCAAAGTTCAACAGATATTCAACAGCTTCCAACAAACAACAGCAGCATCAACAATCCATTAAAGATAAAAAGAAGAACACACACTGTGGATATTGCAAGAAGAAAGGACATTGGTGGAAAGAATGCTATAAAAGAAAGGAAGAACAAAAAGGACAACAGCCAAGTTCTTCATCCAGAGATGATAGCTGTGCTTTTTCAGCTGAGACAAGTGCCTTCCTCGCTGAAACAAAGGATTCCTGGATTGCAGATTCTGGAGCAACGGATCACATGACTTTCAGAAGAGAATGGTTCTCTACGTTCGAAGAAATACCAGAAGGTGTTCATCCTGTGTGCCTTGGAGATGGAAAGAAGATCTATGCAAAAGGTAAGGGAAATATTGATATTCTCTCTTATGTTGATAGTCAGAAAATTAATGCAACTCTTTTGGATGTTCTCTATGTACCTGAATTGGAGACTAATCTTTTCTCAATATCTACTGCAACAAAACATGGTTTGACGCTCATTTGTAAGGGAAATCAGATAAAATTGACTAAAAATTCGAAAGTGCTAGTTACTGGAATAAAGGACAATTCAAATCTTTATAGAATTTTTATTAAAGCAAAGCAATCTTCACAAACTCATGTTGCTCAGTTAAGTCTAGATATATGGCATCAAAGAATGGGTCATGTAAATCCTATAAAATTAACCCAAATGTTTGAAAATAATGTTTTTGAAGACGACATTAAAATTAGAGAAAAGCCTGATTCTTTACTATGTGAAGCATGCATCTATGGAAAACAAAATAGAAAGGTTTTTCACGCGTCAACAAGTCCAAATTCGACCTATCCAGGAGAGCTGATCTATTCAGATGTTTGTGGACCAATGAGTAAAAGATCACCAGGTGGATCATTATATTTTGTATCATTCAAGGATGATTTTTCAAGATTTAGAGTGGCCTACTTCATTAGGCATAAATCAGATGTACTTGAGAAATTTAAAGAATTTGTAAAAAGGGTTAGGACTGAAACTGGAAATAAAATAAAAAGATTCAGAACAGATAATGGCACAGAATTCTTAAATAAGAATTTTTCTGATTATCTAAAATCTCTAGGAATTGTTCATGAACTCACTGCTCCATATACTCCAGAACAGAATGGAATTGCTGAAAGAGATAACAGAACAATAGTTGAATCAGCTAGATGCTTGTTACATGGAAGAAAAATGCCGCTTGAACTGTGGGCTGAAGCCGTAAACACAGCATCATCTCTTAAATAGATGTACTACTAAAGTATTGGGAAATTCTACACCTTATGAAATATGGTACAAGAGAAAACCCTCCATCTTACATTTGAAAACTTTTGGATGTAACGCTTATGTGCATATACCAAAAGATAACAGAAAGAAATTAGACAAAAAGAGTATTCGTACATTTTTTGTTGGATATACTGAAACTAACAAAAATTATAGAATGTGGGATCCTATTGCTAGAAATATTATCATAAGCAGAGATGTAATATTTACTGAAGCTAATACATCAGAAAATATTCAGGATAACCAACAAGAGCAGGTAACTATATACAGTGAAGAAAGTGTTGATAACACAAATACCAGTTCCAAACCAGAAGAATCATGTCGATACCCTCTCAGGAATAGAATCAGAGAAAATGAACAAACATCAACCAGCTGTACAAGAGCTATTTCATATGCTTGTTATGTCCATGACCAAGAACCATTGAACTATGAAGATGCAATTGTAGGACAAAACTCAAAACAGTGGAAACTAGCTATGGACGATGAATTCAATTCCTTGATGAAAAATCAAACATGGACGTATGTGACACTACCATCAGACAGAAAAGCTATTGCATGCAAGTGGGAATACAAAATAAAGCAAAATGCAGATGGATCAAATAAAATGTTTAAGGCTAGACTAGTTGCGAAAGGTTATTCACAAAAACCAGGACTTGATTATGGTGAAACTTTTTCTCCAGTAGTAAAATTCGATTCAATTAGAACAATCTTATCACTTTGTGCATCACTTGATATGGAAATGATTCAGTTAGATGTAAAATCTGCCTTCTTGAATGGTGATTTGGAAGAAGAACTTTACATGGAACAACCCCAAGGTTATGAAAACCCAGATTTTCCAAATCATGTTTGCTCTCTTCAGAAAAGCATCTATGGTCTTAAGCAATCCCCCAGAATGTGGAACAAGAAATTTCATGAGTTTTTAATTAAGTTTGATCTCAAACCTAGCATATCAGATTCATGTGTCTATACAATGAAATGTAAACAGGCTTACATATTACTTGCAATATATGTAGATGATTGCTTAATCTGCAGTGTAAATAAACAACATTTAGATGATATAGTACAGTACTTAAATTCCAATCTTGAAATAAAAACTTTTACTGCCGATTATTTCCTTGGCCTACAAATATATCGAGATAGAACAACTAAAATGTTATTTCTGCATCAAGCCTCATACATTGAAAGAACACTTGAACATTACAACCTTCTTGATATTAAGTTACAATCTGTACCTTCTGATCCTTACTCAAAACTAACAAAAGAGATGTGCCCAAAGGATGATCAGGAAATTGAAGAAATGAACAAGATTCCATACAGACAGACAATTGGTAGTTTAATGTACCTCATGACTGGAACTAGACCTGATATTGCCTACGCAGTCAGCAGGGTTAGCCAATTTATGAACAACCCAGGACCTTCACATTGGACCGCAGTAAAGAAAATATTTGGATACTTAAAAGCTACGAAAAACATCGGTATTTGTTTTGGTGGGAGTTCCTGCACTTCAACCCTGATAGGTTTTTCCGATGCTGATTTTGCTGCAGACATATTTACGAAAGCTCTACCTCCAGAAAGGCATAAAAGACTAAGGAGCCAACTTGGACTGTTTGAAACAACGGAGTGCTCGTCAGGTGGGAGTGTTGAAAAGTGACTCGCACCTCGGCTGTCGCTTAGCAACGGCCACTTCCCCCAGACATTACGTAACTGTATATAGGTTTCAGTTTTGCTTGTTGACTCACTGGGCTTACCTTCTTTTAACTCTCTATGTTTGTCATCTTAATATAATCTTTTTGATAATTAAACATACTTTCTGAGATCCAACCTCTGTTTTATTCTTACATTTTTAGATGGCAGAGCGCCATCTAGTGGAACAGAAATCAACTAAACATTGACTTAACCTGTTCCCTGATATATGGCCAACCCAATTTCTTGATAAATCAAGAAAAAGCCATCCACGAACGCGTTTCGCGCTGTTGGCGCTCGTCAGCGTGGAGTAGGCTGTAACCACTGCGACCAAAATGATTTTTAGTCCCAGAGGCTTCTTGAGAAACCAAGAAATGAGTATTTAAGGCCAAATTTGCGTTAATATGCTTAACACATGAAAAAAATAGCTTTATGTTCTGAATTAATGTTTAAAATATTATATTGTCGCGGTAAGAATTACAAACAACAGGCGAAGATAAATTGAACGATGAACGTTTATTGCTTCCAACGAGCAGATTTTTTAAATCAAAAAGAAAACACGGATATCTTGTTAGTAGTGAGGAGCGCGGCTCGAGGCGGATGCTCACGGGTCACTGTTAAAAACCTATATTTATGTAAACAATACAACAAATAACGCTACAATGCCCTCCTCTCCAAAAGGACAGCGACAGCGAGTTCGTCCGGGTCACGGTAGTTCTTCATTCTCACTACGTGCACAATTTCCTTTGGCTTACGACGGCGGTTAGTAGTGTCTAGACTTTCGACTTCGTACGTCACATCCGAAATGCGTCTCGTCACCCTATAAGGGCCGAAATATCGTTTTATTAATTTTTCGGATATCCCTATTTTCCGAACGGGTATAAATATCCATACTTTATCGCCTGGCTGATAGCTCACTTCTCGATGTTTGGCGTCGTAGAGTCGTTTATTGCCCTCTTGCGCTCTCAGTGTATGTAGCCGAGCCAATTGTCGCGTCTCCTCTGCTCGGGTCACTATCTCTCGATTATAGTCCTCTTGATCTTCATCTTTTAAAAGAGGAAACAATGTATCCAACGTAGTTTCAGCTTCTCGTCCATGGATGAGGCTGAATGGGGTGTATCCGGTGGTGTCCTGCTTCGCCGTATTGTAAGCAAACGTGATGAACGGAAGAATAACGTCCCATTCTTTTTGTTCGACGTCCACATACATTGACATCATGTCGGCCAGGGTTTTATTAAGTCTCTCAGTGAGACCATTCGTCTGAGGATGGTACGCCGTGGTAAATCTCTGAGCCGAAGAGCAAAGTCCCGTCAGCTCGGATATTAGTTTAGACTGAAAAACCCTACCCCGGTCAGTAATTATTTCTCGTGGTGCTCCATGTTTAAGTACTACGTCCTCCAGGACGAACTTGGCCACTTGCTGAGCGTCTGCTGATGGTAAGGCTCGGGTGATAGCGTATCGCGTCAGATAGTCTGTGCAAACTATTATCCATTTATTTCCTAAATGGGATATTGGGAATCTTCCGAGGAGATCAATTCCGACTCTTTGGAACGGAACAGAGGTGGGTGGTATCGGTTGCAGCAACCCGGGCGGTCGCAAGGGAGCATGTTTACGACGCTGGCACTCCCTACAGTGACCGACATATTTTCTTATGCTCCTCAGAAGACCTGGCCAAAAATACTTCCTCCTAATTCTATCGTGGGTTTTAGCCAACCCTAAATGACCGGCAGTTGGATTATCGTGGAGACTTCTGAGGACGTCAGGGCGCAAATGCCTGGGGATCACCAATAGCCACGGTTGCCCCACTGGGTCGAAATTCCGCTTGTAAAGAGCTCCATTGATTATTTTGAAGCGGTTTTGATCGTTCTTCAAACATTCCTCCGATATTCCCACAATTACCGGATCTTTCCGCTGTTCCGCGACGATATCAGTTAAAGCAGCTAATGTTGGTATGTCATCTCCGGATTCCCCTGGGTTATTCGCTTCGATTGGATTGCGTGAGAGACAATCGGCATCTTGATGTTTTCTGCCGTTTTTATATACCACGTTCACATTGTATTCCTGAAGTCTTAAGGCCCACCTGGCCAGTCTTCCCGACGGGTCCTTCAGGCCCGAAAGCCAACAGAGTGAGTGATGATCCGTCACAATTGTAAACGAGCGCCCAAATAGTTATGGACGGAACTTGCCGATCGCCCAAATCGCGGCAAGACACTCCCGCTCCGTTGTTGAATATTTTTTTTCAGCTGTTGACAGCGTTCTTGATGCATATCCAATCGGTTTTTCACTTCCTCCCTGGACCTGGACCAAAACCGCACCAATTCCAAACCCACTGGCGTCGGTGTGCAGTTCGGTCGCATACTTTTCGTCAAAGTGGGCCAAGACGGGTTCCGACGCGAGTGCCAACTTCAAGGATTCATAGGCCTGCCGTTGATCTGGTCCCCATTCGAATCTGGTGTCCTTTCTCAACAACCTGTGTAGTGGTTCAGCTTTTTGAGCAAAATTCTTAATGAAACGACGATAATATGAGCACATTCCAATGAAACTTCTTACATCAGTGAGGGATTTGGGAGTAGGGAATTTGGACATAGCATCAACTTTACCCGGGTCGGGGTGCACGCCCTCTCCATCCACCAGATGCCCAAAAATGCTTAGTCGTTTTGTTCCGAACAAGCACTTGTCTGGATTTAACACAAGTCCAGCCTTTGAGAGACACCTGAGAACTAATTCAAGGCGTCGAACATGTTCGTCAAAGGTGGGTGAAAACACAATAATATCGTCCAGATAGCAAAGGCACATTGACCACTTCAACCCCCTCAGCAAGGTATCCATCATTCTTTCAAATGTCGCTGGGGCGTTACACAACCCGAAAGGCATAACTTTGAATTCGTACAATCCGTCGGGTCTAATGAAGGCGGTCTTCTCGCGATCTGCCTCATCCACCTCAATCTGCCAGTAGCCAGAACGGAGGTCCATGGAAGAATAATAACTCGCCCCTCTTAAGCAATCGAGTGTATCGTCAATCCTTGGTAGTGGATATACATCCTTTTTTGTGATTTTATTCAGGTGTCTGTAATCGACACAGAAACGCCAACTACCATTTTTCTTTTTCACTAATACCACAGGAGAGGACCAAGGACTTTCGGAAAGCTGAACTATACCTCCTTTCAACATTTTGTCGACCTCATTCTGAATGGTTTGACGTTCGACCTGCGACACTCGATATGGACGGCGTTTAATCGGGGGATGGTCCTCTGTATTTATCTTGTGCTTGGCTGTGCTCGTCAGATTAGACGGAAACTTATTAAATTCAAATAAGCCGCTGAAACTCCCAAGTATCGAACATATCCAGGTCCTTTCAAGCATGGATAGATCAGGGCTTATCATCGAGGCAATGTTTGGAGAGTTTTCTTGTCCAAGAATCTCCTGCCGATTGGTGTCCGAAGCATCACCGATGACCGCCAGCTGACCCTCTTCCAGTACCTGTATCTCTCCAATACACATTCCTTTGGGGACAGTTCGATCACATGTGCCGATGTTGGTTATCCAAATTCTCCCTTTTCCATGCTGGACAGCGAAGATCGAGGCGGGAACCATCAGATCACGTTCTAGAAAGAGGATCCTCGAAGGCTCCATTACGACATCACTCACACCGAGTATAGTTTCGCTTATTACGTTTATCTGCTTGGTCGATCCAGCGGGGATTATAAAGCTATCGTCGGCGGCTACAGTTTGGAATATGCTCGAAGAATCCTCTGGTAGTTCTGCTTTTTCTAACAGAATCTCGGCGCTACCACAATCGATTATAGCCCTTGACGCCTCCAGAAAGTCCCAACCGAGAATGATGTCGTGGCTACAACTTGGTAAAACGATTAATTCAAACGGCTGTACTAATCCGTTTATTTCTAAACGTAAAGTACATCGGCCCCTGGAAACGATATATTTCCCGTCGGCAACTCTAAGTGTCATGCCAGCGTCACTGAACATAGTCTTTTTGTGTTGTTGTCTAAAGTGGTCCGAAATAACCGAAAACGAAGCGCCGCTGTCGACAAGGGCAGGAAAAGTTTTATCGTCAATAGTAACGTCAACTATATTCTGTGATAGTTTAGCGGCTATGAGCGGCGGAGGATTTATAATCTCCTCAGCGACCTTACCTCCAGCGAAGGGCGCTTGCTCTAGTTTTCCTTACGATAAGGTGATCGGCCAGATCGTCGGCTTGGCGATATCGAGGGGCGACGTTCAGCTGGGGATCGGCCACGACCTGGATAGGGCGACGGGCTTCGGTAACTTGCGCGGCCTGGGGTTTCATCGCTATTATAGATCGTTCGCGGGCCGTTCTGGACAGGGTGGTATCTCCCCGGTGGCTGTCGATCCACCATCCCTCGCCGCTCTCGGCAGTACCTGGCGACGTGACCCGGGCGTCCGCATTGGAAACAAACGGGAATATTATCCACCGTCCTCCATTCGTCAGTCTTTCTTCGGGCAGTTGTCAGCCTTGTAGGACTTTGCTGCTGGTAATACGGGGTTGGTTTCGCCGGTCCTTCAAAGTGGCGGCGTTGTTCTCGGTAGTATGGACCCTGCTCCGCAATTGGGGTCAGATTTCTCTCAACCTCTTCATGAATAATTTTCTTCAGGGAGTTCACCTCCGGCACTATAGACTCGAAATGTAGGGCACTTTTAATTTCTTCTCTCACGATTCGTCGAATCAGATCTTCCAGAGACGAGGAGTTTGGTTGCTCTATACTTGCGACGTTAGGGAGTCGCTCAAACCTTGGTTTCCCGATGCGTCGCTGCTTGCAAGCCTCCACTTTTTGGCACCAATCGACAAAGGCTTCAACAGTATCAATTTCCTTTATCAAGATGACCTGATAGACATCTTCTACCACACCTTTCATTAGATGTGCCACTTTCTCTCCTTGACTCATATCGGGATTCACCTGCCTACACAAGCTCAGAACGTCTTGGATATAGGATTCACAGGATTCTGTACTCTTCTGAGCTCGACTCTGAAGGTTGTCCTTAGCGCGTCTGAGAAGGACGCCGCTATTGTCGAATGTCCGGCTAAACATCTCCTTAAACATATCCCACGAATCCATTCCTTCTTCGTTGTTATCATACCATTGGCCAGCGGTCCCTTCCAAAAAGAATGGTGCGTTCGCCAATTTCATCGTGGCATCCAAGCAGTTAGATCTCGCAATACGTTCGTAATCCTTCATCCATTTGCCACAATCCTCCGTTCCATTGCCGCTAAACACAGTTGGGTTTCTTGTCAAATGTTTGCAAGTATTTTTTTTTTTTAACACCCGTGTTAACTCCAGCCGATATTGACATTTTTCTGATTGGCTTATTCTTTTCGTCGAAATCAAAACGTGGTTCTAGGCCTTCTAGGCGACGGCTTCTTCTGACAGAGGTATCCGTGATGGTATCGGTACCCAGCGTCTCCACCACTTGTCGCGGTAAGAATTACAAACAACAGGCGAAGATAAATTGAACGATGAACGTTTATTGCTTCCAACGAGCAGATTTTTTAAATCAAAAAGAAAACACGGATATCTTGTTAGTAGTGAGGAGCGCGGCTCGAGGCGGATGCTCACGGGTCACTGTTAAAAACCTATTTATGTAAACAATACAACAAATAACGCTACAATATTATATTTTACATAACTTCTTCCAAAATATATATAATGGTATTTTTATTATATTATCTGACATGGTGTCAGTTTCAAAAATCACTCTGCGGAATATTTTATACCGCATTTTACTTGATATTAAAATGAATATATAAAAACATATATGGCGCCTCTCAGGTCAAAGCTAGACACCATCTATTGACCGTCGCCGCAAATAGCGGCCTCAGGTCGGTGACAAAGCCACAACACGAGCTTTGGCAAACTTTGAAGCGTCCACCTAGAGACCATGGTATCGGGCTAATGGCCTTCCTGGTTCAAATTCACATTAATAGGTACCGCTCAACAAGAGCAACCTAGTTCATGATAATTGAAACAATGAATAATATGTGAAGGTTATTCATATATTAAACAAATTTTAACGCGGGATTCAATCCCAGTTCATGACTGTCGGGAATCGAGGGTGTTACCCTCTCTTCCACCGACTTTGTTGGGCTAATAGCCTTTGTCAGTCCAGAGTGGACTTTATTCCTCGGTGACAGTCAATAGATGACGTCTAGTTTTGACGTTTATTTTGACGGGAGAGGTGACCTATGTTTTTATAGGCCAATTTACTCCCTGCACAAAATTTATATCTATTAACCCTGTTCCAAAATAACTTTATTAGGTACATCTCAAAAAGAGGAACCTATCTTATGTTATTTACATGAGAAATATGAATAGGTTCTTCATAGAAAAAAGTGTACTATACGGGATTAGATCCCGGTTCATGGCTCTCGGGTATTCGAGGGTTTCAATCACTCGTTCACCGACTTTTTGACATCTATTAAAATAAATGCATTCCTATACTTTATAAATTCAAATATATATCAACGAAATTTATACAATAGACTGTTTCTTAGAATTATATTTTATCCTTCTTAAATCTCAACTACACTTTCTTTTGCACCGAGAACTCGGGTATTGATTATTCTGTGATGTACACTGATTGTCCGTCTTTTTTTTTTTTTTAGAGACAGAGGCAATTTTGTTCATACTTGGTTATCTCGTATGTCTTCAATAAAGATCACTGTACTATCTTTCAGAGTTATTGTCTGAATCCCGATATACATGCTAAAAGGTACAACTTCCTTAAGTTTCGTCCATGAGTGTAGTTCACACTTGGTTATCTCGTTTGTCTTCAATAAAGGCCACTGTAATATCTTTCAGAGTTATTGTCTGAATTCAGATATACATACTAAAAGGTACAACTTCCTTAAGTTTTGTCCATGAGTGTAGTTCACACTTGGTTATCTCGTGTGTCTTCAATAAAGGTCACTGCAATATCTTTCAGAGTTATTGTCTGAATTCATATATACATGCTAAAAGGTACAACTTTCTTAAATTTTGTCCGTGAGTATATACATTAGAACTTCCCTGTAAAGGACAACACCTAATTGCAAAGCCAAAGTGTCCTATAGGGAGAGGTGTCCTATAGGGAGAGGTGTCCTCTAGTGCAACTGTTCTCTCGTGGAGTGTACTTTACTGTACATAGTACCAAGATACAATAATCATGGTGAGTAGAGGACAGTGACCTACTGTAGATTAGTTACGTCTCTCCATGTTTAGAAGCAATTCAAATTTCACTGTTCTAGACTTCACCATTTGCATTCAGGATGGAGTTAGTTTGTTGAGTTACTAAATAGTAAAAAGGTCATTTTGCAAATGAAAACTGTCCTTTATAGAGAGGTTTCCTCTAGCGTGAGTGTCCTATCATGGAGTATGTTCTACTGCATTTAAAATTTAGTTTCTTTAATATCCCAAACAATAAAAAGCTTTCCATTTTAAATCATTGCAGTAAAGAGAGGAAGGGGTAATTTATTTTAAGCTCACAGAACGCAGTTTTGATTTGTTGATGTTTGGGCTGATATAACATCCGATGATAGCAGCCGACCAGAGCAGGAAATGTGAATCAGGTGTTTGTTTTGGCATCAAGACCTTGTCCGCATCCGACCAAAACATCCGTCGGTTTGCTAGGAATTTGCTCTGAGGGTCACGTAGCTTCGTTATAACGTTGTTTGTTTACACTTGCACTGACGTTATTTCGCTTAGACTTTTGAAGATACTGATTCCGAGAAGATTGATCAAACCTTATTGATTTACAATTCCTCAAAACAACAAGTCCTCCCAAGAGAACAATAGTATTTGATTTCCAGATTTAAGTCTGGTCATCTACAGACAATAACTTTCCAGAATGGTTGCAAGGTTTTCCCACTATGTACTAAGTGCAATTCTCAATCTGCAACTTCAAAACACATCATTGACTGTATTGATTCATCCATTGATGAGCTCTACTCATCCCCAGCAGACACCATCAAAAGTCTCAATCTTTACAAGCTTGATACCCTAATATGATTGAGTGAAGATAAGAAAGAAGAATAAGAAACAAGGGAAAGAACAAAACAAAAGAGAAACTAACATAGTAAACAAAGAGAAACTTATCTTCTTACGGTTAGCGCCTATTTACTTGTGATCTCAAACACATACTCTGTGATGACAATTAATTAATTAAACTTTAAATATAGAACGACGTTTGACAAGTTTTACCGGAAATGTTTCTTTTGAACGAAAAATTGTGATTTATTTTAAGGAGAAAAAACGACTATTCCTATCCTTTAAATAAATTATGATTTTTCGTTCAAAAGAAACATTTGCGGTAAAAATTGTCAAACGTTGTTCTATAATCATAAGCCGCATTATATTGTATTATAAACTTAAAATATTGCCACGTAGGAAATTAGGGAAGACCAACTTCGGGATGAGACAACAATTTATTTGCGGCGTGAAGAGCGGCTTTGTCGTCTATAGGGACATCGTCATCTTGGAAGGAAGTCTTGGCTTTAGCACTGCGGTGGAATCCTGGAGCCAGTCTCTGAAAATGTAGATCACAGCACCCATGGCTTCAAATTCTTCTCTGCTATCTTCAGTTTGTCTTCCCCAACTTACCCAGCATCTCCACCAAAATGACACGTGGAAAATTAGGGAAGACCAACTTCGGGATGAGACAACAATTTATTTCAGGCAAGAACAAACTATGTGTGATAAACAAAAGATAAGCAAAAGAGGGAAGTGTACAGAGTATAGCAAAATATAAACATTAAAAATGATACTCTACTAATAAAATAATAAATACTTTGTTACACAATATATATACAACACTTTAAGCAAGTGATATAGAGGGATCCCTAGCTTCTGCAGCGTAGATTCCCAACTGCCCAGATTGTACCGCGTTTTACTTGCTTTAGTAAACCAGTTTATAAAGTACAGTAGAACTCCTCAAATTCGGAAATTCTCAAATTGGGAAACTCCCAAATTCGGAAAGTATTGTAATGTTTTTTTTACATACAAAAAATTAATTTTCACATGCTTTTATTTTGTTGATATTTCAACATTATTTTATTTTATTTTATTTACTTTTGCTTTGCTTTTATTTTATTTAATTTAATTTTTATTAGTAATTTATTTTTAATTTAAGTGTTTAATTAATTTACTTTTACCGATTATTTATAATCGCTAATTAGGGGTTTATCCCCTTTTTTAAAAGCTTAAATAAATCAACAGTTTCATTTGACCTTTGTGCTTAGTTTAGGATATTGTCCAATAAGAAGGCAGCATTATTACGTCATAAGCCATTCACGCATTTTTTATTGCAAAGTTGATTCACCTAAAGTTCAAATTATCAAACATTTTCAGACATTGTAAGAGTTTCAAATTATTTTATTCAACTCTCAATTTTTTGCATTTACAAGTTTGTTCTTCAACAAAATGGCATCCAAAGAGGAGCGGCAAAAACGAGGCAAGTACCGAATTCTTAAGCTTGGTGAAAAGTTAGATGTTCTTAGTGACATTAAAAAAGGATTGCGCTATACAACGATAATGCAAAAGTATAAAATTTCTAAGACAACTGTTTATGATATAAAAAAATCTGAGCTTAAACTTACAAAGTTTGTTGATTCTACCGAAAAAGATGTCAAAAGGTTTTCTCAAGTAAAAAAGACTGAAGACAGTTTGGAGCCGGATGTTCCCAGATGCGAAGCGTTGAAAAGTTTGGATGTTGCATTAAAATATTTGGAAAAGCGCACTGAACCAGAAATGCTTGCAAGCTACAACACCATCAATAGTCTTCGAACTATGCTTATGAGAGAAGAAGAAGCTTTGTTAAACAAGCCAAAGAAACAGACAACAATCAGCAACTTCTTTGCCAAGCCATAACTTACTTGGCCATCAATTGCATTACATACACAATAAAATATTTTACTATTTTTCATCGGTTTCATGCTCAAAACTCATAAAAGTCAAGGAACATTTGATTAAAAATCGTAATTAAAATTATGTAATGTACATATAATATTTAACCTAAAATTGTTCATATGCTTAAAAATCTTTGTCTCAGTCATCTAAATGCCTATTTATGCCACATAAATATTCACAAATCTAACTCTCTCAAATTCGGAAAATCCTCAAATTCGGAATACCTTGCGCCCCAAGCTTTCCGAATTTGAGGAGTTCTACTGTATCTCCAGGACTGTTTACATCATGACACGTGTTACAGAGTATACTTCTGAAAGAGTGGATGAGTGAAATAGATCAGTCCAAAAAGAGGAGTCGTCTGGAATGCTTAGCATTATATAATATCATTGCACTCTTTAAAAATATTAAGCATCAGAGGTCTCCTCTAGTGATTATCCCTAGTACAGGCGTGGTACAGGCCATGATAATCATGGTGGGTAGAAGTAGGCGACTGCTTTTGCTGTAAGTGCTCCACAGGTCTATCTACACGTACGAAAAGCAGTTCGACTTTGCACATACAAATGTGTCAGAGCTCCGTTTGGTTACTTGCACTCTTTGGTGAGGTTGGAACTTTGCAAGAATCGGGGGCCATTGGAACTTATTTTTTAATCGGAAAAAAGTGCCCAATGCGGGATTTGATCCCGGGTCGTACCGGTCGAAAACCAACGGGGTTTAGGCCATCCTTTCACCGACTCCTATTAACTAGAGGTCTCCTCTAGTGACTGAATTAGCAAAACTCTCTGTTCTGAGAAGACAATCATCAATCAGGCTGTACAATACACAGATTGGTTAGAACATGGGAGGTAGACCGTAGTGAAACCATAGTTGCTTGCACTGTAAGCACGCCCCATGTCTATACATTGTCTATATATGTCAGCAATTTTGAAGCAGCTCTATTTTGTACTTAAAGGCTATCAAAACTCAATTTGGTTAAAATTTCACTTCCCCTCATGTGAATAATTTTATATAAAACTGTGAATTTATGCGAGTTAAAAACAGGGAGCCCACAAGGTAGTTCTAAGTCCCAAGATTCAGATCATCTGAACTAGTCCAGAGCACTAGTATGATTAGGAGTATAAACTAAATAAGAAATGCCAATAAGAATGCATGAGCATATAGATCTGTATATAAAATGAGTAACAAGAAGAGGAAATTAGCTAAGACCTAACACCATTATGATGCTTTGAAATAACCTAATAATGTTTTAAAATATATGTAATCTAAGAAAAATAATATAAAGGAATAAAATCCAAATGATTCACATTATCACGAATAGTCAATCATTTTGCCGAGTAAAGTAACAGGACAAAAGTAGAGCATATTGAATAAACTATAGCCAATAGCAGAATAGAATGGAGAAACTCTGGCCAATAACAGAACAGAATAGAGAAACTCTGGTCAATAACAGACCAGAATGGAGAAACTCTGGGCAATAACATAACAGAGTGGTGAAAATCTGAGCAATAGCAGACCAGAATGGAGAAACTCTGGCCAATAACAGACCAGAATGGAGAAACTCTGGCCAATAACAGACCAGAATGGAGAAACTCTGGGCAATAACATAACAGAGTGGTGAAAATCTGAGCAATAGCAGACCAGAATGGAGAAACTCTGGCCAATAACAGACCAGAATGGAGAAACTCTGGGCAATAACAGACCAGAATGGAGAAACTCTGGCCAATAACAGACCAGAATGGAGAAACTCTGGGCAATAACATAACAGAGTGGTGAAACTCTGGCCAATAACAGACCAGAATGGAGAAACTCTGGCCAATAACAAACGGAATAAGTGTGACCATTAAAAGAAAAGAATGAACAAACACTGTCCAATAACAGAACAGAATGGAGAAATCCTGGCTAATAACAGAACAGAATGGAGAAAGTGTGGCCAATAACAGAACAGTTCGGAGAAACTCTGGCCAATAGCAGAACAGATTGGAGAAGCGTTGATCAATATCAACAGGCTCTTCTTCAGAAGGGAAATATGAAGAAGAAGAGGATGCAAATATCGTCTAGATCCCTTGAATCTCTTCAAGTCTAAACTTCAGAACGTTACATAAAATGAAAAAACACAAAATCTACCAAACAAACCACTCGGGGGGAAGGTATTTGTTAGATACGATAGGTATGGTGTAATCTTATCTGTTACGTTGGAGACAAAAACTGTCAACAAAGACGACGTCATATCGGGGCGATTGTTTTGCCAATGCGATAGGTGTTCATTGTCCCAGCGCCAACAATAAAGAACGTCGAGTACATCCAGTTGTGACACGCCCACAACTACTCTAGATTTGGAGATTCAAAATGATGATATATCTACGATCGTATATGTTTACAAGAAGATAATCTACAATGAATAAATGAATGATCTAAAATTTGTATTGGTCAGAAATTAATTTCAAAGTAAAAATAAAGATTAATGATAAGGCAAAATTTGATTATCCCTATATATATATAAAAGTCAGTGTATGTATGTATGTGTGTTTGTTCCTATGTCGGCTATACACGTCCACAATACGTAAATAATCTGACTGAAATTTTAACAGTATATAGAGTTAACTATTGAAAAACTTTTAGCGAAAATTTCTCAGGTCTCTATCCAGAATATTCTTCGAGTTATTTGCAAATTTCGTTGCAAATTTGCCCTTTCGCTCGCAAGCAGCGCCTCTAGCGGTGAAGATGGGAGGTAATATCAGCTGACCTAATAGACATGTAAAACGTGTTTTAACAGGACATATAGGAAAATCTGGAAGAGATATTTATCAGATTTTTAGCCAAGAAAAATTTAAATTGACAGGTTCTGGGCAAAAATAGTTGTTTTTTAGTCAGAAAATGATGATGACAATATTGCTGTATCAGGTTTGATTATCAGATACAAAATTATATAGGGAAAAATTCCAAAAAGCAGAGACCACGGGTAAAGCCAGTTTATTTTTAATATGCAGGAACAAAATTTTAACAGAAAAACATTCATTCGAGCAGAAGACACAAAGCCAGATCATCTCTCTATAAAAAATATCGCTTCTCAGAAACAAAGTTTGGAGCGGGACGTTTCACAAGAGTGACATCCACGGCGCCAATTTATAGTTGTAACGAATAGTATTTGAAAATCAAAATAATAGAATTTTCAAATATCGTTGTGGAATTTACATTTTTTTATTTAAAAAAACACAAGGTTTGGAGCGGGACGTTTCACAAGAGTGACATCCACGGCGCCAATTTATAGTTGTAACGAATAGTATTTGAAAATCAAAATAATAGAATTTTCAAATATCGTTGTGGAATTTACATTTTTTTATTTAAAAAAACACAAGGTTTGGAGCGGGACGTTTCACAAGAGTGACATCCACGACGCCAATTCATAATTGTTACGAATTGTATTTGAATAAAAACATTTAATCGGGTAAAACCCGGGCGTTACCCGGGTCATTCGGCTAGTAGATTATAAACACAAGGTTGTAAGACCAAACCCAAATAAATAAATAGTGTGTGACGTTTCAGTAACAGTTTGTTACCATCTTCAGACTTCCCTTGTAGGAGGGGAGGAGAAGTCCGACCACACCTCCCTGCGGTCCCCCCTGGACCCTTGGAATATTCGACCTAATTCTGGTTCGTTTCCAAAGTGACTAATGTGGCAAAGGCACCCATTTTCTAATGAAGGGCAAAACAGATAGTGGACAGTGCTGCAGCTGTGATAGAGATGCACGGAGACATCTGAGGCTCTTCATTGGACACGACAACAACAACAACAAAAGTGCTGAATGAGAAAAAATATCACAGCCTGTTTGTGTTATTTTTATCATTCAGCACTTTTGTCTGAAGATGGTAACAACGCTGTTACAGAAACGTCACACACTATTTATATATTTAGATTTGGTCTTATTACACACCTTATGCTTATAAAGAAAGATTACTTTCCAGTCAAAATAGACTTAACAAGTCTATGCGTCTTCTACCAGGCTGTATCAAAAGTTCGTCGTTTCCATAAACAAGATTTTAATACACATTAAATAATATATATAGAAATTTTGCAGGGTGAAAATTTATATATCAAAGCATAGAGCGCCTCTCCAGTAAAAATAAACGTCGAAACCAGACGCCATCTATTGACCGGCTCTGGAAACTAGCGGCCTCGGGTCGGTGACAAAGCCACAACACCAGCTTTGGCAAACTGAGAAGCGTCCACCTGGAGATAGATGGCATCTAGCTTTGACGTTTATTTTGACGGAAGAGGCGCCCTATGTTATCTCTCTTTAATAGTGTGACATGGATGACAAGACCAAGATACCAGAGTAAAGTTGGGGAAAAAGGAGTGGACACAGCTGCACCCGCTGCCATGTGGCAGGCGCTAAAAACAGGATTTCGGTGTGGGGGAGGACAGAGGCTCGTCACAACTACAGGAGGAGCAGATGTGGCGACTTGTCTCCGGCGTGCTAACTTTAACCGCATCCCTTCAAACTCACGTGTGTATCTTTGTAGCATCCTGAATAGACAAAGAACACGAATAGCGTCTGAGTACGACGTGGCAATAGAATAAATAACATACAGTAGAACCTCCATGAGAGGACACTCACGCTAGAGGACACATCTCTACAAAGGACAATTTTAATTTGCAAAATTATCATTTTTACTATTTACCAACTCTTCAGTAAGAGGATACCTCTCCCTAAAGAACACTTTGGTTCTACAATTACATGTCCTTTACAGGGAGGTTCTACTGCATGAACAAAAAAATGTTCATTCATTGAAGTAGAGACCGTCATTTCTAATAACAGCCAGCCATCTTTTTGCCAGGTTTTCAATTTGCTGACGATACCATTTTCGGCCATTTTTGGACGTGCAACACGTCAATACCTAGGCGAAAAGATGGATGAAACCGGCATTTCGTACATTCCTTTTAATGATACTCCTGCCGAATCCCCAGACTTTGTCCCTATGGATTTTTGTGTTCGGGCATGCTGAAACTGCTCTTAGATCTAGAAAACCGAACACGCTAGATGATCACTGGAAAGTTGTTAAGGACTGTTGAGATGGTCTTGATCAAAATATTCTAATACAAAGCTTTATTTCCTAGAAATATCGATGTATGGCTGCTGCTAAACGTCAAGGCTTACACACATTAATCGCTTCGTTCCTAGATTTTACGTTCGAAAATGCCTCTCTTTTCGCGTTTAACCCCTTTGGCTAGAAAATCTCACAATTTAATTCTGAAAAGAAATCATGGCTATGAAGCTCAAGATAAGGGTTATTTTGGATCCAACCTCCCTTTCCAGATAGCCAACCGCTCCAAACTGACCTTGCTGTGGTTTACCGCCGTCAGAATGGCCAACAGCCTGGCCTTCTGTCTCACGGACCTCTCTGAGAAGCGCCACCGGAAGTAAAGAGACGACAGACCTTAGTGAGGATCCTGTGGTTGGATTCTGCCCACTAGCCTTAATAAAGGACATCTGTGCTGCAAAAAAAAGGCTTACACACATATAAAGAAAACAATATATAGGAAGCTAGAATCTTCTGAAATATAAATTGTAACAACACACCGAGGATAAGTTTCTTATTTTATTCAGACGATCTCTCAAGTTTTCTGGTATCACAAACCTCAGGAGTTTACTCGGTGTGTTGTTATTAAGCAATATATATTCCAAGATCACTTTATTAGGGACCACTCAAAAAGAGCAACCTAGTTTATGATATTTGTAAAAGTGAATAATATGTGATGGTTATTCATATATTAAACAAAATGTTAACGCGGGGATTCAATCCCGGTTCATGACTGTCGGGAATCGAAGTGGTTACCCACTGGTCCACCGACTTTTGCCTAACAATATATAAGTTGTAAAAACAATTTAAATTATTTTTTAACAAAGTATTAAAATGGTTCTTTTAAAAATGGAATACCCTCTGTATTATCATTCCTCTTCTCTTTTTTATTTCTTAGTTATCACTTTATTTACAAAATTTGTTCTTACTTTGTCTGCTTTTCAATTTATTTATTTTCCTTATCACTGTGTATCTCGCCAACAAGCTAGATGGACCTCTACATCGAGGAATCTACAATGTGGATATTTCCTCCGAGCTAGGGGGTCGAATGAATCGTAATTGTATATATTCGCAATACTTCTTTTCTCTTTCCTTATCGGTAACATTTCAACCTTTCAGGTCTAACTTCAATACTCTTAGTATTTCCCAGTATCGTGTAAATATCAGTTGTTGTCGTCGTGTCCAATGAAGAGCCTCAGAAGCCTCCATACATCTCTATCACAGCACTGTTCTCTATCTTGGGTGTGTAACGCTGCAGTTCTGGGTCCATGTCAATTTTCTGTTGTTGTTGTCCTTTCCAATGAAGAGCCTCAGATGTCTCCGTACATCTCTATCACAGCAATGTTCTCTATCTTGGGTGTGTAAAGCTGCTGTTTTGGGTCCGTGTCAAATTTCTGTTGTTATTGTTGTCGTCGTGTCCAATGAAAAGCCTCAGAAGCCTCCATACATCTCTATCACAGCACTGTTCTCTATCTTGGGTGTGTAAAGCTGCTGTTTTGGGTCCGTGTCAAATTTCTGTTGTTATTGTTGTCGTCGTGTCCAATGAAAAGCCTCAGAAGCCTCCATACATCTCTATCACAGCAATGTTCTCTATCTTGGGTGTGTAAAGCTGCTGTTCTGATACCATGTCAATATTCTACAAGACTGCGGCCATTGTTGGACATGAGAATATGTGGGTAGGTGTTTGTTCCACCCCAGGACAATTGTTGCATGTCCTGTAGGTTCTCTTGTGTCAACTGGATGTATTGTCATTCCTGTATAGTCTTTCGCTCTGATTTATTCGTTTTTATATGTATAATAGCTTGTCATTGAAAGAATTTGTTATACAAGTGACAGAAAACTCTCAAAATACACTCAAGAGATAGATTTGAAGGATGTGTTTTAAAATATACTAGGTGTATGTACATTTGAAACAATATTGAGCTCTCTCCCATCTAAATATAATTCAATAAATGAGCAGCCAAGGAGCTCAACATTGGACTCAATTGTTTCCCCCCAGTTAAACTTGACTATCAAAGCCAATAGCTGCTCTAAGTGAACGATGGCTGCCAACTTTGTGATCCTGCTGCTTCTGACCATTGCGTCCATCGGCGAGCTTATGCCAATACGTCCCCTCCCCCCGCCACCCCCCATCCAGGAGCCTGAATACCGCCCCCTGCTTAGCCGCCCTGAGCTGGTGGTCACCGCGGTAGAACTGGTGGCCCTGGCCTTGCTGGCCTTGGCTTGCTATCTGAAGGGCCATCGTCGTCTACGGGGGAAGCCCGACTGCAGCCCCTGCTGAGCCGTCTAGAGCTCATCGCGGTCCTGGGCCATATACTTGAAGGACCATCGCCGTCTACGGGGGAAGCCCGACTACAGCCCCTGCAGAGCCGCCTGGAGCTCACCGCGATCCTGGACCGTCTACGGGACCTATATCCCCTGCTGAGCTCTGTCCTCCCCAGATAGTGGAGATACCTTCCCATTGGCTTTCAACCAAAATTCTTTTCAATCAATGTCGTGAATAAATGTTGTAAATCTGTTTGTGAATTCAGTTTGGTTAATTATACTAACACACACCCCTAATATCTAATTAGGATAGATATGGTATAGAAGTTATGGATAAACAACCTAATAATGATTTAATGCATTCAAAACAAAGAGGTTATAGGTATGTGAATCATTAGTACCATTGGTAATTGCTAAGTTTAATCACCCAACTAATTAGTTACCATAAAATTCTATGTGGTACTTGAAAATATCTACGATCTCTTGAATAAATAGAAAATTTTTATAATTGCTGAAGATAAATTTTGTTTGTACCAAATACAAGTAGGCAATGAGAATGGTATTTTTAAAATCTTTTATTTAACTTTCTTCCATGTCTATCTGTCCATAAATATTGTAGCCAATTTTTAATATTATATAAATTTCATTATTACCATTAAATGTGATTAGCTTTTACTTTTTATAATTTTCCTTTAAGACTCCGTGTATAAGACTATATGTCTTAACAAAGCTTATATGTGTACATGCAGTATAAATCAATCAATACCCTTATTAGGATACCTTTAGCCCTACAGATTCTCCTGTAAGATGTACGCAAATGCACGCAATACTTCTAGTGCACGTTGGAATCTGAAATTTTGTACACTTTTCAGAACCCGATGACAATGCAAGTTGACAAATTTTCTGACATCAAGGTTGTCAGAGTGGCAGGAAACGGATAAGGTGGGGTTCGTAGTGTACAATACCATCAATGTTCCACTATACAGAGAACATCACTTTATGGCCAAAGCGATTCTGTTCAATTAGAGATTTAACCTCTTGATCATAGGGTACCCATTGTCTTCTTGTGTCGGGGTTTCGAAGTTAGATCCACTTTTCACCGGCAGTTACAATCCGCTTCTAAAACCGAAGATCTTGTGGATTTTATAACAATCGTTCACAGATATCAACTAACCTCTCTAACTGGGCTATAGTCAGGTCGTGGGGATCTTGTCTTGCGCGTTTGCTAATAAAATGCTGTTTGTTCAGAGGTAGGTTGATCGTATCTTTGGATCGTCCAAGTCTGGCTGAGATTTCAAGCATGGATTGTTGTGGGTTGTCCATCACCAGAAATCGTAAAGTCTCAATATTCGTCGCATGTGGTCGTCCCATTCGAGGTTTGTCATCAAATCTGAGAGAGAGACAATTGAAACACTTTGATTGACATCTAGTCAATAATACATTTTTAAATGAATAAATGAAAAGTAATGAATTTATGAGCTAGGGAGGCTCCACCACCTTGATAGGGTCCTCCTCCAGACAAGGAGGGGGTCTTCTTGGACCCTCCGCATCTCTAAACCCAGGAAGTGCTTATAGATGCGTGTCTTGGCAGACGCCAGGCTTGCCAGGGTGTCGTCCTCCAGGTCATGCCCGAAGATCCAGCTCTGCAGGTCAGGGGGCCGCTGGATGATAGTGAAGGCCTCCACGATGACTGGCCTGATCCGCCTACAAGACCAGTAGCGGTGGGCCAGTGACAGGTCTCCGGACTCACAGGCGATGCAGGACTCCCGGGCTGAGGCCGGATGTGCTGGATGGGGAAGTGCCAGCCGCACGGCAACGTCAGCATTGTGCCCCGAGAAGGCACATCGCCGGAGAGAAGACTAGCGGATGGAGATGGTAATTGTTACGTGGGGAAGCCACCGGCCCAGCAGCTGGGTGATGGGCAGTGCAGTCAGGCGTGGGCGCTCTAATATGCGGCGGGCGGTGCGGGTGTTCAGTCGCTGGAAGGGCGTAGCTGTTCCGCGAAGCACGATGACATTCTCAAAGTTGTCGACCCGGTGTGAATGGTGGCGATTCTGATACACGAGCCGGCTGCAGAAGGTGGTGAGTGCCGCGACATCAGCGAGGGCGGCGCGGGTAGTGTGCAGAGGGAGAGATGAGAAACTGGGGATCTCACCAACGCGCACCTCCGCCCATCGTGATGCAACCAAGAAATCTGGAGGCCGAAGGAACCTACAGTCTCCGGTGATATGGAGCTCTTGTAGATGATGTGGCGGCAGCACTCGGTAGTCCAGTGTTAGGATATCAGAGACGGCTTCCCAGAACATGAAGAACCTGCGGCACCTAGATGGATGCCATGTCCCGGATGGTGGAGGAGTAAGCCACGTCCCACTCACAACAAGCTAAAAGTAGGCGTTGAGGTTTCCACGCAGCGCGGTCTGCACTCCCTTCAGACCAGCCAGACGAAGGTACGTGCTGATATCAAGGGACCCGAAGCCACCCACGGAGACTTGCCTTGCAAGGACGCCGCTTGGCAGCCAGGCACTACGCTGAGGTCCCCAGACAAAGTGCACCAGTCGGGCTTGCAGCTTGGCGATGGTGGAGTCTGTGGGCAGGTAGCCGTGGAGATGGTGCACCACGGCGGACAACATAAGAGAGAAAGAGACGATTTGACAATTAACAACTTTATTGACCTCGCGTTAACAGCAAAAGGAATAAAAATTATTACACAGTTATATAAAATTATAATACAGTTATATATTTATATCAGACGAAGCCTTCCCCGTAGTAGTTAGTATTTCCCTGTATCGTAAAAATATACACGTTGTTGTTGTCGTCGTGTCCAATGAAGAGCCTCAGATGTCTCCATACATCTCTATCACAGCAATTTTTTTATCGTGGGTGTGTAAAACTGCTGTTTGGGTCCATGTCAATTTTCTGCAAGGATGCGGCCATTGCTGGGCATTATAATATTTGGGTAGGTGTTAGTTACACACCAGGATAGTTTTGCATGTCCTGTAGGTTCTTGTGCCATCTGGATGTATTGTCATTCCTTTATAGTCTTTCGCTCTGAGTTATCCGTTTTTATATGTATAATAACTTGCCATTAGAAGAATTTGTTATAAAAGTTACAGAAAACTCTCAAAATACACTCAAGAAATAGATTTAATGGATGTGTTATAAAATATATTAGGTGTATGTACATTTGAAACGATATTTGAGCTCTCTCCCATCTGAATATAATTCAATAAATGAGCAGCCAAGGAGCTCAACAATGGACTCAATTGTTTCAACCAAAATTCTTTTTAATCCATGTTGTGTCAATAAATGTTGTAAATCTGTTGTGACTTCAGTTTGGACAATTATAGTAACACACACCCCTAATATCTAATTAGGATAGATATGGTATAGAAGTAATGGATAAACTATCTAAAATTGATTTAATGCATTCAAACCATTGATAATTTCCTAAGTTTAATCACCCAACTAATTAGTTACCATAAAATTCTATGTGGTACTTGAAAATATCTACGATCTCTTGAATAAATAGAACATTTGAAAGATGAAACAAAGATAACGGCGACGAGCTTCTTTATTAATGTGTTATAATCTTGGCAAGCTTTTGGACTATGAGGTCCTTCAACAGACTACTATACCGCCAAGATTATACAGCAAAAATAAAGAAACTCATCGCCTGTAAACTTTGATTCCTTCTTCGAAATGATGTCTGTCGATTCCTTCTCTTGTAATTAAATAGAACACTTTTTATAATACAATATAATACACTGCGGCATGTAATTGTAAAACGACACTTGCAAGTTTAACCGCATGAGTTTCTTTTCAACGACAAATTAATTTTTTTTATTTTAAGGTGAAATATCGACAATTTCTAACCTTTTGGATGAGGTATGAAAGGATGAATTATGAAGAGTAATGACGAACGGAAAAATAATTCCCATCCCTGGACACTTTTATTTTTCCGTTCGTCATTACTCTTCATAATTCATCCTTTCATACCTCATCCAAAAGGTTAGAAATTGTCGATATTTCACCTTAAAATAAAAAATTTTAATTTGTCGTTGAAAAGAAACTCATGCGGTTAAACTTGCAAGTGTCGTTTTACTTTTTTATAATTAAGATAAATGTTGTATGTACCAAATACAAGTAGGCAATGCTAGTTGTATTTTAAAGGCTTTTATTTAACTTTGCTTCCATGTCTATCTGTAAACTAATATTGTAATAGATTTTGAATATACTTTTAGATCACGTAGGAATCTGAAATTTTGTACACTTGTTTGAACCCGATTACACTGCAAGTTGACAAATTTTCAGACTTCAAGGTTGTCAGAGTGGCAGGAAACGGATAAGGCAGGGTTCGTATTGTACAATACCATCGGTGTTCCACCATACAGACAACATCACTTTATGGCCTAACCGATCCTGTTTAATTATAGATTTAGCCTCTTGATCACAAGGTACCCATTGTCTTCTTGTGTCGGGGTTACGAAGATAGATCCACTTCACATCCCCAGTTACAATCCGCTTCCTAAACCGAAGATCTTGTGGATTTTCTAACAATCGTTTACAGATATCGAATCGCCTCTGGGACTGGGCTATAGTCAGGTCTTGAGGATCTTGTTTTGGCTGTTTGCTAGCAAAGTACAGCTTATGCAGAGTTCGGTTGATCGTATCTTTGGATGGTCCAAGTCTGGCTGACATTTCAAGCCTAGATTGTTGTTGGTTGTCCATCACCAGATATCGTAGGGTCTCAATTATCCGTCACATGTGGTCGTCCCATTCGAGGTTTGTCATCAAAGCTGAGAGATAGAGAGAGAATTGAAACTAATTCGAAAGACACTAAAGTGACTTTTGTTGACATTTTATCTATATTTTCACAGTACAGGACTATATTGGCCGAACTTTATTGTCTGAGAGTTTGTATATTGGAAAATAAATCTTTTATTCAATCCAAAATATGTTTTTTTATTATTTAAATATCTCAATAAATTAGTAACCATGGAGCTCAACAATGGACTCAATTGTTTCCCCCCAGTTAAACTTGATTATCAAAGCGAATAGCGCTCTAAGTGAACGATGGCTGCCTACTTTGTGATCCTGCTGCTTCTGACCTTTGTGAGCATCGGCGAGCTTATGCCGATACGTCCCCTCCCCCCGCCACCCCCCAGCCAGGATCCTGGATACCGCCCCCTGCTTAGCCGCCCTGAGCTGGTGGTCACCGCGGTAGAACTGGTGGCCCTGGCCTTGCTGGCCTTGGCTTGCTATCTGAAGGGCCATCGACGTCTACGGGGGAAGCCCGACTTCAGCCCCTGCTGAGCCGTCTAGAGCTCACCGCGGTCCTGGGCCATATACTTGAAGGGCCGTCGCCGCTCTTGCTGTGAGCCCTGTCATATCCCCAGATAGTGGAGATACCCCCATTGGAATACCAGCCAAAATTCTTTTAATCGATGTTGTGAATAAATGTCGTAAATCTGTTGTGACTTCGGCTTGTTCAATTATATTTACACTCTCCTATTATCTAGTTAGTATTAATATAAATGGTATAGAGGTTTTATATTCTCTCTATATATATAAGTCAATGTCTGTCTGTCTGTTTCGCGATAAACTCAAAAACTACTGAACCAATTGGTACCAAATTTTGCATGTCGCTTTTTATAAACCTGAGGAAAATTTTCGCCTGCATTTTGATTAGTATTTTTGGCTATTACTTTTTTTCATTTGAAGAACTTTTTTTTACGCGGACTAATCCGGAATGGAATGAATACCTAAATATGGCCATTTTTTTAAAGCATCGGTGGTTCAGTGGTAGAATGCTCGCCTGCCACGCGGGCGGCCCAGGTTCGATTCCCGGCAGATGCATTTTTTTTTTACAATTTTTAAAACTTATTTATATTATATATAATATAAATATATATTATTATATCAACTATATTAATTAAATCAAATACCTAAACAATAATATAATACAATTTATGCCATCACACACACTTTTTTTCCTGTAGTTTATGTGTTACTTCTGTATTGCTATTCTATGGCACTTCTAATATTTATTATTGATATACTTTTAGTATGAAGGAAATTGCACCCAAGGGATTTCTCGGGCGAAGCCGGGTCATTCGCCTAGTATATATATATAAATAAACTAATACTCGTTTTAAATGAATTTACAACAAAGAGGTTACATGTATGTAAATCAATGTTGAGTGAATAGACAATTTTTATAATTACTTAATATATAAATGATGTATTTAGTCATATATAAATATACTAGAACATTAGCCCATCGTACAATTGGATATTGTAATAGGGAAAGATGGATGGACTCTGGATCCAACACGGGATCTAATGGAATCTTCACAATCTACCAAAGAGGTGTTTTGCTGGCAAGATGGCTGGGCCAAATCTATGGCTAAAATATAGATGGAAATTTTGCCGGGAGGAAATTGATCCATAGAAGCACAGGGCGCCTCTCCCGTCAAAATAAACGTCAAAATCTGACGCCATCTGTTGACCGTCGCCGCAACTAGCGGCCTCTAGTTGCGGCGACGGTCAATAGATGGCGTCAGGTTTTGACGTTTATTTTGACGGGAGAGGCGCCCTGTGCTTCTATGGATCAATTTCCTCCCTGCAAATTTTCCATCTATAAAGAATAACTCACTAAGCTGTATACACAACGAAACCGTATGCTCTGGTAAAATATAAAACAAATAAAGCCTGTCGAGTCTTGCAAAATTTCAACCCCGCTAGTGAAGATAACTAAACAAAAAGAGGTCAGAAACATCGGAAGAATGAATTCGAACTGATTACAAAATGTGTGTGTATGTATATACATACAAATGTATTTTGGATATATATATATTTTGTATTCTTTATTTTTTCCCTAGTCGAGGTTAATATTCTGCTAACCATAGGGATTCAGGGAAAAGAGGAGATTAGGAAAGTAGGAAGTTTCTTATTTTGCCAGGTAAGTGATCACAGAAGCTGCTGTGTGTGGATGTGAATTGTTATGGCGCAGAATTCAAATTTTCTAGCTCCATTTGGGGATTGCGTCTCTCAACCGTACAGCATCTCTCGTAACTTCTTAGTATGTGTTAAAACTGTTTTACCGTTCTTTTACTTTGTACATAGAATGAAGGTCTTAGGTGAAGGGAGACAACGAGCAAGATATCGACATGGTCGGGGAAACTCCCAGCTGGAACCGACCGAGGGCAAAGGTCACCAGATGGCCCGGGGAGGCAAAAGTCAAGTGGACGTCTGGAATTTTGTTTGGTTGTTCTGCAGGCCCGGGACAGCCCGCCATGTGGCGTCTTCTTTTTTTTTCTCTTAGTTAGTTAGCAGCAGAGGCCCAGGCGGGGCAGACGCGCCTGGGAAGTATCCTACAAGCAGCGTCTTGTGGACGGAAACACGTCTGAGGAGTATCCCACAAGCAGCGTCTTGTGGACGGAAAGACGTCCGAGAAGTATCCTACAAGCAGCGTCTTGTGGACGGAAAGAACGTCTTGGAGTATCCCACAAGCAGCGTCTTGTGGACGGAAAGGACGTCTTGGAGTATCCCACAAGCAGAGTCTCGTGGACGGAAAGGACACGGAAAGGACGCTTTGGACATCGCACGAGCCGCGACAAAGTGGAACCAAGCTAAGCCAGCGACGGTGCTGCACCCGAGGTACTGTGTGAACACAACGCTGGACATTCCCCCTGACACTTATTTTTTATCTCCCTTCCCTAAGACTACTTTAATTTTACTTTACTTTTTTTGCTTAACCTTTTTTATCTTGTTTTTTATGCATAATTCTTTATATATAAGTATAATTTTGCTTAACCTTGTTTCTTGTTTTTTATGCTTGATTCTTTACATATAAGTATATAATAGTTTTTAGCCCTTTTTGTTTTAATTTTTAAATAAAAACCTTTTGTTATACTGTGTTTTATGTGCATTTATTTCCCCCATTGTTTTTCCTTTCAATCGATCACCCTTTTTTGTTTTTTAAACGAACACGAACATTTTGGTGAGCCGGACGTGATCGATTTAAAGGAGATATGGAGGAAATGGATGCAATTAAAAAGCGCAGAAAAGCCATAAGAGGTACTTTCACTAGAATTATCAATGAAATAAATGGGGAATTTGAAAAGTCTCAAATTGATAGGAATGATATTTATTCTAAGTTTAATAGACTAGAGTCTTATTACACGAAACTTGTAGATCTAAACGAAAAATATCAGGCTTTATTGGTGGTGAAAGAAGGGATTACAGAGGAAAGTATTGATAGGGAATGGCAAGAATGCGATAAATATGAAGAGGAAAAGTTTGATATTCAACAGAAAGTCAGTGTATTACGGAATCCCGATAAAGAAGAAACAATCCCGATTGCTAGCGAGGACACTGTAATAAATGTGAAATTACCAGAGTTAGCCCTAAAAAGCTATGATGGCTCTCTGGAAGGTTGGTTGCCTTGGTGGGCGCAGTTTTCGAAAATTCACGAAAATAAGAATTTATCCGATAGCGACCGGTTTTTATATTTGCGTCAAGCAATTGTACCAAATTCAGAAGCCTATCGTGTTGTAGCAAGCTATCCCGTTACAGGCGCCAACTATGCTTTGGCGGTACAAGCCCTACAGGAGCGATTCGGTGACCCGAATATACTGACATAACTATATGTCAGACGTCTATTGAATTCGGTTATATCTAATGTAAAGAAAGAAAATAGAAATTTAAGCAGTCTGTACGACGAACTGAGCAGTCACCTCCGGTCGTTAGAGACATTGGGCATTGATCCCCAGTTGTCGGGTATTTTTTATACCCTCTTGTCGAGTCTTCATTACCTTCGGATATTTTGAAAATATCGGGTTATGGTCTAGAGTTAGCAAAACGGGAAGAGTCAGATAAAGGGGTTGGAGGAGCTCAAGAAAGGCTAAGGTTATTATTGGACTTTCTAAAAGCCGAAGTAAGGAGTGCTCAACGGCTGAAATTTGTGGAAAAAGGCTTTAAGCAGGAGGAACCCTATAAAAGGTCTTACAATGATGGGACCAGAACAAGGAGCAATTTCAGACCCGCCACTGTGTCTAGTCTGTTCGGAGGGCGAACTAATATAAAATGCTTCTTTTGTGAAAGAACAAATCATGCGAGTCATCAATGCCGTTCCATAATGAAAATGTCTCCGGGAGAGAGAAATGATAAAATACGTAGTGCCCATCTATGTTTCAAATGCTTAAGAAAGGGACACATACAGAGTCAGTGCCGAGAACAATTGGAGTGCAAAAACTGTGGGAGAAACCCCTTGGAAGTTTTATGTGAAGGAAATTCTTCTAACCGGTTAACGAAACCAGGAAGAGAAAATCTAAAGGAAAATGCACCTGAACCCATTGCATCGCTTTCTAGTCAAGCCTGCACCGGTCAGGTCTTGCTGATGACCACGGTAGCACTGTTAAGAGGCCCAAATGCCTCTAGAAGGGTTAGAATTCTCCTCGACAGTGGAAGTCAGTTTTCGTATATCAAACAGTCGTTAGTCTGGAGTATAGGAATAGAAAGAAAAGGCGAAATAACTATAGCTAAAAGTCTTTTTGGAGGTAATAAGATTGGTGAAGAAAAGCACGGTAAATTTATGTTAGAATTAGAGAATTTAGGTAATGAAAGAGATGTGATCCATATTGAGGCGCTGGATCAACGTAAAATTTGCGACGCCATACCACCTTTGCCAAAAGGAGACTGGTTAGAAAAATTGAAGATTAAGGGCATAATATTGTCTCAGGACAATTTTAAAGGACAAGAGATTGATATATTGATTGGCGCTAACTATCTAGGTATGATTTTGACAGGAAAAATAGTTCAAGTTGAAGCAGATTTAACTGCGGTGGAAACGAAATTAGGTTGGACCCTAATGGGCAATTCGCCAATTATTGATAGCAATCACAATGTGCAGCAGACTTTGAATCTGCTAACAACGCGATGCGATTTAAAGGATTTGTGGGATCTAGAAGTACTAGGCATTAGGGATCCTGTTGAAACTTGCTCCAAAGAGACCAGATACCAGGAAATAAAAGAAAAGTTTATAACAAAAATTCAAAGACAAAGTGATCAGAGATATTCTGTAGGTCTACCTTGGAAGGTAGAAAAGGAGTCAATCCCCAGCAATCTTGACATAGCGATAAAAAGGTTAGATATAAGCACTAAGAAAATGACCTCACAGAATAAGTTGACCGAATATAGTCAGATCTTTAGAGACTGGCTGACTGAAGGACTCATTGAAAGAGTCGAGGAAAATCCTCTCGAGAGAAGAGGCTACTATTTACCTCACCGCCCTGTGTACAAGATGGAATCTAAAACGACGCCCATACGTCCGGTTTTCGATGCTTCTTGTCTAGGTCATAATGGACTATCTTTGAATCAATGTTTAGAAAAGGGGCCGAATTTATTGGAAAGAATCCCTGAAATGATGATAAGATTTCGGGAAAATAAATTTGGAGTCACGGCAGATATAAGAAAAGCATTCCAGATGGTGGCGATTGAAGAATCTGAACGGAACTACCTCAGAATCCTTTGGTGGGAAAAGGAGAGCGATAGAGAACTAATAGCTTACAGGCATAAGAGACTTGTATTTGGCTTAAACTGTAGTCCTTTTGTGCTGAACGCCGTAATAGAATACCATCTTCAATCAATAAGAGGCCCACTTGTTCAATGGGCAAAGATTTTAGCTCAATCCTTCTACATGGACAATTGTATTACCTCGCTGGAAACAAAGCAGGAAGTGCAGGAATTTCAAAAGGCCGCAATTGAAATTATGGACAGGGCTAAAATGGACTTACGAGAGTGGGAATATTCTCTGGAGGAAAACCCTGAAAAGGGGACTTGTACAAAAATATTGGGTGTTGTTTGGAATAAAATGGAAGATTCATTAAAATGCGAACTCCCTAACAATTTGAGTCTTCAACCCAAATTAACGAAAAGGCTGGTACTGTCCATGGTTCAGCGGATATTTGATCCACTTGGATTTTGCGCTCCAGTATTCTTGCCACCAAAGTTGTTACTGCAGCGATCATGGGGGCTGAAACTAGGTTGGGATACACCTCTACCCGAAAGTATGGCCCAGGAATTTCGAACCTGGTTGGATCAAATAAAATTCATAGAGTTAATAAAGATACCGAGATATATGTGGAATGATCTCATTTTCCCTACAGAAGTTCATATCTTTTGTGACGCTAGTCAAATAGGCTATGGAGCTGTAGCCTATTTAAGGAGCGAAACGGGACGAGAAAATACTCTAACTTTGATTTGGAGCAAAGTCAGATTAGCTCCTATGAAGAGTATTACGATCTCTCGCTTGGAATTAATGGCCATGGTACTAGGAGCTAGACTAGCCAATGCAATCCAAGCTGCCTTGAAAAGAAAATGTGAAACAACTCTTTGGTCTGACTCTACTACCGCGCTAAGTTGGATAAAGAGAGAAATTGAGTGGAGAGTTTTCGTGAGAAACCGAGTCAGAGAAATACAGGCCACTACCAATTTGAACGATTGGAGGTTCGTTCCTAGTCAGTTGAACCCGGCCGATCTTCTGTCTCGAGGTTGCCCTCCGAGCCAGTTTGTGCAAAGCAGATGGTGGGAGGGCCCCGAATGGTTGAAAAAACCTAAAGAATTCTGGCCCAATTCAGAGTTCTCGATAAATCCAAAAGAAATAAATGTTGAAGAAAACATTATGAAAACCAACATTAATTTGAACATCGATTATAAAGACTGGATACTGACAAGGAGGTCTAATTACTCTCTCAACATCAGGATAATGTCCTATGTTTTAAGATTTTTAGGGAAACTTAAAAAACAGTCAACTGAAACAGGACCTTTGAAAGTTTCAGAATTAGACTTGGCAGAAAAAAAGCTTATCCGAATGATTCAGGAGAAAGTCTCCATAGAGAAATCGAATGCAACCAAGAGTTTTAAAATATTAAAAAACACTGACGGACTTTGGTGTGTAGAAAGCAAACTTTTACATGGACAGGTCCCAGAAGAATTTAAAACTCCTATCATTCTACCAGGCGACCATCCCTTCGTAGAGCAACTTATATGGGAAGTGCACCTGAAGAATGGACATGTAGGGGTGCAATTCATTTTATCAAAGCTGAGAGAGAAATTTTGGATAATCAGGGGAAGGAAAACGATAAAGAAAATTATCAGTAAGTGCATTGCTTGCAAGAGACTTAAAGAAAAGTCTCTGCAAAGACCAATGGCAGCTTTGCCAGAAAACAGAATTGGACTGGGCAAACCCTTCCAAATTACAGGAGTTGATTTATTAGGCCCTCTTCATTTGAAAGAAGGTGAGAAAGTGTGGGTAGCCGCCTTTACTTGCGCCGTCTATCGCGCTATTCATCTGGAGTTGGTGAAGAGTTTAGAGACAGGAGTCTTCATGATGGCCCTCCATAGGTTTATTTGTCGGAGAGGGCGCCCCGAGAAAATATATAGCGACAATGGCACCAATTTCGCAAAACTTAATAGAATATTCAAGAGATTGGATTGGACTAGAATTGAAAGGGAAACCTCAATTAAAAGGATACAATGGATTTTTATCCCTCCTTCTGCTCCTTGGTGGGAAGGATTTTGGGAAAGAATGGTTAGGACAATAAAGGAAATGTTGATAAAGATGCTAGGTCACGGGAAGCTGAAATATGTACAACTGCAGACTGCCCTTTGTGAAATCGAATCTATCATTAATAATCGACCCCTCACTTATGTCTCTGAAGACGACAATGATCTAAAACCGTTAACTCCTAATGAGTTTTTACAAAATGGTCCAGATTCTAGCTTTCCGGAATTTGAAAATTTAAAGCCAGAAATGTTGCACACTAGATACAGAGAGTTAGGTCAACTGAAGAGAGAATTGAAGCAGAGATTCTTAAAGGAATATTTAGGCGCGCTGATTCAGAAATCCGAAAATATTGATAGAAGACAGTTGAAAGTAGGAGACGTTGTACTGATCGGGCAAGAAAATCTTAAAAGAATGTTTTGGCCTATAGGGCGAATAGTAAATCTCATACCAGGAAAAGATGGAATAGTGAGAGTGGCCCATGTTAAAACATCCACAGGAACCTTGATCAGGGCTCTACAACGCTTACACCCTCTTGAAATATCCTCGAATGTTGAGACGATTCAAAAGGACAATTCAAATACCGAACCCCAATCTGAAGCATTTTTAGGAAATAGGTCCAATACTGAATCCAGGGACTCTAGAAGTAGATATGGTAGGGTAATCAGAAAGCCTGCAAGGTATGACTCGAAGGACTAGTGAAAGTACCTGTATGGAAAAAAAAAGGTGTAATATGTGTATTCTTTTATGTGTATTTTATGTAATGTAATAGGCATATCTACTCTTGTGTGTATTGTGTATATATATGCTCTTTTGTCTTATACTTAATTTTGGCTTCTTTCGGAGCAAAATTTTGTGGGAGAATGTTAAAACTGTTTTACCGTTCTTTTACTTTGTACATAGAATGAAGGTCTTAGGTGAAGGGAGACAACGAGCAAGATATCGACATGGTCGGGGAAACTCCCAGCTGGAACCGACCGAGGGCAAAGGTCACCAGATGGCCCGGGGAGGCAAAAGTCAAGTGGACGTCTGGAATTTTGTTTGGTTGTTCTGCAGGCCCGGGACAGCCCGCCATGTGGCGTCTTCTTTTTTTTTCTCTTAGTTAGTTAGCAGCAGCGGCCCAGGCGGGGCAGACGCGCCTGGGAAGTATCCTACAAGCAGCGTCTTGTGGACGGAAACACGTCTGAGGAGTATCCCACAAGCAGCGTCTTGTGGACGGAAAGACGTCCGAGAAGTATCCTACAAGCAGCGTCTTGTGGACGGAAAGAACGTCTTGGAGTATCCCACAAGCAGCGTCTTGTGGACGGAAAGGACGTCTTGGAGTATCCCACAAGCAGAGTCTCGTGGACGGAAAGGACACGGAAAGGACGCTTTGGACATCGCACGAGCCGCGACAAAGTGGAACCAAGCTAAGCCAGCGACGGTGCTGCACCCGAGGTACTGTGTGAACACAACGCTGGACATTCCCCCTGACACTTATTTTTTATCTCCCTTCCCTAAGACTACTTTAATTTTACTTTACTTTTTTTGCTTAACCTTTTTTATCTTGTTTTTTATGCATAATTCTTTATATATAAGTATAATTTTGCTTAACCTTGTTTCTTGTTTTTTATGCTTGATTCTTTACATATAAGTATATAATAGTTTTTAGCCCTTTTTGTTTTAATTTTTAAATAAAAACCTTTTGTTATACTGTGTTTTATGTGCATTTATTTCCCCCATTGTTTTTCCTTTCAATCGATCACCCTTTTTTTGTTTTTTAAACGAACACGAACAGTATGTATCTAAATAGACATTCTTATTGTTTGGCCTTTTGACTTGAATTCGTGATGGATAAGGCCTTTTCAATCATAAACTGTATCATTGGCAAATATTTTGGATATTTTGTCTTCTTTATTTTTCCCCCAGTCGAGGTTCATATTCTGCTAAAAATATGGACTCAGAGGATAGGGGATATGAGATAGTGAGGAGCTTCTATTTTGCCAGGTAAAGTAATTACAGAAGCTTCTGTGTGTGGACGTGAACTGATGTAATGCAGAATTCAAATTTTCTGGCTTGTGGATTGCGTCTCAACTGGACTGCATATCTCGTAACTTCTCAGCATGTTCTAAATAGACATTCTGATTGTTTGACCTTTTGACTTGAATTCGTGATGGACAATGTCTTTTCTATCCTAAAATATCATTGTCAAATATCTTAGATTTTATGTTCTTTTCATTTTTTCCTAGTTGAGGCTCATAATCTGCTAACCATACGTTTGATTATCTTCTGGTTTCGCTGTCCTATCCCTATATCTTCGATTTATCCCCAAAATCACATTAATAAGCAAAATTGTAAATTAACCAAACATTTAAAACATGTTCTTACAGGACTCTATATTTCTGCTCTTTTGCGAGGAAACGAAGGACAATTTTGCTGATGTGTACTTTGAAACATTCTTGACGATAACGTTCCAACTGATAAGACAGCCTCTTCGGCAATATCTCTTACATTGATTTGATCATCTTTTATCGATATTTTTGCAACATCTTTTAGAGTTTGAGTCAAAAGGCATCAAATAAGTTTATATAAAAGGACGTACCTCTTCCGTCAAAATAAGCGTCAAAACCTGATGCCATCTTGACCTAGCCACTTAGCCAGCTAAACACCTCTTTGGTAGATTGTGAATATTCCATTAGATCCCTTGTGGATCTCTTGGAAATAGAGTCCGTCATAGACTAACAAGGGCCATTAGCCCGAAACCATTATCTCTACGTGGACGCTTCTCAGTTTGCTAAAGAAAAAAAAACAAATTTTTCTCAAAAATATTTCGAGAGATCGCTCCCTCTTTCTCAATTTATTGTACAATTTATAATATTTTAAGAAAAAAAATGTTTTTTTTTTTCTTTACAGATCCATGTACGCCCTTTTATATAATCTTTTAGAGTGTTGTTACACATGGGCCGTCCAGAAAGTTCTTCCTCTATTTTATTCCGTTCAAAATATCTTTATTGTTAGCACTTAAATATTTCCGTTTTTTTTTTTCAGAAGAATTTTTTTTCAATTTTAACACGAAGGCAATTCATATTTTCTGTTTTATAAAAAGATATGTGTCATTTTAATAAGAACGATCAGAAGACATAGGTTATCTTCTTCTTTAATAAAATCAAACGCATTCCATTACCGTAAAGATAGAGGATGCCTGGCCAGCATTCATAGTTCTTAAAATTAAAGCTACTTCAGCCAGTAAATCTTATTATTTGTCTCGACGTTTCGACAAAAATATTTTGTCCTCGTCAGGAGCAAACAAAAATTAAAACATTTGGCAAGGCGTTAAAAATTATTCTAAGGCTGCAAGGGCGTTCTCACGCGGTATTTTGTTCAAAATTTTGTACAAAATTGCCATTCCATTTTGTGTAAAAAAATTTCTTTGTGTTAATTTATGCCTAACTGACCTTGTCCTTATTGTTTGTGAAAGAGCATTGCTCGATGCAAATATTTATATGTAATTCTACTGTCCTAAAAGCTTATGTCCATAGTTTGCTTGAAAAACATTTCTAAGATTCCACCCTTCATTGCTGCGTATATAAGCAGAATGATCCAATACAGTATTAGAGCTCTAAGAGAAGCAGTCTGGTAGATTAAATTGGTGAAATCGCAGGGAGGGTTTATCACTGATGAGTCAAGCCCTCCCAATATATTTTTTTAATCGCAGTAAAGATAGTAGAAGTTTGTTTAGTGCATAAAAGAAATATTCGCCTCTTAAATCCTTTCATTTTTTATGTGTATATATAATAATAAACTTTACAGTTCAAGAAAACAATCCCTTTTTTTAATATCAAGGTGGAAATCTATCAGGAATAGGTTTCTTCTTAATTTTTAATATATTTTTTTATATATTAAAAAAATAATAATAAAAAATAGAAAAATAAACTAATCCCTGGAAGCCTTATATATTTCTACCTTGATAAGAAACATTATATTTTCTAGTTGTAATTATTGATGGTTAGTGTTGAGGGTTCAGGCGAGAATCCTCACACTAGAGGTGGGCAAGTGAATCGAGAATCGATTCTTTTGATTCACTCATCCGAAAGAGCGCTCTTCGATTCGATTCCCGAAGAAGAATCACGGTTCTTCTGACTCCCACTCCTTTCAATTCTCGGGAATCGAAGAATCGAAAGAATCGAAGAATCGAAAGAATCGAAGAATCGAAAGAATCGAAAGAATCGAAGAATCGAAAGAATCGAAGAATCGAAAGAATCGAAGATTGGAAGACGATTCATTCGGGAATCGAATCGGTAGCAAGTTCCCGATCTGATTCTGAACTGATTCTTTTCGTTCTTTGATTCTTTTAACTCCTCGATTCTCCTGTTCACGAGTCACGCATGTTATCAATATAAATAATCGGATATTTTAAACATTAAATTTATTTGATGCGTGTTATTTATTGATAGTATATATATATACATTTTACTTACAAAACATTAAAAACAATAATTGAACATTTAAAAAAATCCATTTTAACTTTTCGAATTTGTAGATTGTATAGGAAATATATTCTTTAATATTATGATATATTTCTTATACAATCTACAAATTCGAAAAGTTAAAATGAATTTTTTAAAAATATATTCTTTATATTCTGAATATATTTGTTATATATATGTTTAAATATCTTATTATTTTTTAAAGCTCAATACTCAATTTTAAACGCCAATCTTTTGTATACCTATTACATTTTGTACCGGAATTATTCAATTATCCTCAAAAATATATTTAAAAATCGAAAAATAGCGCAATTAGCTCGACGTTAGTGTCATGCTCGGCCATTAATTAAATTATTTTAAAAAGCAATTTTTCAATTTATATTTATATTAGACGCTCAAATTTGAAATTTTATATTTCGAAATATATGTGAGGCAATATATTAGCCACATCATTTGATAATATAAATATACATAATTTACTTTCGAAATTTGGTTATTTATATATTTTTCTCTCTCTCTCTCTACTCTGGTCGCCATCTTTATTAATCCACACACATTTTTACAATTAAATGGTACATTGTGTAAACATACATTATTAATAAAGGGTTGGATGGATTGCGCCTTACACAAATCACATTATTCTATATACAGTGTACTGGAAAAATAGTGGATGGGTATTGTCCTTTGCAAATTACACCACTTTTTATACAGTATTCTAGAAGAATGGTGGATGGGTATTGTCCTTTGCAATTTACATCACTTTTTATACAGTATTCTACTAGTGTGGTGAGGGGATATAGTTCTTTATATTATTACATATATATTTCTACACTAAAGATTTTAATGGGCTATATAAAAACATTCATTTGTACATTGTGGATATAAGACCAAACTAAACAATGTATAGTATATATACCTTAATACATATTTTGAATCCTGAGCATCATAGCTAAGTGGCTGCATTATATTTTTTTTATTTTAAAAGACTTTCCTAATTATAAGGAAACAAAATCGGCAATATTTACATTGTCTTTTGTAGCCCTAGTCGATGAAAAGTTGCAACGGTCGGTGGATAACCCTATACATATATAAAAAATGCTTTTATTTAAGTCAGTGAATATTTCTATAAAAATATATAGATTAATTAATTTACCGATCGGTGCATATTTCCTTTAAATCGATTTATTTGGTTATTTAGCTGTACAAGCGTACAAGGAAATAAAATCCTATTTATTCAATACACAAATAAAACACTATTTTTGGAATGGAAATTTTTGTTTTTTCCTTTTTTTTTATGATTAAACCCTTCTCATAAATTAACAAAAATAGGTAAAAGAATAGCATTTTGTCAATTAATATATAATGAAGTGTAAAAAAACGTTGTACACATTGGGACTATTTTAATACCGTGCATAACTGGAGTACACAAAGGGACTATTTTTTTGGCGGAGGCATACACAATCCGGTCGAGTTCCGGTAGATGAGTATCTCACCCAAACGAATTATAATGTATTGAATATATAGATATTGTATAAACATAACTCAATAAACATTTTTAATATTAATTTTACACCTGACCCGCGAGCATATCATCACGCTACATTATCCAACTGGTAAGTATTGCAGATTAATATTTTTGTTTATTAATTATATAATTATTTGAATAAGTAAAATTAATGGTAATATTCCTTAATTGTAAAGCATTTCAACAATTCAAACAAGCGAGATTATGACTCGAGTTTTAAACTTTAACTTTTTGGGCAAATCAACATCACCGTGGCCCCAGATTTGAAAATGTTTGATATTATGTTAAATTGAATGTTTGATATTGTGTTAAATTTGTTCGGTTAGCGTAAAAAGTAAATATGTTAAAACATTATTATTATGTTTACAGAAATGGCAAGTCCTTCCAGTTCACGGTCAGATATATGGTATCATTTTGAGAAGGTTAAAACTAAAACGGGTACCAAAGGAAAATGTCGTTATTGCCAGAACGAAATAGCAATTACAGGTGGAGCAACGAGTAACTTGAAGAGGCACCTATCCAAGAAGCACGTTACGGTTCCTATAGAGCGTCACGAAGCCCAACAATAAAACAGGTCTCGATCTCGCTCGGTATTCGCATCCATTTCAGAAGAGGAAGTAGATAATACTTTTAAACAACCACTCGTGCATGATTCGCCTTCTCTTGCCAGTACCTCATCCTTGTCAAGCTCTCCAACTATTTCTCTGTCACCTTCTGCACTTTCTACTCCAGTCCCTCAGAGGCAGAACTCTCAAGCCTCTATGACAAGTTTTGTGGATGTATCAAGGCCCATACCACTGAATAGGAGCCGACAAATAGATATTCAACTATTGAAAATGATTTTTTCGGAATATCATCCTTTTAGTTTAGTTGAAGATAAAGAATTTAAAGCCTTTGTAAATATGCTATGCCCAACATACAAATTACCCAGCCGGAAATCTCTATCAAACGGACTTCTGATTTCGATTCACGACTCCCTTGTCGTAAAAATTACAGGAATGTTGGAAGAAGCATATGCTGTATGCCTGACATGTGATGGCTGGACTAACATAAATACCACCAGTTTTTATGCCATTACTGCACACTTCATAGACTACACAACAAAATTAAATTCCATTCTTCTCGAATGTTCAGAGTTTCCTCAAAAACATACTGCAGAAAATATATCATCGTGGATTCTTGGTGTAACCAAAAAATTCAAACTTGATTTTAAAACGGTCGCTGTGGTGACTGACAATGCCCCTAATATCAAAGCTGCAATAAAAACCTCGGGGCTACCTCACCTATCTTGTTTTGCCCACAGTCTTAACTTGGTGGTTCAGAGGTCCATTAATGAGAGTATAAAATCCGCGGTAGATAAGGTAAAATCTATCGTCCAATTTTTTAAACAGAGTTCCCACGCAATGGCCAAATTAAGAGAAATGAAAGCTAATCTCTCCACAAAACCATTGAAGTTAAAACAAAACTTTCCAACACGTTGGAATTCAACGTATGAGATGTTAGACCGCATCATAAAAAATCGAGAGCCAGTGATATCCGTCTTGGCTTTGCTCAATCCTAAAATTTTGCTGGGGGATAGTGACTGGAAAGTGATAGAGGAATCTATTTCCATATTAAAAAAAAATTTTGAAGTCACTGAGGAAGTTTCCTCAGAACAGAAAATTTCCTTGTCAAAAACGTATTCTGGCCCAGGGACTGGCAAGGTCTGTGAGGCGGACTATTGAAAATGTACCTACCCGAGGAAACAACCTCTCCGAAGAAGTCCTACGATTAGGAAAAAATCTATTAGAAGCCTTATCGAATAGATTTGGGGATAGGTTAAATGTTGAGTTAATCAATCAGGCTATCTTCTTGGATCCACGCTTCAAAAAGCACGGCTTTGGAGAGAACACCAGTCGTTTCTTGGAAGTAAAAAATAAAATTATAGAAAAGATACAGTCCTCTATTCCCGCAACCACAGTCGGCCCTGTGGCACCTGAAGTTCGACCAGTATCGGCTTCATCAATTTGGGAAGACTTCGATGCTGCTGTAAATCAATTTACAGCAGCACAAGATCCAAAAGCAAATGCGACAATACAAGTGGACAAGTACCTAGCCGAGCCAATAATCGATAGAAGAATGGACCCCCTAGTTTGGTGGCATGAAAGGAAGACAATTTTCCCCGATTTGTTTCTTTTGATGCAAAAGCGGCTCTGTATTCCGGCCACATCTGTTCCTTGTGAGAGGTTGTTTTCTAAAGCAGGCAATATTTGCACCCAGAAACGGTCTTGCCTAACTTCGTCTAAGATATCAAAAATTCTTTTTTTAAACCACATATTCGTGTAATGTAAATTTTTTGTATTTTTTGTATAATTTTTGAATATATTTTTTGGCAATTATATTTCATTCATTTTGTAAGCTTTTTGGTTCATTTTGTTTACTTTCCTTATTAATAAAACTGTTATTTTAAGATAATGTTATGTGTATGTTACTTTTAAAATATCCGAAGTTCAATAAAATTTGTGTTAGGTAAATGAACCTTATTTTTTTTCCTTGCTACTATTATTGTTTATTGTGTTTATGAAACAACTGATTTGGTGATTTTAATTTTGTTTAGAATAATTTATTCTTCCGGATGCACAAACACCATACAAACGTTAATCTTTTTAATTTTTATTTATAAAGAATCGAAGAATCGATAATAAGAATCGATTCTTTTTGCGGAGTGAATCGATTCTGAATCATTCACTTAACCCTTAATTACTCGCGTCGAGACACAGGTCTCACCTAAAATTTTAATCGAAAAAATAAATACGATTTTCGAGTCCAAATAATTTGTAAGTTTTTGTAGCTTAAGATAGCATCGAAATAAATATTTTAGACCATTTGTTCTATCGCTTGGCCCCTAGAAGGAAGAAAAATAAAACAAAAAAGCCACCGCCTGAGACAAACGTCTCGACGCGAGTACTTGCGTAATAATTTTGGTTTAGGTTTCATTTTCTGGCTGGCTCTATCTTCGTAAAACAGTAAGTTATTGTTCTTCTTCTAAGTATATTTTTTGTTCCTAAATATCCTAAATTCTCTGTATCTCTTAGATATTTAGAATTTATTTATTTTTATTCAATATTTTAATAGTAAATATTTTCTAAAATATATATTATATTATAAAAAATGGCTAGTACTTCTGAGAGGAATCAGAGTGAATCCGACATGGATTGCGATGAAATAATTTGTGATTTATCCGATACTTCTGATACCGAAATTTATAGTTATCATGACACAGACTCTGAACAGAATTCAGAGGCGGATGAAGAATTACCAAATGATGATTCTGAATTTTATTTTGGAAAGGATGGTGTCACAAAATGGAAAAAGACAATGTGGCAGAAAACCCAGATTCGTACAAGAAGTACAAATATAATTTCTCAATTGCCAGGGCCTAAATCTGAAGCAAAATCGATAGAATCTGAATCGGATGCATTTACAAAAATAATTGATATTGATATGGTACAAAAAATTGTAGATTGTACGAATGCTTATATAAGCAATATCAAAGAACATTTCTCTAGAGAAAGAGATGCCAAATTAACTACTGTAACAGAAATCCTAGCTTTATTTGGACTTTTGATAATGTCAGGTGTCAAAAGAGCTGCTCATTTAACTTATAAAGAGCTATGGGCGGTGGATGGCTCAGGAGTAGAAATTGTGAGAGCAATTATGTCACAAGATCGTTTTTTATTTCTTCTACGTTGCCTGAGATTTGATGATATTACAACAAGAAAAGAACGAAAAAAGCTGGACAAACTTGCTCCAATTAGAGAATTTGTAGAAGCCTTTGTATATAACTGTAAAAAGCTCTATACTCCAGGTGAATATAATACAATTGATGAGAAGCTCATTCCATTTCGTGGCAGGTGTGGCTTTAGACAGTATATGCCCAACAAACCTGCAAAATATGGGCTCAAAATATATACCATTAGTGATGCAAGAACATTTTATACCTTTAATTTTGAAATATATTGCGGAAAACAACCCGATGGTCCATATAAAAAAAGTAATTCACCCGATGATATCGTAAAAAGATTGATCACTCCAATATCTGGGACAAGCCGAAACATAACAACAGACAATTGGTACACTAGTTATAAATTATCCCAAGATCTTCTTACAGAACATAAACTCACTTTAGTTGGCACTTTGAAAAAAAATAAAAAGGAAATCCCTAAAATATTTCTGCCCAATAGGAATAGGCCAAAATATAATAGTATATTTGGCTTCACTCAGAATACCACCCTTGTATCTTATGTCCCAAAAAAGAGCAAGGCTGTTCTATTGCTCTCAACAATGCACTCAACTCCCACAATTGACGAAGAAAGTGGATTCAAATTAAAACCTGAAATTGTAACATTTTATAATTTGACTAAAGGCGGGGTTGACATGGTGAACCAAATGTGTGGAACTTATTCTGTTGGCCGTCGAACCAACAGATGGCCTCTATGCCTATTTTTCGACCTACTAAATGTTGCAGGCATAAATTCAGAAATAATTTTCAAGTCTTTAAATATAAATTCACCTCGAGTTCCAAGAAGAATCTTTTTGAAAAATATTTCCCTACAATTATTCCAGGATCATTTAAAAATTCGATCCCAATTGAAAAACTTGCCAAGAAGTCTCCATGACCTGATAATATTGCATTGCAAGAAGGCTGAAAGTCCAGAGGTAAGTTATATATATTTCATAAAATTATTTAAAATGATAAACATAACAATCTTTTGTTTACCACAGATCGAAATGAGTGTAGAGTCAGAACCTAAGAAGCGAAAACGGTGCTATGTTTGCCCAAGTACCAAAGGTAGTATGACACAAATTATTTGCTACAAATGCAGGAGACACGTCTGTCAACGCCATTCTTCGAATATTTGCAAAGATTGCGAATAATATCCGTCTGCAACTTTTAATAGTAGCCTATTTGTAAAACTATGTCAAACATTCATTGTTTTTACTATAGTCATTGTTTCAATAAAAATAAATAAATATAAAAATATTTTTTGCCTTAATTCACATGTGTCATAAACTACACACAATTACGAATATAATGCAGCCTAATTTTCAATCCAAATATTAAAATTTAACATATATTTCGGTTTTTTAAAAGTGAGACCTGGATCTCAACGCGAGTACTTACGTAACAAATATAGGCCCGAGTAATTAAGGGTTAAAAGAATCGTTTTGCCCACCTCTACCTCACACCACTTCACGCCTGGCGGCGGGAACCGGCCGAGACTGGAACCTGGCGGTTTGGTTTCGGTTTTGGCTGCGAGCGGGAAAGTATCTCCGCGTCTGGCTGTGTGTGGTGTTCTCCTTATGTTCCGGGACTGGTTATAAATAAAACCGGTACCAAGAGAGCTCCGACGACTCAGAGTGGATTATTGACAAAACAACGGGCACAACACAACAGTTAGAATAATTTGTGCAGACGAGAGATGTGTAGGCCTAAAGTTGGCGCCAAAACTTGACTGCGGGAATAATGTACGGCCTCATTTCACATAACGACGACCATATTTCTTCCTCACAATATATTTTTCACCGCATTAAGGACAGTAGAAGTTTGTATTGTGTATAAAAGAAACATTTGTGCTTTTAAATTCTTTCATTTTATTATTCATAGGAACGTATTTAGTTGAAGATAAACTCCATACGTTGTAATTCATTTTTAAGACATATTTGATATTCTGTCCATATTGCTGCAAACTTTTGTACAAATCCCGTAGTTCTTTCTCTTCAAAAGTATCAAAACGATAAGACATTACACGCTGACACCAGCTTATCCAAATCATCACTGATACAAACCATTGAAACAATTAGAAGAACTTCAAAAACTCAATAGAAATCAACCAACAGCTTTAGCAAGACTAAGAAGTGGTCATATGAAAACCTTAAAATTTCAAAATGGACAAAAACCCTTCAATAACTGTTTGAAATGCAATAGTAGGGAAGCTTCTCCGGAACATATCATGTTCAGAACTGACAATAGAGGACCTATTTTCCAGGCCTATAACTACCATCGCAAAATTGGAGAGGAGTGGACTTCAGGAATTGGTTTAACCGTGGAGATAAGCACCACCACGCTGACGCCATATCTAGGGAGAAAATGTCCCATTTAGCACAAAACTGTACAATATACACTTTAGACCAACTTCATTATTTTTCCATAGAAGCATAGGGCACCTCTCCCGTCAAAATAAACGTCAAAACCTGACGCCATCTTGGCCCAGCCACTTTACCAGCTAAACATCTCTTTGGCAGATTGTGAAGATTCCATTAGATCCCATGTGGATCTCTTGAAATAAATTCCGTCATAGACTGACAAGGGCCATTAGCCCGAAACCATGGTCTATAGGTGGACGCTTCTTAGTTTGCCAAAGCTGGTGTTGTGGCTTTGTCAACGACCTGAGTAGCTAGTTTGCGGCGACGGTCAATAGATGGAATCAGGTTTTGACGTTTATTTTGAAGGGATAAGTGCCCTATGCTTCTATGAATCAATTTCATCCAGGCAAATTTTCAATCTAACTTCACTATTTTTGTTCAAAAATCTCAAAGGTTTGCTATGTAAGGTTTAATAGGAAAATAAAATGGTTTTTCAATATGGACAACTAGGTACCGTTGCTTGTAAAGATGGTATTACCTATGATAAGGTAAATGTTACATTTTCTTGTGTTTTTGTCATTTGAGATTTGTAAAAAAAGAATATTTATAGGTTTCTGTGTTTTTTAACTATCGTTTACAGTACACCTATCCCCCGATTTACACGGTACTTGTTTTACACGTTTTCGCTTTTACACGGTTTTCCAAATGAGTTTTTTTTATCGCACTATACTAAATGCTACTGTGATTGAACATATGCGCTGTGTACACATCTCACGAGGAATCCCGAGCTTATGTGCTGACTACATATTTTAACCTGTCAATGCATTTTATTTTTATTTCATGTAAACACCTATCCCCGATTTACACGTTTTTCTCAGGAACGTATCTACCGTGTAAATCGGGGGATAGGTGTATAAGAAATTTCAACCATTTTTGACACGTATAATTCTTTTTGAAATAAAACCATTTTCTACTGCTCTCTTACTAGGACGGGAACCTCGCGTGGAGTGAAAGGGCAAAAGCTAGCTTGATCTTGATTTTCAGTACTCCCCTCTTACTGCAATGATAAAATAATGGAAAGAGGCCTGGCTCATCAATGGTGAACCCTCCCATTGATTTATCATTGCAGTATTAGCACTAGAAAATTATTTTATTTCAAAAAGAATCACAAACACGTTAATAATAAAAATAAATAATAGGCATCTCCTTATCGGGAAACTGAAAGTTGCTGATAGCTTACGCCATCTATCAGAATAAATATCAACTATTCATTGATTTCTCAATTATTCTAGCGATTAAGTCAATTAATAATCAATGAATAGTTTATATTTATTCCGATAGATGGCACAAGCCAATCAACAACTTTTAGTTGCCCGATAAGGAGATGTCTTTTTTTATTTTTTTATTTATGAACCTTATCTCAGTACAATATCACATTTGTACTATTTTTTCACGTTAATAATAGTATAAATTTTGCTGAACCGCGTGCTACTTCAAAATCCAGCGCACCTACGTCACGGGATGACGTGGCATTCAGGGAGCTTCCAACCACTGCCACTGGAGGCGCTGTACATTCCCCCTTCACTTCCTGTTATGTCTTCCCTTGTACTACCTGCTTGCATGTCCTCGTGATATATTAAAACCTATATATATTTCAATCTATTCTCAATTTGATTGAACCACCGATCCAACAAATTTCTTATAACAGATAACGTATTAAGGCATCAGATAATCGTTTACCTTCAAGTCTCTTCTGTACTTTTAGAGTCTCTATTCAGTAAACTGTGTTACTTTTCAGCATAGTGTAGCAAAGTATTTATAATACAATATAATGCGGCTTATGATTGTAGAACGACATTTGAAATTGTCCCGCATGTGTTTATTTTGAACGAAAAATTGAAATTTTATTTTAAGGAGAAATAACGATTATTTCTAACCTTAGGGATGAAGTATGAAAGGATGAATTATGAAGAGTAATGATAAACGGAAAATAAATTCCTAGTGGACATGGCATCTGCCCGGTAAGCGGAACACTGTGAGTTCGTTTCCCATCCCTGGACACTTTTATTTTTCCGTTTATCATTACTCTTCATAATTCATCCTTTCATACTTTATCCCTAAGGTTAGAAATAATCGTTATTTCTCCTTAAAATAAAATTTTGATTTTTCATTCAAAAGAAACACATGCGGGACAATTCCAAATGTCGTTCTACAAAGTATTTATTGTTTTTATTAAGAGAGTATCACTTTTATGTTTATATTTTGCTACTCTGTAAACTTCCCTCGTTGCTTATCTTTTGTTTATCATTCATAGTTTTGTTCTTGCCTTAAATAAATTGCTGTGTCATCCCGAAGTTTGTCCCTATATCCCACGTGATCTAGTAGCTAGGATATCTGGCTCTCACCCAGAAGGCCCGGGTTCGATTCCCGGCGTGGGAACTTTTTTTTCTTTCCTGTCTCCTGACCTCCGCGGACCCAATCCGACCTAACCTGCCTCTTCCCTGACGGAGATCCTGTCCCTAGCCTCCCCAGCCTGGTCATAGTGGTTTTATATATTCCGCTTTACGCGGCCATTGGAGCTCAAAAATCATTTTATTTTGGTTAGCATCCCCGTAAATAAAGATATTTCCGAAGTTTGTGTTCCTTAATTTTCCACGTGGCAATATTTTGCTTGTAGAGAAAATGTATTTCTAATATCTTGTACTGGTTGCATTGTAGGTGCACGTGTAAGTTTATTGTATCCAAAACACAATCTATGTCACTATCTCCCCACTCAAGAGATCCGTTCTATATCTCTCCAGCCCACTCAGGTTATCTAGGAAAACCGAAACTGGAGTAAAAAGACAAAGACATTGCTTATCAGCCACTTCACGGCAACCTAGACTTTCTCTATTTACACAAAACCTATCTATGGCTATATAGAACTCCGCCTTTGCCGGTCCCAAGCCCGGATGAAAAAAGAGGAGGGGAAGCAGTAACAAGCTCACTAAAAAAACCTGGGCTCAGCTAGCCATGCTGATAGTACCCTGTAAGGGCTCCAGGGATACAGGATGAACAGCCTTTGTACTCCATGTTAGGAGCGGCTGTATATGGCGTCTGTTCCTCATGTCAGAGGCGGCCATTTCTTTTAGAGCTAAATCGGCCTGCCACTGAGTAGTGCTCCCAGTCTTAATGACAATGGCAGATGCATTTTACTTCAATCAGCCATGATGGTTGTCAAGTCTCAAGCTTTACAAGCTTGATACCTTAATATGATTGAGTGGAGATAAGAAAGAAGACTATATAGCGTCTTTCGAGTTTCTCGAGCAGAATTCTCAACATGCTAATAAATATTAAGTAAAATTAATCATTCCTCCAGGGAAAAGTTTATTTTCAAAACATTTTTATTATTCTCTAGCTTTCAGGCACGGACGCCCTTCTACAGGAGAAACCCTTATTATACCAAGTTTTCTCCTGTAGAAGGGCGTCCGAAAGTAAGAGAATAAAAATGTTTTGAAAAGATACTTTTCCCTGGAGGAATGATTAATTTTACTCAATATTGATACAAGGAATTATTTTATTGAAATGCTAATAGATAGGAAATGAAAACATTATGACGCGAGTGTTTCTTTCACACCTAAATCAAATTTCTACTATCCTTAATGCGATGAAAAAATATATTGAGAGGGCTTGACTTATCAATGGTGAACCCTCTCAGCGGTTTCGTCAATTTAATCTACCAGACCGCTTCTTTAGAGCTCTAATACTGTATTGGATCATTCTGTTTATATATGCTACACTGAAGAATGGAATGTCTGAAATGGTATATAAGCAAACTATGGACATAAGCTTTAAGGACAGTAGAATTACATTTTAATATTTACATCAAACAATGCTTTTCTACAAACAATAAGAAGTAGTTAGGAATAAATCAATACATAACAATAACACGCCATCTACCATAATACAAATGAAGACACCAAAACACGAATGTTTCTTTTCACAAATAAATCAAACTTCTACTGTCCTTACTGCGATGAAAATATATATTGGGAGGGCTTTATACTTTATCCTTTCTTGAAAGATTGCTCTCTATTTCACACAGAGCTGACAACAGAACGATATACTTCAACAAGAAATCTAAAGAGACAAGGGTCGCCTCTCCCTTCAAAATAGACGTCTAAAACCAGACGCCATCTATTGACCGTCGCCGCAACTAGCGGCCTCGGGTCGGTGACAAAGCCACAACACCAACTTTGGCAAACTGAAAAGCGTCCACCTAGAGACCATGGTTTCGGGCTAATGGCCCTCGTCAGTCTAGGGCGGACTTTATTCCATGAGATCCACACGGGATCTAATGGAATCTTGGCATTCTGCCAAAGAGGTGTTTAGCTGGCAAAGTGGCTGGACCATATCTATGGCTAAAATATAGATGGAAATTTTGCCGGGATGAAATTGATCTAAAGAGACAAGGGTCGCCTCTTCCGTCAAAATAGACGTCTAAAACCAGACGCCATCAAGACGCCATCTCAACAAGAAATGGTACAACTAGGTCGGAGTGGATGTACGCCAGATATTTATCAGCGGTTTACCCAATAGGTTGGAAGGGACAACTGGGATGATCCACTTCCTTCTACGATGCCCGCAGCCCTTTGACTAGGTTGGCATGGCTTAGATATACTTCTTGTAAGGAACAAAGATTTCATAACTGAAAATTGAAGGTTTTCCCTGAGCTATTTTTAAAATCTATTACTAAAATCGGCTATTATAACAGGGTAATCTCTATTTTTCGATAATGTGTTTTCTACTATCCCTTACTGGATCAAAAATATGTATGTAATAGGCCTTGGCTAATCAACGTTAAACTATTCCAGTGGTTTTGTTAGTAAAATAAATATTACAAAGCAATAGCGCGCCATCTATATTTATAAAATGTAAGAATTTAAACACGAATGTTTCTTTTATATACAATACAAATTTCTACTGTCCTTACTGCGATGATTTTATATTAATGATTATATTATTTTTCATCGTAGTAAGAGGATAGTAGAAGTTTGTATAGTATATAAAAGAAACATTCGTGCTTAAGGTGAAGAAATAGTATAAATGTGATATTATACAATCATACAATATCACATTTGTACTATTTTTTCACATTGTGTCGCGGTCTCACGCAATTCTGGCCTTAACTACCCGTTTCGTGATTTTTCAAGATGCCTGAATGACCAGTTTTTTGGTCGTTGAGGTACAGCTTGCACCACGCTGATGAGGGCCAACAGCCCGAAACGCGTCCGTGGTTAGCTTTTCTTGATTAATCAAGAATGGGTATTTGGCCAATTATGGAATAATTAGAAATCAACGAGAATAGTTAATATTTATTCCGATAGATGGTGCAAGCCATCAGCAACCTTCAGTTGCACGATAAGGAGATGCCTTTTTCATAATTCGTGTTTAAATTCTTTCATTTTATAAATCAAACAATCATTCTATAGAAGAGTTTATATTTAGAATTTGAGATGAAAATAATTTTATTGGGATATCAGTCATATGTCAAAGAATAAAAATTGATGAAAATGAATCACTATAAAATATAAATAATATAGGAGATTTCAGCGATGAGAGGAGTCTCATTCCGTAGCCATATCCATGTCTTCTTCTTCTTTCTTATCTCCACTCAATCATATTAGGGTATCAAGCTTGTAAAGTTGATAACCATCATGACTGGGTGAAGTAGAATGCCTTTTTCATTAAGACTGGGAGCACTACTCAATGGCAGGCCGACTTAGCTCCAAAAGAAATGACCGCCTCTGACATGAGGAACAGACGCCATGTACAGCCGCTCCTAACATGGAGTACAAACGCTGCTCATCCTGTATCCCTGGATTAGGAGCCCTTACAGGGTACTATCAGCCGGGCCAGCTGAGCCCAGGTTTTTTAGTGAGCTTGTTACTGCTCCCCCTCCTCCTTTTTCATCCGGGCTTGGGACCGGCAAAGGCGGAGTTCCATATCCATGTAAAATGTATCAGTACATATGTGTACAGTGTAGTGATGAACAATAATCGAGAATTCGAAAATTGAGCAGTTATCATCGTTGCCCTGCGCACCGTAAGGAGCTCTAAAGAGCTAGCGGACTTTCTTAAGTTGCCCAAAACCACTGTTTTTCGTGTCAAGAATCAGTTTGATGAGGCCGACAGTAACAAAGAGGGAATGGCTGCAGGGGAAAGCCACTCGCGTCAATCGTACAGAGTAAGAGGCGAAGAAATTTTCGAAAATGTCAGGGAGAAGATTGATGGAAACCCGTGGAAGAACATGAAGGCCATAGCCATGGAAATGGACGTTGGCTCTATGATAATAGTCAGAACCTTGGTCTCAAGTCCTATGAATTGATTTAAATCTCCTGTACATTAATTAAACAATAAAAAGGGTTTCTGGAGATGTGTTTCTTCTTATTTTAATACCATCTCAAACTTTCAGCCATCTTTGCCCTTCTACAGGAGAACATATATAATGAATAAAACGTCGCTTGATGCTTAGCATTAGCATTCTCCTGTAGAAGGGCAGAGATTCCCGAATGCTTGAGACCGGTTTTTGAAATAGAAAGAAACTCATCTCCGGAAACTTTTTTGAATTGCTTAATCTCAAGTTCTATGCCCTTCGGAAAAAAATGCCAATTTCTGACTGAGAATATGAAGAATAACAGAAAAATAAAGGCTGCTTCTCTCCTCAACAACCTGAAATATGACTCTTGTGGTATGCTGAGGTTCTTCTCTGATGAAAAGAACTTTAACGGGACCAGAAAGTAAATCTCAGGAATGATCGCTGAATCTGTAAAGACCCCTCAGAGGTACCTATCATGATGTGCACGAAATTTCCTGTCTCCGTGATGGTCCTTGGCGTTATCAGCAATGAAGGTGATGTCAGGCCTATCCATTTCTTTGAGAAGGGCCATAGGATGAACGCTGACACCTACATCAATGTTGTGGAGACCGTTGTGAAGCCTTGGATGGACATGGTAGCCGCAGGAAGGAAGTATGTCTTCCAATAGGACTCAGTATCAGTCCACAAGGCAAAAAAAGACATAATCTTGGCTGACACTTGAAGTGACAAAGTCACTAGAGTCCTGATCAGCAGTGAAAGTGATGTCATGCCTCCCTATTACTTTGAGAAGGGCCTTAGGGTGAACGCTGACACCTACATCAATGTCCTGGAGACAGTTGTGAAGCCTTGGATAGACTTGGTAGCCGCAGGAAGGAAGTATGTCTTCCAACAGCTCTAGCCCATAAGGCAAAAAAGAACAATCGTGGCTGACACTTAAAGTGACAAAGTCACTGGAGTCCTGATATTTGGCCTTCTAACTATCCAGACTGCATACCACTCGACTACTATGTATGAGACGTTGTTGAGAGAGATGTCAACAAAGCTCCCCACAACACCATCCAGTCTGTCAAGAAAGCGGTTCACACGGTGATGACCCAAATGGACAAGATCATCGTCGACAAGGCCTGTGCTTCATTCCGAACTCGTCTTGAGACTGTTGTAGCTGATAATGGAAACTATATTTTATAAATCAAAATTATATCCTTTTATCTACTACTGTACCAAATTTCAGTTCATTTTTACAAATTTTACCTTCAATAAATTTCAGTTGAAGTATTCCAGTGTAGTTATTCCAAATTTACCTTATATACAAACTGTACTATATATTCTGGGAGAAGCAGCACAATTAGAGACTGCCCTGTAGTACGGTGTCGTGAGCCCCGAGCCGCTACGGTAACCGTGAACAGGGAACTCTGATATGTGGCTGACTAACAGGGCAATGGCACCCCCATTTCGTGTCTTAATGTTTTCATTTGCTATATATAGATGGTGAGTTATTGCTTTATATTAATTTATGCCTAACTTGTCTTTATCTTATTGTTTGTAGAAGAGGATTGCTCGATGTAAATATTTATATGCAATTCTGAAAGCTCGTGTCCATGTTTGTTTAAATACCATAAATAAATATCCTTATGTAGAAGGAAATTTCCTCCATTCCTTTAATTATGTTCATTGAGGAAATATTTTGACCATTAATGATATTTATATCTCTCTAAACTTTTTATTTCCTCTTTTTTGTGTATACTACATGTATTACAATATTGCCTATTTCTTCTTCAACATATAGTGGCGAAGATATAATTTATATTTTATTATTTGATTCAACTATATTCAATATAAACATTTAAAACAGATTATTGCTATGAATTTGTGAAATGATTATAAATGGTGTGTACTTAGCTTGTTTGTTCAATAACTCTAGCTGTCATATTTTGAACTACAGCGATTCCAAACGGCTACACTTATTGGACTGCCCTCATTCAATGACACTGCCCTATTGAATCTACCAAGAAACAAACCGGCCTGGAAACACTTGGTAAACTGGTTCACTAAGGCTACCAAGACCTAAACTACAGGACAGCCCGGGTAGTTGGCGATCTATGGATACACTCCAGGAACCTGGGTTACCTAGTTGTTACTATTACTTATGTCAAAACTGGTTCACTAAGGCTACCAAGATCTAAACTACAGGACAGCCCGGGTAGTTGGTGATCTATGGATACACTCCAGGAACCTGGGTTACCTAGTTGTTACTATTACTTATGTCAAAACTGGTTCACTAAGGCTACCAAGACCTAAACTACAGGACAGCCCGGGTAGTTGGTGATCTATGGATACACTCCAGGAACCTGGGTTACCTAGTTGTTACTATTACTTATGTCAAAACTGGTTCACTAAGGCTACCAAGACCACAGGACAGCCCGGGTAGTTGGTGATCTATGGATACACTCCAGGAACCTGGGTTACCTAGTTGTTACTATTACTTATGTCAAAACTGGTTCACTAAGGCTACCAAGACCTAAACTACAGGACAGCCCGGGTAGTTGGTGATCTATGGATACACTCCAGGAACCTGGGTTACCTAGTTGTTACTATTACTTATGTCAAAACTGGTTCACTAAGGCTACCAAGACCTAAACTACAGGACAGCCCGGGTAGTTGGTGATCTATGGATACACTCCAGGAACCTGGGTTACCTAGTTGTTACTATTACTTATGTCAAAACTGGTTCACTAAGGCTACCAAGACCTAAACTACAGGACAGCCCGGGTAGTTGGTGATCTATGGATACACTCCAGGAACCTGGGTTACCTAGTTGTTACTATTACTTATGTCAAAACTGGTTCACTAAGGCTACCAAGACCACAGGACAGCCCGGGTAGTTGGTGATCTATGGATACACTCCAGGAACCTGGGTTACCTAGTTGTTACTATTACTTATGTCAAAACTGGTTCACTAAGGCTACCAAGACCTAAACTACAGGACAGCCCGGGTAGTTGGTGATCTATGGATACACTCCAGGAACCTGGGTTACCTAGTTGTTACTATTACTTATGTCAAAACTGGTTCACTAAGGCTACCAAGACCTAAACTACAGGACAGCCCGGGTAGTTGGTGATTTATGGATACGCTCCAGGAGCCTGGGTTACCTAGTTGTTACTAATACTACTAGTGAGCTGGACTCCCCGGGTAGTTGGCACTCTACGCTCCCTGGTTTTATAAATATCTCTCCAGCTGTATATAGTTGTTCTGGGGCTTGTTTGATAATTATCAAATCAATGTTTGACAATTATAATTGTCGACTAGTCGTACTGACGTCATCAATAAATACTTTCACATCTTCAGATATTCCAAGACTTGATTTCTACGTCACATTATCAGCATCCTTGCAACTTTTTTTTCTTCTCTTTATCATCTAATCTTGAGCTAATAGGTATACCCTGACTACTTGAATGAGTATATTTGGTGAGTGAACACTATGTGGTGATTGAATACCTATGACAGATCTCACAGTACTGGCGACGTTAAGTGTCTACCTTATCAACTTTCGATGGTAGGTTATATGTCTATCATGGTTGTTACGGGAAATCAGGGTTCGGAGAGGGTATGTAGATTAAAAAACAAAAAAAAAAGCTTTATTAAGACATTTTGGTCTTATACAGATTCTCCTAGTATAAGAGGATATATATAAATAACAGTAATACTAACGTATGAAGATATTAAGACGCGAAGGTTTCTTTTCACAAATAAATCAAACTTCTATTGCCTTACTGCGATTTAAAAATATTGAGAGGGCTTGACTCATCAGTAGTGAACCCTCCCAGCGGTTTCGCCTACTTTTAATCTACCAGACCGCTTCTTTAGAACTCTAATACTGTATTGGATCATTCTGCTTTTAGAAGTAGTAGAAGTGTTTGATTTATTTGTGAAAATAAACATTCACGTCTTAATGTCTTCATTCGTTATATATAGATGGCGTTTTATTGCTTTGTATTAATAGTAACAATGGAGATGTTTCTTATTCCTCAAGTCGTTTAAACGATCTCCATTAGGTTCCATTGTCTCAGCTTTTATAGTCCTGTGGTTTTCCCAGAGGTATTTTTTGGAGGATTTGATACAATTGGATAGATGTTCAGGACTGGCTGGTTGGGAATCGCATTTGAAGCATTTCGGGAATGTTTTGATTTTTCCATTAAATTTGAGCATTCTAAGATGTCCTGTTGGTAATCTTGAAATCGCCGTTTGTTCTTCCCTAGTAAAGGTGTGGAAAGAAGATTCGTTAGGAATTTATTTATAATGAATTAAATATGGGGAAAGAAGAAAGAAAGGATTTGGTATAAGTATATGTAGATTAAGATATTTCTTAGATGACGGTCTTATAAAAGGTGCTTATTTGTCGTTTATTGTTGAAGCAAATACAAATCATTAGTCACAAATCTTATCTCACAAACTTCTTCCTGTATTTCTGGTTTAATGGGCAACATCCGGGGCTCTTTATTTCCTACAACACTGCCGCAGAGGAGTAGCTATCCTCTCATGTCATTGCTGAGCTATATGGACTTCTAGCTGCAGAAATCACACACACAGCTTTAAAATACAAAAATATTTTTTACCACAATAAAAAGAAACTCATTATGGTAAAATAAGTTTTGTAGTTTAAACGTTTTCACAATTTATTATGAATAGACATACAGCGTTATTAAGATCATCAGTATTATACAGATTCACCACAGGAAGGAAGCATTGATAGAGTTCCTATACTCCAGGTAGCGCAGAACTCAACAGCCTCCAGGTCCGACGAATCTCCAGTGGCCAAAGAATCCACCGTGCATTGGATTTAACATGTATATCACACACACATATATCTTTATTAAGACCATCGGTCTTATACAGATTCACCACAGGAAGGAAGCATTGATAGAACTCCTATACTCCAGGAAGCACAGAACTCAACAGCCTCCAGGTCCGATGAATCTCCAGTGGCCAAAGAATCCACCGTGCATTGGATTTAACATGTATATCACACACACACAGCTTTATTAAGACCACGGGTCTTATACAGATTCACCACAGGAAAGAAGCATAGATGGAACTCCTATACTCCAGGTAGCTCAGAGCCCAACAGCCTCCAGGTCCGACGCATGTCCAGTGGCCACAGAATCCACCGTGCATTGGATTTAACATGTATATCCCACACAGACTACCGGTATTATACAGATTCAACACAGGAAGGAAGCATTGATAGAACTCCTATACTCCAGGAAGCACAGAACTCAACAGCCTCCAGGTACGATGAATCTCCAGTGGCCAAAGAATCCACCGTGCATTGGATATTATACACACATACAGCGTTATTAAGACCACCCGTCTTATACAGATTCACCACAGGAAGGAAGCATAGATGAAGCTCCTATACTCCAGGCAGCACAGAACCCAACAACAGCCTCCAGGTCTGACGCATGTCCAGTGGCCACACCGTGCATAGGTTAGCTTAGGAGTCGGCAAACTTTTGAGTCGGAAGAGTCAAAAATTACAATTTTACAAACTTTCAAAGTTTTCAAAGAGCCACAATTTTTTTTATTGCCAACAATAAATAGTACTCGCATAAATAATATTTACGTATGGAACTATATAAAAAGACGCAGCTTCACATCCAAAGAGCCGCATGTAGCTCGCTAGCCGGAGTTAGCCGACCCTTGGGTTAGCGTATCACTGAAAAGACGAGTGTGGAATCAGCCGCGTTTTAGTCTTCGCTTTCCTCATCCAAATGGACCACGACATTCAGCGATTCTATTAATCTCCTCCGAACGGTGACTGCGGTCTTGTAGAATAGCTGCAGAAATCATTAATCCATATAGCTAAAAGAATAAAATGATATTAGTAACGATATTTGTTACTGTTTTGTGATTAAATTAGTTTCGATTTCACATATAGTTAGCTGAAGATTTAACTTCACATTTAGACAAAAACTTTCAAAAAAATAATGTACACTCATGGAAAGACAAAACTTAATAAAAGAAATTCTTTATGACGATGTTTTTTTTTTTTTGTTTTTTTGAAGGAAACAGGCAATTTTGTTCACACTTGGTTATCTCGTGTGTCTTCAATAAAGGTCACTGTAATATCTTTCAGAGTTATTGTCTGAATCCCGATATACATGCTAAAAGGTACAACTTAAGTTTTGTGTGACTTGGAGTGTAATTATTTTAAAAATATATAAAACCTAAAATCTTTATAGATAGGCATTTTAATCTATACTCATGGACAAAACTTAAGGAAGTTGTACCTTTTAGCATGTATATCGGGATTCAGACAATAACTCTGAAAGATATTACAATGACCTTTATTGAAGACACACGAGATGATCAAGTGTGAACAATCTCTGTCTCCTTCAAAAAACAGATATCAAAGACTTTCCACTTCCTTAAGTTTTGTACACGAGTGTATTTAAGCAGTAAACTTCATCTTTATTCATAGTTGTGTTAAATCCTTGTTGTTCTACATTAGTTTCACATAGCCATCAGGTCTGTTTAAACAGTCGCTTGTTATATGTAAACTAGACGAATGACCCGGGCAACGCCCGTGTTTTACCCGATTGAATGTTTTTATTCAAATACTATTTGTTACAATTATAAATTGGAGCCGTGGAAGTCACTCTTGTGAAACGTCCCGCTCCAAACTTTACATGTACATTAGGTCAGCTGGTATTACCCCTCATTTTCACCGCTAGAGGCGCGAGCGAATTGACTTTTTGTAAATATACATAATTATAAAGATAGAAGCTTCTATAGAAGATAAGGATCATAATGATGATGCGCGCGCATCCGTGACAGCGATGAGGAATTGAGGAAAGACGGTCGTGACTATATATTAATGACGAATGACCCGGGCAACGCCCGGGTTTTACCCGATTATATGTTTTTATTCAAATACTATTCGTTACAATTATAAATTGGCGCCGTGGATGTCACACTTGTGAAACGTCCCGCTGCAAACTTTGTGTCTGAGAAGCGATATTTTTATAGAAAGATGATCTGGCTTTTGTTTTCTGCTCGAATGAATGTTTTTCTGTTAGAATTTTGTTCCTGCGTACAAAATAATGAACTGGTTTCACCCGTGGTCTCTGCTTTTTGGAATTTTTCCCGATATAATTTTGTATCTGATAATCAAACATGATACAGCAATATCGTCATAATCATTTTCTGACTAAAAATATATAGTTTTAATAATTGATTTATATATATTTTTAAATAGCCTATCGTCTTCCCCGTATTTTTTACCTATGTATGGAAATTTTGGTTTGAATTAGTGAACTACTGCGAATTTGTATACCGGACATACAAACAAACAGACAAACATTCATTTATATATATATAGAGATTTACTCTTTATTGTTGGCTTTTTATATTATATTTACTCTTCATTGTTGGCTTTTTATCTTACATTCACTCTGTTGGCTTTTTATATTACATTTACTCTTCATTGTTGGCTTTTTATCTTACATTCACTCTTCATTGTTGGCTTTTTATATTATATTTACTCTTCATTGTTGGCTTTTTATCTTACATTCATTCTTCATTGTTGGCTTTTTATATTACATTTACTATTCATTGTTGGCTTTTTATCTTACATTCACTCTTCATTGTTGGCTTTATATCTTACATTCATTCTTCATTGTTGGCTTTTTATATTACATTCACTCTTCATTGTTGGCTTTTTATCTTACATTCATTCTTCATTGTTGGCTTTTTATATTACATTTACTCTTCATTGTTGGCTTTTTATCTTACATTCATTCTTCATTGTTGGCTTTTTATCTTACATTCACTCTTCATTGTTGGCTTTATATCTTACATTCATTCTTCATTGTTGGCTTTTTATATTACATTCACTCTTCATTGTTGGCTTTTTATCTTACATTCATTCTTCATTGTTGGCTTTTTATATTACATTTACTCTTCATTGTTGGCTTTTTATCTTACATTCACTCTTCATTGTTGGCTTTTTATATTATATTTACTCTTCATTGTTGGCTTTTTATCTTACATTTATTCTTCATTGTTGGCTTTTTATATTACATTTACTCTTCATTGTTGGCTTTTTATCTTACATTCATTCTTCATTGTTGGCTTTTTATATCATATTTACTCTTCATTGTTGGCTTTTTATCTTACATTCATTCTTCATTGATGGCTTTTTATATTATATTTACTCTTCATTGTTGGCTTTTTATCTTACATTTATTCTTCATTGTTGGCTTTTTATATTATATTTACTCTTCATTGTTGGCTTTTTATCTTACATTTATTCTTCATTGTTGGCTTTTTATATTACATTTACTCTTTATTGTTGGCTTTTTATCTTACATTCATTCTTCATTGTTGGCTTTTTATATCATATTTACTCTTCATTGTTGGCTTTTTATCTTACATTCATTCTTCATTGTTGGCTTTTTATATTATACTAATGATGATGCGTGCGCATCCGTGACATGCAGAATGGTCACTCCAGCCAGTCAGATGAAGATATAGAGAGAAGTGAGAATATCTTTCTTATCCAATCATTTTATAAATATGCCGATAGAAAGGGAAGGGCAGGAAGAAATTCTTGGCCTAAAATCCAAGAAGAATACCGAAAAAGCCGATTTGGACGCGCAATAAATCTTGGTACTCTAAGAATAAAGGTTTACAAGCTTATCAAGGACGAAAGATACATAGATATCGTCAATGAATACAGAGGGACATCCAACGGATCTGCACCTGTTGTAAGCCAAAGCCAGGAAGAAGACGAAAGAGAAAGTACCTCAAATGTTCCAGACAACGGCGAGCAAACCAGTGACAGTAGAACTTGCGATAGTGAAATCACCAATAACCAAATAGGCCAAGAGGAAGGTGAGAGAACAAACGAAAGGGAAGATAGGGATTCATCAGAACTAGTAAGCCAACCAGATAAGGAAAAAGAAACAAATGAAGAGGCAAACAGCGATAACCCAGTAAACATAGAATTGCGGCTGAGAGTAACAAGGGCAATGGAGAAAGCGACAGAAGAATGCTCGAACAAACCAGTTAATGAGTGGACATCGACGTTCAAAATCCCATACGTAAAATATAAAAAGCATATTCTAGAGGAAATTAACAATTACATTGAGGAAAACCTAATGGGGAATCTGAACTTGGAAAAAATCAGCAAAATTATTTATGCAGTGCAAATGGCATATGAACAGTTAACCAAAAAGCCGCAAAGAGCGGGGGACTGGAAATATCCATTGAACAAATCAATCCAAGAGAAAGAAAATATGATTAAAATAATTGAAAAACGAATAGAATCTGGAAAAATGAACAGCAAAGAAAACCACATGGTAAAACAAGTAGCCAAGAAATATAGAAGCGACCCCAGGAAAATATCAGATTTAAAAATAGTTCAAGAAAAAATAAACCAAGAAATAAAAGTAATACAGAAAAGAATAGAGGTATCAGAAAAAAGAAGTGAATTTAATAAGACAAATTATATGTTTGAACTGAATAGGGGAGCATTTTACAGAAAATTAAAGCCACAAAAAGCAAATGAAGGCCCCATTAATGAAGAAGATTTAACAAATTTCTGGTCCAAAACTTGGGCGAAGAATCAAGACCTCGATATTCCGGAATACCTCATCCAGAATATTGAGAAAACAAACAAACCTATCGAGCAAATAGAAATAACAAAAGAAGAATTCGAGGAAACATTGAAAAATTTGCCAAATTGGAAAGCAGGCGGTATAGATAAAATTTATAATTTCTTTATTAAAAAATTGACCCCGCTACACGAAGATCTATATAAAGCCGTTGTTCAAGCTATAAGGAATCCAGAAACAGTTCCAGATTGGATGTTTACTGCAAAAACCTTCTTGTTTCCTAAAGGAGGAGAGAACACCCCCAGCAACTACCGCCCCATAAGTTGCATGAGCAACCTGTACAAATTAATCACGCGGATATTATCTAGAAAGCTGAACAAATACATAGATAAGGAACGATATCTGTCTATCAATCAGATAGGAACGACGCAGCGAACTCAAGGCGCCAAGGAACAGGTCTTATTAAACAAAGCTATATGCAAAGAACACGCAAATAAACTGAAAACCATGTGGATCGACATAGCGAAAGCTTTTGACAGCATTGACCACAAATACTTGCTTAAGATATTGGAAACATCAAGAGTTCCAAAAGAAATTCAACAATTCGCAAAAATTGCCCTAGACAAATGGCAAGCACAGTTGTACTATGGCAAGCAGTGCCTCAAAACAGTGAAAATAGAAAGAGGAATATTGCAGGGAGATGGGCTATCACCTCTATTCTTCGTCATGTGCCTCGAGCCGATAACAAGGGAGCTCAACAAAGAAGACAGTCCCCAAGTGGAGATGAGAGTGGGAGAGGAAAAAATTAAAATAAATCACCTATTGTTTATAGACGACATAAAAATATTTCCCTATAGCGACAAGGATCTTGAGCTCTTAGCGAACAAGACAACTCAGCTTTTGAATAATATAGGCTTCAAAATCAACCCGACAAAAACAGCGACAAACTCCACAGAAATTCAGGAATTTGGGACACTGGCAGAAAAAGAAACATATAAATATTTAGGTGTTCTAGAGGATAACACCAGCGCAGTCGTCCCAGAAAATAAAGAGAGAATAAAAAGAGAAATAGTATCCAGAATGGAATCTTTAGCGGAAACCAAGCTGAACGCTAAAAACCTCTTCGCTGCTTTCAACGAATTTTCGCTCTCGCTCATAAACTACTACGTTGGAATCGTGGAGTTTAGTGAGAGAGAACTAGAAATGTTGGACCAAAAGGTGAGAACAACGCTGAGCAAATTCAAAATCCATCTTAAGCCAGCAAATAAAGAAAGATTATATCTTCAACGCGAAGAAATGGGAAGAGGATTGGTGAACTTGGTCCAAAAAAACGAAAGAATTCTGCTAAGCCTCTACAAGTATATATTTGGGGGGGGAGACAACAAAAAGAAAGGAAGCCATTAAAGCGTGTGAACAGGGCGAAAACACAATGCTCACGCACATCCAACTAATTATAGAAAACAAGTACAAAATAGAAGCCCAAAACATCACAATGAAAACTCTGAAAGAAAAACAGATTGAAAATCTAAGAGAAATCATTGGCCAGAAAATAATCCACAGAGCATTCTTTAAAAATGAAGACCAACCGCTATTGGACATGATAGAATCCTCACAGTGGCTCAAAACGGGAAACAACACACCACAAAATGAAGGATTCTACATGTTCATACAAGATAGAAACGTGTTCCCGAAGGATAAGAACCTGAAATGCCCTCACTGTGAAAAGGTACAGAGGACGGTGGACCACCTTGCTACAAACTGTGGAAGATTGCTTCCTTACGACTACACTGAGAGGCATAATGAAGTAGTGAGATGCGTCCACTTCAACTTGGCAAGAAAATATAATTTCACAGAGAACAAGAAGATAAAGCTCCACAAAATAACGACTAAGATTGAAAATTCATACGCCAAGATAATAACGGACCTGCCAATGATAAGCGATATCAATATCAGAGCTAACAAACCTGATATAATAGTATATGACAAAATAAAAAAAGACATAACAATCATAGAGATAGGGGTTACCTCCCAAGACAATATCCAAACTACGGAGCTGACAAAGAAAAGAAAATACCAGCTACTGGCGAGGGAAATGGCCCAAACTGAAAAAATGCCCGTAAAAGTAGTGCCGATAGTCTTAACATGGGATGGAATAGTAACCAAATATAACAAACAATACAGGAAGGAAATAAACATAAGAAAAAGGGACTTTGCATATATTCAATCCCTGGTGCTAAAAAAGACGATGGAAATTATTTCAACAGAAAAGAAGAATGAACCTTACGATAAGTTACAGAGAAATAAAGAAATGGAAGCCATGGATAGATTGTTGGAACGATGTAGGGAGCTGGCATGTGATGACGAGGAAGGTGGAACACCGGACATGGAGCACAGGGATACGACGACCATAGAAGAGATCCAGGAGAACGACCTAGAGCAGATGACAGGAGACCTGACAGACAAGAATGGATCAAGGCCAGGGGACCATCTTATCGAGGAGCCACTAGTAGAGGCCATAGAAAGACTGCTGGAGAGCTGCAGGACATCAAGGGACCATAACGGCAAGGGCCACAGCACTGACCAGGAGTCATGATAGCAAATGTAAATATCTTTGTTTGTTTACTTTTACTGTTGTCATTTATTGAAGTTGTAAATAAAAATATGTAAATAGACTGACCATTCGCTACACTTTTTAGAGAAAAACTTGTAACCTTTTGGAAAATAAATTTATCATTAGATAATGATAATGATCATAATGATGATGAGCGCGCATCCGTGACATGAGGAATTGAGGACAGCGATGAGGAAAGACGGTCGTGACTATATATAGGGATAATAATAATAATAACAATAATATAATAATAATAATTATTATTATTAACATTAGATAATGATAATGATCATAATGATGATGCGCGCGCATCCGTGACATGAGGAATTGAGGAATTGTTGACGGTGGAAAGACGGTCGTGACTATATATGTTGATATGTAAATATTTAATCCTAAGTTTCAGTTTGTTTATTTGTTTCCTCTGTAATAGGAGCAAATACTTCAATATCGCGCCTTGTTGGATAAAAAACATGTAATAACCTCAAAATTCAAAACTATTTTAAAGGCGTAAGATTCTTTTTGATATTAAACAATTTCTACTGCCCTTACCGCAATGGAAAAATTAATGAGAGGGCCTGGCTCATCAGTGGTGAACCCTCTCAGCGGTTTCACCAGTTTAATCTACCATACCGCTGTTATATTGCATTTTTGGAACTTCCTTTTATAGTGATACTGATGCTAGACTCTTTGAATGGGTATTACAGCGGTATGGTAGATTAAACTGGCGAAACCGCTGAGAGGGTTCACCACTGATGAGCCAGGCCCTCTCATTAATTCTTCCATTGCGGTAAGGGCAGTAGAAATTGTTTAATATCAAAAAGAATCTTACGCCTTTAAAATAGTTTTGAATTTTGATAACAGATGGCGCGCTAGTGCATCATGTAATAACCTCACATATATATATTTTTTTAAATAAAATATCACGTACTCTACAAAAGTCCACACTAATTTATTATAATAGTTGCAAGCTTTCGAGTTAAAAATACTTCCACAGGCATTTTACTCCTAAGTATTTTTATCCCTATACAACACTTGGTACAGGACATGATAATCAGGGGGGGGGTAAGAAGTTGGTGACTGCTTTTACTGTAAGTGCTTAACTCCTCCTTTGCCGGTCCCAAGCCTGGATGAAAAAGGAGGAGGGGAAGCAGTAACAAGCTCACTAAAAAACTGGGCTCAGCTGATAGTACCCTGTAAGGGCTCCAGGGATACTGGATGATTCTGTACTCCGTGTTAGGAACGGCTTCACATGGCGTCTGTTCTTCATATCAGAGGCGGCCATTTCATATTGGAGCTAAGTCGGCCTTCCACTGAGTAGTGCTCCCAGTCTTAATGACAAAGGCAGACTCATTCTACTTCACCCATACCATCAAAAAGTCTCAAACTCTACAAGCTTTATACCCTAATATGATTGGGTGGAGATAAGAAAGAAGAAGACTGTAAGTACACCACATGTCTACATACATGACTTTTGCATTTTCAAATGTGGCAGAGCCCCGTTTATTTACTTGCACTCACTAGTGGGGTTGGACTTGTGCAAAATAAATATATTTGTAAAGCCCTTACATATGACAGGACTCAAGCCTATCAGTTTTGCTTTGATTATTACATTTATAAATTTATTTCAAATATTCACCACTGATATTTGCATGCCTCTAATATATTGTTTCTATTATCTTTCTATTTTTGTGTGGATTAGGTGTTATTTTCTTGCATCTATAATCCAAATTGTGCTTTATCATTTTTGATAGACTTCAATGGATCTAAGAAGTTATTCTTCCTACGAGTTGAAGAAAATGAATTCCATAATAAAGCACAATTTGGATTATAGATACAAGAAAATAAGACCTACGTTTCGGTAACAGCATTGTTACCATCATCAGACAAAAGAATAAAAAAATTTATAAACGTCACACACTATTAAATTATTTGGATAGGGTCTTATTTTCTTGTATCCAAAATGAATTCCATTTTATTCTTTTGTCTGATGATGGAAACAATGCTGTTACTGAAACATCACACACACTATTAACACAAGGTAATAAGACCAAATCCAAATAAATAAATAGTGTGTGACATTTCGGTAACAGCGTTGTTTCCATGATTAGGTAGGTCTTATTTTCTTGTATCTATAATCCAAATTGTGCTTTATCTCATCACACACTATTAATTTATTTGGATTAGGTCTTATTTTCTTGTTGTTTCTATTATCATTATTGAGTTTTTTTTTTTTTTTCTTTTTTGTATATGTGGTGCTAAGCATCTATCACATCTTGTCTTATACTATGTAATAAACTGTGGGGAAAGGTCAATCTTCCTGTTGATACTGTTATATCATTTGGAAGAAAAATTACATTCAGAGAATAGTTTCTTACAAAAAATATAGTTAAACCTGTCTATAGTGCCCCCTCTAAATAGCGCCTCCATCTTTATAGCGCTTGATTTTAAATATGTAGTACGATGCGATTTACATTAAAAGTGACCAGTCTATAGCACCCCCTCTCTATGGCACCCTATTTTGGCGAGTCCCAAGAGGGGGCACTATAGACAGGTTTAACTGGAATTTAATTGAATCAAGCACTATTATGAAAAATATATCAGAAAGGTTTTTCTCTTCCTTTTTACTTGGTTAATATGCAACTGGGACAAGTTTTATCCATGAATGTATATGAAAGAGGGGAAGATGTCCAAAGTTTCTACTGTTGTTGTTGTTGTGTCCAATGAAGAGCCTCAGATGTCTCCATGCATCTCTATCACAGCAATGTCCTCTATCTTGGGTGTGTAAAGCTGCTGCTCTGGGTCTATGTCAATTTTCTGTTGTTGTTGTTGTGGTGTCCAATGAAGAGCCTCAGATGTCTCCATGCATCTCTATCACAGCAATGTCCTCTATCTTGGGTGTGTAAAGCTGCTGCTCTGGGTCTATGTCAATTTTCTGTTGTTGTTGTTGTGGTGTCCAATGAAGAGCCTCAGATGTCTCCATGCATCTCTATCACAGCAATGTCCTCTATCTTGGGTGTGTAAAGCTGCAGCTCTGGGTCTATGTCAATTTTCTGTTGTTGTTGTTGTGGTGTCCAATGAAGAGCCTCAGATGTCTCCATGCATCTCTATCACAGCAATGTCCTCTATCTTGGGTGTGTAAAGCTGCAGCTCTGGGTCTATGTCAATTTTCTGTTGTTGTTGTTGTGGTGTCCAATGAAGAGCCTCAGATGTCTCCATGCATCTCTATCACAGCAATGTCCTCTATCTTGGGTGTGTAAAGCTGCTGCTCTGGGTCTATGTCAATTTTCTGCAAGGTTGCGGCCATTGCTGGGCATGAGAATATGTGAGTAGGTGTTAGTTCCACACCAGGACAGTTGTTGCATGTCCTATAGGTTCTTGTGCCATCTGGATGTATTGTCATTCCTTTATAGTGTTTTATTCTAAGTCTTGTTATAGTTTTTGTCAGTTTTCTCTCAGAGTTTATTTCACATATTTGATCTTTTCTTATTTTTTGTTTAATTATCTTGTATTTTTCCAAAGCAAAGTTTCTACTGTAACTGCAAAAATAAAAAGACACAAATCAAATGTTAAATTAAATAGCGCTTTATTAACATAAATTTTTTAAAATATTTATAGTGAGAGAGGAAACAAAGAAGAGAAGGAGATGAGACTCTAAAAACAAGATGCTATTACATTGAATAAGACTTTACATGAGGAGATTGGAGAAATGAGGTGAAGAGAGGGATGTGAGATTATTGAAGACACAAGGAGGAAAGCTCTAAATGCATTCTAGTGGTGGGAGTTAAACTATAAATAAGCACAAATGGCCATTTTCTTTTTTGAAAGAAAAAATATATTTATATACAGGGATGTGCTAAGATGTTACTATATTGCTATCACACTATTTATTTTACACATTTGGGAAAAAGAGTTAAGTAGATTGGAGAAATGAAACAACAAGGAGACTAGAATGGGATTGGAGAGATAAAATGGGGGGAAAAACATCGGTAATTCTTATTGGATGGTTCTAAAGAGTAGGAGGTTAAGAAATAAAGAGTTTATTGTGAGGGATTAGGGAGCTGTTTCAAAAAAAGAATGGAAGAAGTTTGGGAGGATGTTCTGCTAAAGAAAGAATGGGTGGTACAGTATGTGGGAGAGATGCTCTATCTGTGAGGGAAAGAGTTAGATTCCATCTTCACTGGGGAAAAGTAGATCTTTCCTTCGTTGTCTCCTCTCACACTTGGGGCATGTCTTGTTGGAGTCCATACAGGCGGAGTGGTAGACAGCTAGACATCTCTCACAGCGGTAGGTGCCTTCGATGTCGTAAGGATAGATGATATTGGGGTCATCGCACACCTCGCATACAAAGCCCTTCTGGCTACACAGCTGGCAGCCTTCAATATGCTGGGTGGCGAAGCCAATGACCTTTGTCAGCACCTGAGCGAGGAAGCCTGATGGTATCTGAACCAAATCGGAGCAGGAGAGAAGGTGGACATGTTCGTAGAGATGTTCCCTAGGCCAGATTTTCTTACGCAGCTCCTCCGCTACTGATTCCCTACAGGTGAAGAGATATGACCGCAGGAATCCCAGCTTGACTCTCAGCTTCTGTAGAGTGGCCATCTCTGGGATGACTGCGTAGATGAGAGGGTTGAGTGCCTTCATATCCATCAGAGGGTCGTTCTCCACCTTCTCCAGGAACTGACGGCCCTGCTTGGAGATGGTGTACTTACGGAAGTCCCAGTTATGGATCATGCGGGCAGGCAACATGGCCTCATCATTCTCATGGCAATCCAGACAGTAGTGGTAGCCGGTGAAGTGGCACAGCCGCGTCTTGCCATAGATCATACCGATGGGTCTACGGCAGCCATAGCACTTGTACTGCTGCTCATCCAAGCCTCTCTCCGGGGAGATCCTCAGAAGGCATTCAAAGAGGTTCTTCTCTTCCTCATTGGGATTCTCCTGGTTGACCACCACGTTCTTGGGGATGATCTCAAACTCCGTATCTCCAGAGGTACTGGGAGACTTGTCCTGGACAGCAATCCTTCTGTTAAAATTCTAAGTTCTTATCATCATTCATATGGAACAGATGAGATTACAAAATCAGCAGCAATCTTAACTCCAGGCACAAAAATACAGAAGTCAACATCCCATCATTCTAACCTAAACCAAAAGCCTAGAACTATTCTAAGCCATCATCATTCACATCAAAAAGGTGAGATCGCAGATACAATGAATAACTCAGACTTCAATTTCGACTCCTTAAATACCTACAAAATAGAAACATCCAAGCAAAAACACATTAGTCAACATCCCATCATTGGTATCTGAATCAAAAGCCTGGAGCTATTCTGGAATTTGGGATGAACCCACAGGCAGCAACCTGTATTTTTAGGCTCAAAACTGGCGATACAAGACCACTTCTCTTCCAGGATGGTATCAAGACCTCACAATGCACCATCTACAGGACCAAAGAGGCCTCACCAGACCACCTCTTGGAATGCATGGAAGCCTCAAGACAGGACCTATATTCCAACCCTACCAAGATAGTAAATTTGATCTATGAATTTAGTCTCTATGACCTTGTATAATTATATAGTGGAAAATTAATTTTTTTAAAATTCACATCAAAAGATAAAAATACCAAATCCAAATTATTGAAATGTTTGTGATGTTTCGGCTATAGCATTGTTACCATCATCAGACAAAGTAATAAAATTTGTTTGATGATGGTAACAATCCTGTTACTGAAATGTCACAAACATTTCAATCATTTGGACTTAGTCTTGTTATCTTTTGATTCTAATTTATAATCCATATAGTACCTTATCATCATCCTTACTTATGATTTCACCAGGACAAAGCACTTCCTGATCCTTTTACATCATGATAAGGTACAGTTTAGATTATAGATTAGAAACATCCAGTAATAAGGCAACCACATACAAATACACTCATGGACAAAACTTAAGGAAGTTGTACCTTTTAACAAGTATATCGGGATTCAGACAATAGCTCTGAAAGATATTACAGTGACCTTTATTGAAGACACGAGATAACCAATATACACTCATGGACAAAACTTAAGGAAGTTGTACCTTTTAGTATGTATATTGGGATTCAGACAATTACTCTAAAAGATATTACAGTGACCTTTATTGAAGACACACGAGATAACCTAGTGTGAACTACACTAATGTGGACAACAGTTAAGGAAGTTGTACCTTTTAGCATGTATATCGGGATTCAGACAATAACTCTGAAAGATATTACAGTGACCTTTATTGAAGACACACGAGATAACCAAGTGTGAACTACACTCATGGGGAGAAAACTTAAGGAAGTTGTACCTTTTAGTATGTATATCGGGATTCAGACAATAACTCTGAAAGATATTACAGTGACCTTTATTGTGAAGACACACAAGATAACCAAATGTGAACTACACTCATGGGGAGAAAACTTAAGGAAGTTGTACCTTTTAGTATGTATATCGGGATTCAGACAATAACTCTGAAAGATATTACAGTGACCTTTATTGTGAAGACACACAAGATAACCAAATGTGAACAAAATTGTCTCTATTTAAAAATATGAAACTTCCTTAAGTTTGTCCATGAGTATATATCACCATTTTTTTTATCACCCCTCAATTATCTTTCATTGTTCTCCTTTTTTTACTTTCTTGGATTCCATATATTTCTAATTTTAATATTTAAAAAAAAAAAAGAGTATATACAGTAGAACCTCCATGAGAGGACATTTGCACTAGAGGACATCTCTCTACAAAAGACAGTTTTTCTCTGCAGTTAGGTGTCCTTTTTACATGGAGGTTCTACTGTATTCTAAAAAAAAAAGTCATTTTCAAAAAGTATATAATGCCAAAATTTTGAAAATGAAGCTTAAAAATTTTATTAAAAAAAAAAAACATGATCTTTTAAGAAATCCTTTATGGTTGTTTGATTTTAAGCTAGAACCCTAATTCATTATGCATTCTAGCTGATCAATTAAAAGCATGTATATCTTTCCTACTCTGTAAGTTATTTCAAATACAGTATAACCTCCCTTTAGCGGACACCCCGCTAGAGGACACCTCTCTACAAAGGACAGTTTTTCATTTGCAAAATTACCATTTTTAGTATTTAGAAACTCTCCGGTAAGAGGACACCTCTCCCTAAAGGACACTTTTGGGTGCAATTAGGTGTTGTCCTTTACAGGGAGGTTCTACTGTATCAGAATGTTACTCTCCAAGACACCTGAGGACTGTTTAACATCGATGACCTGCTATTACAGTTCTGTTACCAGAATGTTGTGTAATATTTAATTTGGTCTTATTACTTTGCAAAACTGAAACTGAACTCCGCCTTTGCCGGTCCCAAGCCCAGATGAAAAAGGATGAGGGGGAGCAGTAATAAGCTCACTAAAAAACCTGGGCTAAGCTGGCCCGCCTGATAGTACCCTGTAAGGGCTCCTAATCCAGGAATACTGGATGAGCAGCGTTTCTACTCCATGTTAGGAGCGGCTGCACATGGTGTCTGTTCCTCATGTCAGAGGCGGCCATTTATTTTGGAGCTAAGTTGACCTGCCACTGAGTAGTGCTCCCAGTCTTAATGACAAAGGCTGACACATTCTACTTCACCCAGTCATGAATGATTGAGTGGAGATAAGAAAGAAGAAGAGTTTGCAAAACATTTGTGTCACTGCACAAGATTGATGAGTAGAAAAGACAAATGTCATCTGATACCAATGAATATGATAATTAGAGTACTGTTGACATTTGCAAGTACAGAATGTTGATTGATTATCTTTAAGATAGAAGTTACCTGGCTAACACTGGAAAAAAGGCCATTGCAGTCTGAAATGATACTTAGGTCTAAATAATATTTTTTGTACTTGGCAAATAATAAAATTATAGTGAAACAGCCTTGAATGGTTATAACATGGTTATAACATCATAATTCGAATGATAAGACACAATTTGGATTATAGATTATAAACACAAGGTAATAAGACCAGATCCAAATAGATAAATATTGTATGACATTTCGGTAACAACGTTGTTACTGAAAAATTGCACATTATTTATTAATTTGTATTTGGTCTTATTACCTTGTGTTTATAATTATAATTCTAAGGTTAATTGTCACCACCACTGTGGTTACAACTAAAACATGGTTATAAACATAAGGTAACAAGAACAAATCCAAATAAATTGGGACTTAACATAAATCACATTAAGAGGACATCTCTCTGTAAAGGGAACTTTGCAACTAGGTGTTGTCCTTTACATGGAGGTAGTTCTACTGCAAATAGAAGGCTTTAATCTCTCTTTATACCTGAGTGTGGCTGTAAAATTCAAACTATAAACAAACTTCTGCAATATACACCACCGGGAGTCTGCTAGTTTTGTTTTGTGCAAAATCCCTCATCCTCTTTTACAGCACGTTGTAAATATTCACTTCAAGATAAGTAACTCCTTCTTTGTCGGTCCTAAGCCCAGATAAAAAAAAAAAGAGGAGGGGAAGCAGTAACAAGTTCACTAAAAAAACCTGGATTCAGCTAGCCCGGCTGATAGTACCCTGTAAAAGTTCCTGATCCAAGGATACAGGACGAGCTTGTACTCCATGTTAGGAGTGACTGCACATGTCAGAGGCGGCCATTTCATTTTGGAGCTAAGTCGGCCTGCCACTGAGTAGTGCTCCCAGTCATAATGACAAAAGAAGACACATTCTACTTCACCCAGTCATGATGGTTGTCAAATCTCAAGCTCTATAGACTTGATACCCAAATATGATTGATGGAGATAGAAAAAAAAAAAAAAAGAACTTCAAGATAAGCAGTAACTGCCAAAAGTCATATAGTTCACTAATAAAGCACAATTTGGAATATAGATTATAGCTACAAGAAAATAAGACCTAATCCAAATAAATAAATAGTGTGTGACAATTTCAGTAACAGCATAGTTACCATCATCAGACAAAAGAGTAAAGAATAAATTCCAATTTTAATTCTAAGAATAATATTTTAGGATTTCTTAAAAAAAAACTATTTTTTTCTTATCTGCTATATCTTGCTTACATACTTGATAACAGTAACTATTTAAGAATATGCTGTGATATTTTTTCTCATTTATTCTTTTGTCTGATGGTAACAATGCTGTTATGGAAACATCATGCACTATTAAATTATTTGGATTAGGTCGTTTTTTCTTGTATCATACAGTTCACCTTTATAGCTAGATCAACATCACACATCTGTGTACCATACCTCAAAGCTAAATGTATTTTTTTGGTGGCATATCAAAAAAAAAACAAGACTGACACCAATTTTTTTTTTTACTATCCCAATACAATAGAACCTCCCTTTAGCAGACACCCTGCTAGTTGACACCTCTCTACAAAGGAGAGTTTTCATTTGCAAAATTACTATTTTTACAATTTATCAACTCTCCGGTAAGAGGACGCCTCTCCCTAAAGAACACTTTGGCTTTGCAATTAGGTATCCTTTACAGGGAGGTTGTTCTACTGTATATGTGATACAGGCCATGATAATGATAATGGGTAGTAGTTAGTGACTGCTTTCACAGTAGGTGCCTCAAAAGTCAACACATTTAAAGAACATGTTATGTGAGTTTCCTTTTGTGTGAAGATTGGGACATCACTGATATTGAGAAGTGTCAAATACAAACACAAGGTAATATAAGACCAAATCCAAATAAATAATTTATTTGGATTTGGTCTTATTACCTTGTGTTTATAATCTATAATACAAATTGTGCCTTATCATGTCAAATACAATATACATTCAAGGAAAAAACTTGAGGAAGTAGACAGTTTTTGATGTCAACAGTAGTCTTTTTTTTTTTTAAGGAGACAGAGGCAATTTTGTTTACACTTGGTTATCTTGTGAGTCTTCAATAAAGGTCACTGTACTATCTTTCAGAGTTATTGTCTGAATACCGATATACATGATAAAAGGTACAACTTCCTTAAGTTTTGTCCATAAGTGTAGTTCACACTTGGTTATCTTGTGTGTCTTCAATAAAGGTCACTGTAATATCTTTCAGAGTTATTGTCTGAATCCCGATATAAATGCTGAAAGGTACAACTTCCTTAAGATTTGTCCATGAGTGTAGTTCACACTTGGTTATCTCGTGTATCTTCAATAAAGGTCACTGTACTATCTTTCAGAGATATTGACTGAATCCCGAAAAACATGCTGAAGGTTACAACTTCCTTAACTTTTGTCTAAGAATGTATTCATTTGGATTTAGTCTTCCTGAGATTCTTATCTCTAATCCAACTTGTTCCTCATCAGTACATACAGTAGAACCTCTGTGTAAAGAACGACACCTAATTACAGAGCCATTAGTGTCTTTTAAGGAAAGGTATCTTCTAACCAGAGAGCTGCTAATTAGTAAAAAAAAAATGCTAATTTTGTTGATGAAAACTGTTCTTTGTAGAGAGGTTTCCTCTAGCAAAGAGTATCCTCTCATTGTTCTATTGCAACCCCTACAAATGTACATGAATAATCTACTCTGAAGAAGGAATAAAGCTAACGGGACAAGATTCTTTATTAATAATGAAACTCATCGTTGTTATCTTTTATTTCTTCTTAGATATTCTGCAATATTCCTCCTCTTGTGATAATCCACTCTCAAGAAAGAATAAAAGCTAATGGAGCGATGAGATTCAATAAATAAAGAAACCCATCGCCGCTATCTTTCATTCCTTCTTAGATGATAAGGCACAATTTGGATTATAGATTATAAACACAAGGTAATAAGACCAAATCCAAATAAATAAATAGTGTGTGATGTTTCAGTAACAGTGTTCAGTACTTTTGTTTTGTGCCAACTGAATGTTCAGTACTTTTGTCTGAAAATGGTAACAACACTGTTACTGAAACGTCACACACTATTTATTTATTTTGATTTGGTCTTATTACCTTGTGTTTTCTTCTTAGATATGAAATTCTGTGAGATATTTCTCCTATTGTAACAATCCACTCTATATTGTGCCACCACAAGCTATTCATGTATTCCCAGAATTCTACCAGACAGATGGTAGGAACAACAGACATGGTGTTAGCTACTAATATCTAATAAGGCAAGCCTAGACTAGCACTCATCAACTGAGTGTGATGGGATAGACTTATATGAAACCACAAGCACTCCGTAACATGGATTGTAGCCAAAATTATGTGTCGTCACTAAAAGTGCGCACACTGCCAACAGCTACGTCTAAACCTATGTTAGGATTAACAAACAAAATGTTTCTGTTCACCTTGTAAGAAACAATAGAAGCTAATTCAGTACCACCACAGTACATGGCAGTCGTGGAGTAGAAGTGATTTTTTTTTTTTCAAATCACATTGACAGATGTACTTTTACCCCATTGGTTTTTCATGAAATTGCTCATTTTTAGACAGTGGGATAAGAAAGGGGGAAAAAAAAAGAAGACATAATTGTTGGAAAGAGAGCAATCCATTTTAAATAATCCAAATGATAAGGCACAATTTGGATTATAGATTATAAACTCAAGGTAATTGGACCAACTCCAAATAAATATACAGTGTATTATTTATTTGGATTTGGTCTTATTACCTTGTGTAAATAATCAAATGCATATATGTCGTATCCGTCGTGGTCGAATGGAAGGGCGCGATTTATGACATATATATATTGGATATCAGAATTGTTGTTGGGTTCTTTGCTGCCTGGAGTATAGGAGCACTATCTGTGATTCTTTCCTGAGGTGAATCTGTATAAGACCGGCGATCTTAATAAAAAATATTTGCATCGCATTGCCATTTGAGGCTATAATTTCAGTATTTTGGAACAGAAAGCAATAAAATTTGTTAAGAAGACAACTGTTGTGGGGTGATTGTTCAATAAAGGATATAAAGAGAAAATACTGGAGTTGATAGATTGGATTAATAGATTCTGAATAGATGTTTCAAAAACTAAAATTTTCAATGTTGGAATCAACTTGGTAATGAAGGTCTTGTACTATCTTGGAACGATGTATTCTTCTTCTTTCTTATATCCATTCAACCATATCAGGATATCAAGCTTGTAGAGCTTGTTGATGGTGTCTGCTGAGGGTGAGTAGAGCTCATCAATGGATGAATAAATACAGTCAAGCAGGTTGAGAATTGCACTTGTACATAGTGGGAAAACCTTGCAACCATTCTAGAAAGTCATTGTCCGTAGATGACCAGACTTAAGTCTGGAAATCAAAGATTGTTGTCCTCTTGGGAGGACAAAATCGGTGCTTGTACCTCCTGCTCTGTACCAGTCTTCTTCTTTCTTATCTCCACTCAATCATATCAGGTTATCAAGCTTTTAGAGCTTGTTGATGGTGTCTGCTGGGGAAGAGTAGAGCTCATCAATAGATGAACTAATAGAGTCAATAATATGGTTTGGGGTTGCAGGTTGACACTTGGTACATAGTGGGAAAACCCTGCAACCATTCTGGAAAGTCATTGTCCGTAGATGACCAGACTTAAGTCTGGAAATCAAAGACTGTTGTTCTCTTGGGAGGACAGAACCTGTGCTTGTCCCTCCTGTTCTGTACCAGTCATGTGCAGCATTAGAATTGCCATGATGTCTTGAATCACTTAAAATAAGTGTTGATTTGAGAGGGAGGTTGAATGCATTTCTGCCTTTCACTTTTTTGACCCTTGATTTAAATAAGCTTTTACAGGCATCATTTCTTACCTAAGTGGGCTTTAGAAATTGGGATATTTTCAAGTTCCCAGAATGCTCTTATGCTGGAATCAAGATCAGTGGTAGTGTTATTGACCACTGACGTGTTTGACTTCATACTTCAATTGATTTTTCCCAAGAAACAAGCCAATCTAACTTAATACTAAGTACTACAGTAGAACCTCCTTTTAGAGGTCACCCCTCTAGTGGACACATCTCTACAAAGGACAGTTTTCAGTTGCAAAATTGCCATTTTTACTATTTAGCAACTCTCCGGTAAAAGGACACCTCTTCCTAAAGGACACTTTGGCTCTGTAATTAGGTGTCCTTTACAGGGAGGTTCTACTGTAGCAACTCTCCGGTAAGAGGATACCTCTCCCTAAAGGACACTTTGGCTCTGCAATTAGATGTTGTCCTTTACGGGGAGGTTCTACTGTAGCAGCTCTCCAGTAAGAGGACACCTCTCCCTAAAGGACACTTTGGCTCTGCAATTAGATGTAGTCCTTTACAGGGAGGTTCTACTGTAGCAACTCTCTGGTAAGAGGACACCTCTCCCTAAGTACCCTAGGGCTCCTAATCCAGGGATACAGGATGAGCAATGTTTGTACTCCATGTTAGGAGCAGCTGTACATGTAATCTGTTCCTCATGTCAGAGGCAGCCATTTATTTTAGAGCTAAGTCGGCCTGCCACTGAGTAGTGTTCCCAGTCTTAATGACAAAGGCAGACACATTCTACTTCACCCAATCATGATGGTTGTCAAACTTAAGTCTGGTCATCTACGGACAATGACTTTCCAGAATGGTTGCAAGGTTTTCCCACTATGTACTAAGTGCAATTCTCAACCTGCAACCCCAAAACACATTATTGACTGTATTGACTCATCCATTGATGAGCACTACTTTTCCCCAGCAGACACCATCAACAAGCTTTACAAGCTTGATACCTTAATATGATTGAGTGGAGATAAGAAAGAAGAAGACTAGCCGAAGTATCTTTATTTTCAAGAACTATGAATCCCGGGGTCAGGCAACCTCATCTTTACGATAGATGTAATCTTGTCCACAACAACATCACTTACTCCTTTTAAGGTATAATCAGCCTTGATTGGATTAAGTCCTAAGTTTTGGCAGCATTGTTCTGAAATTATGATAAAGCACAATTTGGATTATAGATTATAATAAAAGAAAATAAGACCTAATCCAAATAATTTATTAGTGTGTGACGTTTCGGCAACAACATTGTCACCATCATCAGACAAAAGAATAAATGAGAAAAAATATCACAGCAAGTACTTAGTTATCTTGTTTAAACACTTGATAACAGTACTATTTAAGAACTTGCTGTAATATTTTTTCTTTTGTCTGATGATGGTGACAATGCTGTTGCTGAAACGTCACACACTAATAAATTATTAAGTCTTATTTTCTTTTATTATGTTCTGAAATTAGTTTTGAGAACCATTGTCCACTAATGCTCTATATGGCACAAATAAGCCATCCTTTGTCTCGATTCTGATTATTGCTGTTGAAAGTAGAACATTTGTGTTTCCAAAGGCCTTGCAGATGGTATTTGTTGAACTCAACATATTTTTGGAGGTTGTTGACTGTGGAATGGATGATTCAGAATTTTACTTATGCACATTTATGTACTTATGCAACAGTGTATGCTGCTTCTCTATTGACAGTTTTAACATTTTGTTGTGAAGAAACGTTTGGAAACTTCTGTGAATTTTGATTTGAATTAGATTTTTTACTTTATTCACATATTTAATAATTTTATTGAAACAAAAAAAAAAAACAGGTTATTGATTTAGATATTTTAGAGAGTTATTTACAAATATTTATACAATTGATTTGACTTGAATTAAATCAATGTAAGGAAATAATAGAATCTTATTATTATACGGTAGAACCTACATAAGAGGACACCTCTCTACAAAGGACAGTTTTCATTTGCAAAATTACCATTTTTACAATTTAGCAACTCTCTGGTAAGAGGACACCTCTCTCTAAAGAACACTTTGGCTCTGTAATTAGGTGTTGTCCTTTACAGGGAGGTAGTTCTACTGTATATGTATATATAAATAATTTCACAGATAAATTGAATTTAGATATTAAAATCTTTTATACAGTAGAACTACCTCTCTGTAAAGGACAACACATAATTGCTGAGCCAAAGTGTCCTTTAGAGAGAGGTGTCCTCTTATCGGAGAGTTGCTAAATAGTAAAAATGGTAAATTTGAAAATGAAAACCGTCCTTTGTAGAGAGGTGTTGTTTAGCGCGGGTGTCCTCTCATGGAAGTTCTACTGTATAATAAAATAATTATTGAATTTAGATAGAGAGTGCTTTATACAATTATTTTTCATGAATAAAGATTGAGTTAATAAAATAACAGGATCCAACAACACAACATTAAAACCTGCTCATCAAGATAAAAAGTCAATCATTTTAAATAATGATCAGCCATATTGAAAGAAAAAAAATTAAAACTGTGGTTACAGAAGGTGATAGACCAAATCTGCAAATTCTTCTTTCTTATCTCCACTCAATCATATCAATTTGTGACCCTTGATGGTGTCTGTTTGACAACCATCATGACTGGGTGAAGTAGAATGCCTTTGTCATCAAGACTGGGAGCACTACTCAGTAGCAGGCCACTGACTTTGCTCCAAAATAAATGGCCGCCTCTGACATGAGGAACAGACGCCATGTGCAGCCACTCCTAACATGGAGTACAAACGCTGTTCATCCTATATCCCTGGATTAGGAGCCCTTACAGGGTACTATCAGCTGGGCCAGCTGAGCCCAGGTTTTTTAGTGAGCTTATTACTGCTCCCCCTCCTCCTTTTTCATTCGGGCTTGTGACCGGCAAAGGCAGAGTTGCAAATAAATAAATAGTGTGTGAACTTTCAGTAACAGCATTGTTACCATCCTCAGACAAAAGTACTGACTCATTCAGATTCAGTACCTTTGTCTGATGATGGTAACAACACTGTTACTGAAAGTTCACACACTTATTTATTTATTTGTAGATTTGGTCTTGTTAGCTTTTGTTTATTATCTACAATCTAAATTGTATCTTATTATAAAACAGAGGTTGAAATGGAACTTAAAACTTTTTTTCCTCAAAATCTCATATATTTAATAGCAGTTTAGAAACAAATGGTAACAAGACTAAATCCAAATTAGAGAAAATTGGTCTTGTTACACTTTATTTAAAATCCAAATTATATATTATTATAAAACTGAGGTTGAAATGTAACTTTAAACATTTCCCCAACCTCAAATATTTAATAGTAATTCAGAAACAAAAGGTAACAAGAAATTTAGCCTTGTTACCTTTGTTTATAATCTATAATCCAAATTGTGTTAATCTGCCTTTTGGCTAGAATCAAAGTGTAGTACATTAGAACCTCCCTTTGCGGACATCCAGCTAGAGGATACCTCTCCACAAAGGTCAGTTTTCATTTTCAAATGACCATTTTTACTATTTAACAACTCTCCGGTAAAAGGACACCTCACACCTTTGGCTCTGCAATTAGGTGTTGTCCTTAACAGGGAGGTTCTACTGTAACAACTCTCCAGTAAGAGGACACCTGTCCCTAAAGGACACTTTGACTCTGCAATTAGGTGTTGTCCTTTACAGGGAGGTTCTACTGTAGCAACTCTCCAGTAAGAGGACAGCTCTCCCTAAAGAACATTTTCACTCTGCAATTAAGTGTTGTTCTTTACAGGGAGATTCTACTGTATTTCATTTTTTTGCAAGTATTTACGAACTTTTAGGACAACCTTGTAGAATCCAAATGGTATACTTAGAAACTTACCTCTTCAACTTTCTCTTCGTCGGAGCTGGAGACATTTGGCTGGATCTCTGTGAAGTCTGGAGTACTGGCGATGGTACATGGACATCTTTCTGTCAAACTTGTCCCATAGGAATGGAGCAGAGAGTCAAAACTCTGATCATCCATAGTAGACCCAGCGCAGCAATCCGCTTCAAACGATGTTGACCATCCACCCTTCGGTGATAATCTGTTACCATACACTTCTGAATCGGGTATACCACTTTCAAATCCAATATCTCGATCATCTAATGATAGTTTATCATCCATTAGATTCTCTATATTATCATTTGGATCACTATTTTCACCTTGAAAAGTTTCTTCTTCTTCACTTTCAACTAAATTACAATTTGAAACATCACTAGCTTCACCTTCAATTTGAATATCTTCAGGAATTTCTATTGCTTCTGTATTTAAGTTATCTTCTGCATTTGTTGCTTGTTGTAATTGTGGTTCTTCTTTTGGTCTTACTGCTACATTAGTTGTCTGAGATTCTATTTCATTAAAATATGTAAATACATCAATTGCTGGCATTATTGGTTCTGGAGTTGGTGTTGGGATCCAAATACCTGCCAAGGTTAATGTATAGGGTTCCCATACATTTAAAATGCATAAATTATAATTTATTTTAAAATTGAATGAAATAAGACCTTCAAGTAATTGTTTTGCTATAAATGGTTGTTCTGGATCTTTTAGAAATGCAGTTGTTTTGTAAAATGATGAAAGTTTTGATTTATCTCTTGCTATTGCTTCAATAAAACTTGCAATTACTTTTTCATTAATTGCTATCCTTAACCAAGCTCTACATCGTCCAATATTTGATTCAACTTGACTTAAATGCATTATTTGGGATAATAAATATTTTGGTGTATACATTTTTATAAGTGGCCAAAAATCTGGCTCGGGCATTTGATCTTCATTTCCAGAAAATACTTGGGTTAATTTTTTGGCAATACTTCCTTTAAGGCTATGAATAAAAATTGCTTCGAGACATTGACATAAATATTCGATCTTTGTTCCTTCGATTAAAATTTCAGTTTCCCTATGAATATATTCTTGTTGTAATTCCCTTACAGCTTTTCCCAATTCGCCAAGCAGGTATTTCTTTGTTAGTATTTCTCGAGCTGCCTGAGAGGGCATTTTGTTAGAAAACTTATTCATTTTGGGAGAAGTAAATTTAAAGTACGTAGATGTCAGATTCAGGATCCATTTTGGTTAAATGGAATTAAAATTCATTTCATAACAAAAGATAAAAGGGTCAATGTAATAAAAATAATCTCACTGATTAATTTTTCGGAATGAATAAAGATTGCATATAAAAAATCATTTCAAAAATATTTTTCATTGTATAAATTGTGTTTTGATTTTTTTGGAGAAATTGATTCAAAATCATAATTTTTCAGTTGACAAATAGAATTCTTCCCTTGATAATAATGTTCAAATTTTACGTAGGCGTAATATATTAAAATTAGGGGAATTCAAATAGCTCCAAGATATTCACCGCGCGCAAAAATGAATATAATATAGTCACAAAATATTAACTATTAAATAATCAAAATTTGTGCAAAAAAATTCACACCCATGTATTAATATATTTAGTATTTTAAACAATAATTATGTTTTCTTTCTTTATAGTTTTGTGCGCGCACAATATATATTTTTTCGAAAAGGCTATATTTGGAATATTATATTGTCAAGTAGAAAATTAGGAAAGAGATACATCAGAATGGCATGGCAATCTATTTAAGTCAAGAACAAATTAAAAATTATAAAATACTGGAGAGGCAATAAGGCGAGTTTACAAAGAATGATATTAAATTACAAAACTATTTTAGAGGCGTAATATTCTTTTTAAAATAAAACAATTTCTACTGTCCTTACTGCGATGGAAAAATTAAAGTGAGGGACTGGCTCATCAGTGGTGAACCCTCCCAGCGGTTTCGCCAGTTTAATCCGCTGAGAGGGTTCACCACTGATGAGCCAGGCCCTCCCTTTAATTTTTCCATCGCAGTAAGGACAGTAGAAATTGTTTTATTTTAAAAAATAATATTACGCCTCTAAAATAGTTTTGTAATTTGATAACAGATGGCGCGCTTGTGCATCGTAAAGAATGATATATAAATATTAAATTAATAATCTGTTTATAAAAAATAACAAGAATATTTCGAGAAATATCTTCTTCTCTTTGGAATCTGTGACTCATAGTTCCGAATCTTGTTGCTGCCAAGAATTCTCTTGGAATCTTGGAATTTTGTCCCTAGTACTTTAATATACTTTTTCTTGTGGCGTGAAGAACGGCTTTGTCGTTTTATTGTCTATAGAGACATGGTATTTTTGGAGAGAATTTTAAAAAACAATTAAATAAAAATGAGATAAGACATATTTGCTAGGCACCCTACCATTCATAATCTAATGGACAAGTAAAGAGATATGTCCAGACCACTAAACAAGGAGTGAAGAAGAGCAGGAACGATCGACCTGGCGCTAGATAGATTACTATTTAGTTTTTGAGAAATACTCCCAATGTGGGATTAAGAAAAGAAGAAATATAAGGAAATTTTATTTTTATGCTATATATATATAAAGAGAAAAGTAATGATTAATTTTGAATACACATTCTTAATATATTTAAATATTCATACATACAAATAAAAATATTAATGCCAAGTCTAAACATCCTCCCTGAGTCGATACTTACTTGACGAGGGGTCTCCCCATTGTCTGGATGGAGCTGACTGCACCCTTTCCAGGATGAGTCTCCAGCACTCGACCCATCAAGCCACTTGGCCTGAGGAATTCTGTCTTCCTTGAATAACACCACAGCATTCTTTCATAAACTTGGTGCAACGTTGCTGGATAATCTTCTCCACAGGTGCTGTATCACCCGCTGGACTAGTTGCCATTTTAAAAGAAGATGCTCCCTTTCAGTTAACAATTTTTCTTCCAGAAGACAAGAGGGAGAAGAGTAGTAATCAAAAAATGTCATTGATACAAGGCTTGTGAGTCATTTGGATCCTCACTTATTCGCGTGTTCACTGTATAGGTACAAACAAGTCCCTAGGCATACAACGCCGTTTGAAAGCTGCTATGAAGGTGAGGGTTGGAGAATCCATGACCAGCTTCATATGTATTGCTTTGGTCACAGAGCACAAAAACAGACAAATGTATCCTTTCTCCAAATTACGTTCCTGATTAATTGTAAGTCTTCCTGTAGCTGGCAATAAGATGAGTGTTTTTGCTCATATGATAAAATGACCCTGCCACCAACTCTGATAATATCTGAATCCGCCAGAAATGGAGTTAACATATGGATTTTGCTTTTGTTTCCCACGATTCTTAGTTTTAATAAGTTATTTTTTCTTCTGGAGGATATAATGGAGCTGTGTTGCATGAATAATCAGGTCATGAGATTTTTTAAACTCATAGGGGAGGGGACAAGCAGGTTTTGTTCTTATTGTGGCCTAGAGACATTTATAATGGAAACGCAAAACCCAGGCCACTGTTTTGATATACCTGGAAAGAGGAACATAGCTCACGAAGTAGTTCGATAAAAATAATCCCTTGAATCAATATTAAAATAAAAACATAAATCCTCCAGGGAAAAGATTCTTTTAATTAAAATAAAAACATAAATCCTCCAGGGGAAAGATTCTTTTAAAAGAATCTTTTCCCTGGAGGATTTATGTTTTTATTTTAATAATCACGAAGTAGTATTAGAACTAGAATTTCACTTGGAGCCTGAGTTGCAAATACCTCGCTCTGATCTTTAATCCCATCCTGTTGGTTGTTCTCATATAGATAACTGCCGAAACATCACTGAAACCGTGCAGCTCTACTCCTTGTGTATGTCTACCGAAGCTCAACCACCACGGGATATACGCAGGATTCTCAAGTCATTCAATTCTTCCCTGGATTGTCTCTACTCTGCGTTCACTGCGCTTCGTCCTACTTGTTCCAGTTCAAACCAGTGATCCACAGTCTCTAAATCAGGATCTTGCCTGTGGTAATAACTGGGGCCAACCAGCTCAGAGGGTCATAAAGTTTTGCTACAAATGACAATTATCTTTTAGAAGTCATATAAGCCATTGCTGGATGTCGCACCATCATATATAAAAACCTTCTTGGTGGGGATTTCACCAAGTCTAAGAGTTTTAAGTACTGTCTAGTTTTAAAACTTGACCATTTTAAGTAGAGATTCCCCCTGAATGTTGTTCAGAATCTCCAAGGAATTAGAAGACCCCTTATTTAGTGTGAAACTGCCAAACATTAGCAAATAAACGAGATCATTTCTTCTGTCCAATTATTCTTCTAAATTATCTGCACTAGTGATAACATCATCCATGTAGGTGTCTTCCCGAGCACTCTGACTGATATAGGGAATTTCTGTCTTTCATCTTGCGCCAATTTAGTCAAGATCCTGATAGCTAAAAATACAGCAGGAGCAGTGCCATATTTTATGGTATTGAGTCTTAATTATCTTCAATCTGCCCTCAGGCTGATCTCTCTGAACTATACTCTGTTTATTTGCATCATCTGATTGAACCAGGATTTGTCAGTACATCTTGTCATGCCTGCTGTGAAAACAACATTATGCTGTCTCCATTTCTGGAGGACTTTGAATATATCCTTCTGCATCTTGGAGGATAATCCATATGAAGTCTTCAAAGATGCGTCAAACACTACTCTCTTTTCTTGGTAGCTTTTTTGTTGCCTACTATGGCACAACAGCTGTTTTGGTTATTAGTTCAGTTCACCATGATACCTTTCATTTTCATTCATGAAATCGCAATAAACCCGCCTGAGAGTTCACTATCTTTGGACAGACATCGTTCTAAAGAGACCTGCTGCTGAATACAATATTTGAGTGAAGTTCCAAAATAGACCTGTGGATTCGTTTTAGAATCAAATGGAAGGGGCACCACATAGCGTTCATCAGCCATGCTTCAAACTTTCTTTTGACAGAGAGTTCACAGAACTATTTTTCTTTTGACAGAATTTTTCTTTTGATGGCCCCTTCCAATCTCCAAAGACTTATTTTCAAAGTAAGTCAATTCTCTCACATTGCCGCCCCTTGTAGCGTTGATGCTATATACCTGAACGCTCACTTTAGAGATGGGAATCTTTATCTCCTGCAATATGTTCCTACAAATGAAATAAGATTGAGAGCCTTGATCTAACAGAGCTCAAACAATGCGGACCAAAGCGGTAGCCACGAGAGGTTTTGGCACCACCGTTCTGAGATGCACCCCAGCGAAAGAGATATCTTTACTCCCCTGGTTTGATGAGACTTTTTTGGTTGTCACATTTTTCAAATATATTTAACCCCATTTTGGTGTTCTCCTTTTTTCTCTCTGAGGTGCAACAAGATGTTATGATTCTGTTTACAAATACTATATTTGATGCTTCTTGTACAACAATAGCCCACATGCCCCACTTGTAGACATCAAAAACAAGCCTTCATGCCTTTTGTCGCCTCAATCCTTCAATTCTCTTTCTTATGGGCAGTGATATCCAAGTAGGGCAATGTTGTACCCAATGGAATTCTTTACACAAGATGCAATTTTCATTTTCCAGTTCAGTCCCTTCTCTCACTTAGGCAGCATGCAATTTTCTTATTGATGACTTTCCCTTGTTGGTGAAAGCTTAAACCCGCCTTTACATAGGCAAGACGCTCTTTACCCTTCACTTCCATCCTTAGGAACTTTAATAGATATTCTAATTTATTATCTACATATTGAGACAATTCAAGGTCATCCTCATTATACTCATACACGTTGTATCTCTGCCATATCTTGAAGAGCTCTTCAGGCAGGCTGAACTCTATCAAAGGGTAGAGAATATACCCATACATCCAAATATTAAAATCGAGCTTTTCGCAGATGAAGCAGCAATACTACCAAATTCCAAATTATTTGTTCTGTTGACTATTCATCTTCAGTTACGTTTGAACTCGAATTAAACTTTGCAAAGAATGAAAGCTAAACATCAACTATAAAAAAAATCCATTTTATATTTTCTATGATATAGTCAAAATTAAAGCCAAAAATGATTTTAAAGTAAATTAAAGTCCTATTGTTAAAATCGTGAGATTTTATACGTTTTTAGTATAATAGAAGAAGAAAATTACAATCATAATTAAGCCCCGCTTTGGGCCCCATTGTTATAATCGTGATGTTTTATACTTTTAAGTTGTTATTGTCTTTAATATAACTATTTCCATATCTCTACATGTCCAAATATTAAGGTGCCAGTGGCTGCAGAAAACCAGACCACAAATTTATTCATCTATGGCACATGTAGAGACCTAAAGCTGTGCCGGCTAGCAATAATGTTGATGGGGAAATTAACCAATCATTTTTTGGCTAAACAAATTTTTATTTAGACCAATAAAATAATCTTACAATGTACATCAGATATATTTTTTTTAAACAAAGAAAAACTAATTAATGTAATCACACACATATATATAAGATTTAAAAATATATATTAAAAAAGCTGTAAATAAGGTTAAAAGGGAGGAGTTTTAAACTTTATACAAAAGGCCTATTATGCCTATTGCGATTTCACCGCCACTCTGTGTTGTGACGACGATCTAAATTCTATAGAGGTAGTCACTCACCTCTATTCTTGGTCGGCGGGGTTGAAGGTTCAAAGTTAAGGCGTCGTTGTTTATAACACTTTTAAAATATACGACGAAAACAGAGGGAAAATTATATTTATTACAATTTAAGAAAATAAGTAAAGTATTATTTAAACATTTACACTAAAAGAATCGGAGATCAGGGCAAATTCTAGCGTTCGAAAAAAAACTTGTTTACAAGTTCTTCCTCTATTGTTTCCTCATTTTTGCCGCTGCATCCCCGTAGCTGCCTCCGCCGGCCTCCCATTGGCTGCTTCGGACGTCTTCTTTTCCAACATTTCTCCCACCTTTGAGTTGGCGTCTCGACGACTCAAACATGGGAAGGAAAAGTTCAGTAGATCCAATCGGTTGGGTCTCTTGATGGGCCGTCCGTAACTTGACACAACATTCGGGGTATCAATGTGATGTTGCTCTTGTTGTGAAGTCAAAGGGTCCTCTTCAGTTGTCAATCGAACTTCTTGTGTGGGAGATCGCTCCGTTAGAGGGTCTCGACATCTTATCTCGGGCGTTATCTCTAAATTGTAGAGTTTTTGAATAGGTCGTATTTTATCACCTGATGAAGTTTTCACTTTCGTAACCCTCACAAGTCCGTCTTTTCCTGGATAGAGTTGGATTATTCTGGCTAACGGCCAGTGTAGTCTCTTTAAACTCTCTTGTCCAATGAGTACCATGTCTCCCACCTTGAGTGGTATGGTAGTCTTCAGGCGTCTCGTTTCTTGTCTCAGGAATCCAAAATATTCGATACGAAATCGTTCTCTAAGATCTTCTCGTACACGTTTGATATATTGATATTTGCGGGAGAGGGTCTGGTTATCAATCAAGTCCAGGTCTGGAACGCCAACCTCTCTGACCTCATGTAAGAACAACGAAGGTGTCAATGGAGCGAGATCCTCACTTTCTTCAGTTAGGTAGGTCAGTGGGCGTGTGTTCATCAAGCTTTCGACGTCACACATTACCGTGGAAAGTTCTTCATATCCCAAGGAGGTTTGACCGAGAATCCTAAAGAGCAATTGTTTCATCATTCCAATCAAACGCTCCCACCATCCACCCCACCAAGGAGCACCAGGCGGTATGAATTTCCAGGTGATGTTTTTCAATGTGGGATCACATTTTAATCTCGAAAAATCAATCTTCTTTAAAGCATTAGCTATACCTTTGAAATTAGTCCCATTATCCGAATACACAATCAATGGTCGGCCTCTTCGAGCAATAAATCGGCGGAAAGCTTGGAGGAAGGCTTCCATAGACAAAGATGTCACAAGTTCCAGATGAACTCCTCTATACACTGCACATGTGAAGATGACAATCCATGCTTTCTTCTTATTCTTTAAGATAAGATGTCCAGTTAGATCAACTCCTACTATTTCGAAAACTGCAGCATCTCGTACTCTGTCTTCTGGTAATGATGTTGACTCGACGGTAGCTGGTGTCGCGGTGAATCGTTTACAGCGAATGCATTGATTGATGATCTTCTTGACGGTTTTCCTGGATCTTAGTATCCAATAGTTTTCTCTCAGAATACCGAGGAGAGTTTGTAGACCGGCGTGCCCGTGGGTTTCATGGTTCCACCTGATGAGCAAAGAAACCAAAAAGTGATCTGAGGGCAATAAAATGGGCATTCTAAAATTAGCAAAATCTTCTCTTCTGCAAATTTTAGTTTTTATTCTCAAAATCCCTGAAGAGTCTACTAGCAACTTAAAGCCTTGTAGTTTCTTATCTTCATGCCCTGAAAACGATTCTCTCTGGATAAGTCTTATCAGTATTATTTCTGACTTAGTGATTTCCTCTGTACTGAGATCTTCTGAAATTATCTTTCTTCTATCAATCTTGGCGTTGTTGAAGAATCTGTATATCCAGGCGGTGATTCGTACTATTCTCAAAAAATGGGAATAACGTCCAAATAAATTTTCATTTTCTCTTGTCGTACACAAGGTGTTCAGGATGGTCTTGCGCCTTTCAGAATAAACAATCTCCAAATCAGGGATAATGGTTGATTTGGGCCACTCTTCTTGAGATACTTTTAACCATGCAGGTCCCTCCCACCATCTTGTCTCCTTAAGTGATTCTGCTGAACATCCCCGAGATGGGAGGTCTGCCGGGTTTAATCGGCCTGGTATGTGGCGCCAAGATTCGGGGGAGCTAAGATTATGAATTTCCTTAACACGGTTCATCACAAAGGCTGCCCAGTTGTCTTCCCTTTGGATCCAACAGAGAGCATTGGTCGAATCGGTCCAATAAAATCTTGGAATTTCCTCAAATTCCAGATCTTGTATGACGTTAGCTGCCAAACGAGCTCCAATCAGACAAGCCAAAAGCTCCAATCTTGGGATGGTGAGTTTCTTCAGTGGAGCTACTCGTGTTCGAGCCTGTATCAATTGGATGTCCACTCTATCTTCCTTTTCAATGCGGAGGAAAATACAGGTTGCATAGGCAAACTGACTGGCGTCGCAAAAGATGTGGAGAGTGGTTTTCTCTACATAGGAGTCCTTAAAACAAAGCCATCTAGGAATTTCTATGTTAGGCAAGTGTTTCAGTTTGCTAAACCACTTCCAAAATCTTTGTACTAAACATCCAGGTAGGACTTCGTCCCATGTCAACTTCTGTATCCAAGTTTCCTGTAATATCAGCTTGGGAATTAAAGTCACAGGACAAGCAACTCCTAATGGATCAAATATCTTGCTCGCTATTGAAAGTACTTTTCTCTTGGTGGTTGGTCCAATTAATTCAAAATCTTCCAAACCAATTGTCAGTGTGTCTCTATCAGTATTCCATGTTATTCCTAAAATGTTCACTTCCTTATTCAGTTGGTTCATAAGAGAAAAGTCTGTAACGTTACTCACCCAATCTCGGAGATTGAAACAAGCTGTAGAGAGCAGTTCAGTAGATTCTTTCACGAATTTCTCCGTTTCTTCAACATTCTGAAAACTGGATAAACAATTGTCAACATAAAAGGATGATTTCAACTGTTCAGCTGTGATTTTTAAATGTTCAGGAGCCTTATCTAAGTGGAGAGATAAGGTAGCCTTTAAAAGATACGGACTAGTGGTAATTCCAAAAACAACCCTTTTATGTCGATACGTGATTAATCTTCCGTCTTCTGTGTGCCACAGGAATCGTAAATAATCTCGGTCTTCTTCTTTTATTCCAATTTGTAAAAATGCTTTCTCAATATCGGAAGAGACACCAACTTCATATTTCCGGAATTTATTTAAAAGTCTTGGTATAATTTCTATCAAATTGGGTCCCTTATCCAGACAGTCATTCAGGGAAAGTTTACCTCTCTTCCGTGCCGACGCATTGAATACTGGCCGTATTCTAGAAGTGTGACTGTTCCTTTTATACACTGGTCGATGTGGCAGGTAGTGTACACCATCTAGTTTATCCTCTCTGGCATACTCGATTATCCCCTGTTTCATCCATTCTTCAAAGATTTGTCCATACTCTTTCATGTCTCCAACTTCTTCAAGTTTTCTTCTTACAGACCTTAGTTGGTTTTCGGCTAGATCTTTATTCGAAGGAATCCTTTCCTTGTCTTGCACCCAGGGTAGAGCTACCTCATAGCGCCCCTCGATATCTCGCGTCGTGGTGTGGGCGAAATGTTCCTCCATTTCAGCTTGTAATGACTGAGTCTTCTTCTCAACCTCCGCGTCAGAGACTCCAATTGCATCTAATTTCCACAAGTTTTCTAGATCCAAAGATAGAAGTGTGGTCACGCAAAGGGAGCTGATGTCATCTCTCACCTCCGTTGGAGGAATCTTTCCCATCACAGTCCATCCTAGTTTGGTACGGATTGCCACCAGTCCAGATGAGATCCTTCTCTGATCATCAGTTAGCAATCTCCCGGCGATGTCCGCGCCTATAAGGACTTCTATACGGTCTCTCATCAAATCAGACACGTCGAGTTCTTCATTCCCTTCTAACAATGATCTTGGACACACCGGAGGTATGCTTCCACAGATAAGGGGTTGACCTAGTGCTTCAAACTCACAGCGATAGGAATTATTGATGTCAGATAAATGAATGGTATAGACCTCATGTTCAACTACGTCGGTACTCGATCCTCCAAACAAGGAATGCCGGAAGAACTCTCTCCTAGATTGTTCGTATTCCATTTCCATTGCTGTGCTATGTAAAATATACGATCTTTGGGATCCGGTGTCTATTATAGCCCGTGCCGTCTTCTCCGTTCTGTTCCCTTTGAGGGTCACTCTCAAAGTAGGTAACAAGACGTCTGGGGAGGTTGATAAGTTGGCGAGAGTTTCATCTTGCACCGTTGGAGACTTGGAAGATCCACCTCTATCTAAAATCAGTTTTGTGCACATGACATCCAGGTGGGAAGACATGTTGCAGATCGAACAACGGACTACATTTCTGCAAAATTTACTTAAATGAGAAGGCCGAAGACATTTATAACAAACGCCTTTTTTCTTCATGAGTGATCTCTTTTCGTTTAAACTAATATTAGCTGCAAAGTCACACTTAGGGCTTCCATGGTTGTCTTTACCACAAAATACACATTCATTCGATTTGTGAACTGAATTCAAAAGTTCTGAAGCTGTCGCAATTGGTTTTTCATTGTAGAATCTTGTCTTTGGATGTTTGTTTACCAAATTAGGTTTAGAAGTTGATTCATTCCCGGTACCGATTTCGTTTCTAAAACTCTTCTCCCGTGCAGTTAATTGTCTTTCCAGAAAGGTAATCAAGTCATTAATTACATAACCTGTCGGGAGTTCTTTGTTCAATTCCAAATTAAGGTCTGCAGGTAGAAGCTTTATTATTATCGGGCACAACAGTTGTCCGTAAACATCAATGGACACGTTTAGTGACTCGAGACTTCTTATATGAACAGAAAGGTTGTCAAAAAGTTCGCGGAAGGTTCTTACATCGCTTGATGTTTTGAGTGGTCTCATTGACAACAAATTGTTCATATGTCGGCTAATCAAAATGTCTTCTCGCCCAAATCTGTCTTTAAGCAATTTTATAGCTTTCTCATAATTGTCCGCAGATAAAGCGAAACCTTCGACTGTGTTTAGTGCAGTTCCGCCGAGATGTGACTTCAGATAGTTAAATTTATCGATCGGGTTCAGTGAGTTGTTCTGATGTATAGCTGCATCAAAAGAATTCCAGAACGTCAGCCATTCACTAAAATTTCCATAAAATTTCGATATCATCAATTTCGGAAGTTTCACAGTCGTGCAGGAAGGTACATAATGTCTCATTTCATTTTCATCTATTCGTGAGTTCGAATTCGGTATATTTTCGCCATGAAAATCTGATTGGCGAATCTTTTTATTTGCCCTAAATCTCCAAGTAATATATTTCTCTCGATATTCCTCTACGCCCTGTAATTCCTTCTCTAAATCGTCAGTTTCAAGAAGCGTTTCTATTTCGTGATCCACTAATTTAAGTTCGTTAAATGATTCATTCAATTGTTCTAATAATTCTTCAAGTTCAATTCTCATTAGCGTGTCAAGTCCACTTTCAATCCTATTGCATGTTTTCGTTAAATATGATCTGTTAACAGCACGCTTCTTTTTTAAACGTAGAATTAATTCTTCCGCCATCTTGTAAACAAAGCGGCAAGTAGGGTTAGCTAGCGAGTTCCAAAATGGTCAGCTCAAAATGCTTCTTTTTTTTTTTCTTCTAGAATTTACCTTCAACAGTCCCGGCTGGGATGCCAAAAATATTGCGATTTCACCGCCACTCTGTGTTGTGACGACGATCTAAATTCTATAGAGGTAGTCACTCACCTCTATTCTTGGTCGGCGGGGTTGAAGGTTCAAAGTTAAGGCGTCGTTGTTTATAACACTTTTAAAATATACGACGAAAACAGAGGGAAAATTATATTTATTACAATTTAAGAAAATAAGTAAAGTATTATTTAAACATTTACACTAAAAGAATCGGAGATCAGGGCAAATTCTAGCGTTCGAAAAAAAACTTGTTTACAAGTTCTTCCTCTATTGTTTCCTCATTTTTGCCGCTGCATCCCCGTAGCTGCCTCCGCCGGCCTCCCATTGGCTGCTTCGGACGTCTTCTTTTCCAACAATGCCAAAGTCCCAGATTATCCCCAACCTACCTCGACATCCAACCACCCATGTCCACATTCGAAAAGGGGCAGCTAAGGCCGCAGCCAGCGGCCTCCGCCCTCCGCAACTCCAAGTCTTTTTTGCTTCTCAGGAAAAAAATCAAATTTTTGTTAAGAAAAAAAAAGTAAATATCCGAATGTCAATATCAAAAATGTCCCATATCCAAGAATGTAAATATCCCGCTTCCCTTGCCCCAGTGTTGCTGAACTCACCCCCCAAGGTTATCATCCCTCTTTCTCTATGAAAATAAAAAATTAAAAAAGGCATCTTAAAAAAATGATAAAAATAAATTAAATATAAAATTATTAAAGAAATATTCTCAAAAAAATATAAAAAATACAAAAATATTGAATTAAAAATAATTTTAAAAATATAATTATTATTGTTGATTCTGGGCATCTTGGGGTCAGCTTGGGAAAGGTTCAGGGCTCGTGGTGGAGCTGGTGTTCTGCATGAAGATGGTGGAGTCAGGTCAAGCACCATAGGTCGGTGGCTTGACTACAGGGAAGGGGTGTCTGAGTCCATCTTGGACTGGCTTGTGGTCAAGTCAGCCACCATCGGAAATGTGGCTCGACCACCAGGAAGGGGTGTCTGAGTCCATCTCAGACTAGCTTGATGTTGGTGGAGCCAGGTCATCCACCACAGGTCAGGTGACTTGACCACCAGGAAGGGGTGTCTGAGTCCATCTCAGACTAGCTTGATGTTGGTGGGGCCAGGTCATCCACCACAGGTCAGGTATCTTGACCACCAGGAAGGGGTGTCTGAGTCCATCTCAGACTAGCTTGGTGTTGGTGGGGCCAGGTCATCCACCACAGGTCAGGTGGCTTGACTACAGGAAGGGGATCTCAGTCTCTGGCTCAGTGCTGCCAAGGCTAAAGGTGGCTTCAGGCTCCATCTCGACACCTCGCAATCACCAGAGGTTTGTGGCTTATATGGACAAAGGTGGGATATGGTTAGGTTAGGTGGGGTTCTGGGTTACTTTGGCATATTATGGTCACGAGGTGTCCCAACACTATTCACTGAACTAACCATACCATATATCTTGGTGTTATCTTGGATTAAAAGTCAAGATTTAACCTGCTTGTTTAAAACACTGTAAGAAAAGCAAAGAGTGACTCAAATATATCTATCAAGCCAGCTTAACTATAAAAGCTACCTATCAGCCAAATAAGAGTAGCATACTGCCCATAATTAAATGACCACTTTCGGTTATGTGAAAATTTATCTTTTACACATATAAAATAGAATAGATCTGCTTATGAATATATATTGAAGAATTTTTCAGAGAAAGGAAAAGAAGTACCAAAATTTCTTTAGAAAAGTTATATATATTCTTCCTACTTTAACATTATATTAAATTCAACTGTCCAAGAAGTTTTGCAAAATCGCGAAGACATTAATCCCCGATTCAGACGCCCTGGTCTTGAGTCTTAGTTAGGAGCTCATCACCCAAAAGCTGCTCTCCTGCAAGGTTTATGGAGCCACTTCTCTTTGCCAATTGGCCAAAACTGCAAATAACCTGGACAAGGTGATCGCGAGCTATGAATGTAATTGAATGTAACACGTGTAAACTAAGATGAAAAAAATAAAAAAATAATTTCGATTTTTGAGAATACTTCTGCGGAGAGAGACTTATTTATATTAAAAGAAAAAAAATAAAGAAAAAATATAAATACTGCATGCCTATGTGGAAATTTATTTTTATTAAACTGCTAATATTTTATTTTATTTACAATTAGCGGGGAGAGGCTATTTTTCTATTTATGTTATTTAATTTATATGAGAGATATATAAAATTTAAAAATAAAAATAAATAAATAAAACAAAAATTCCAAGATGTGTTTGGAAAACAAAAATAATCAATCTTGATTACTTGAACTTCCGTGTAAACCTTAATTTAATTATTGACGTTTGATTTTCCTATCCGAGAGGTATGTTTTGGCATGGTTAGCATGTAAAGACCATGGCTATTTCAAATGGAAATACAGATAAAGTTGCGCTTCACGAGTTTTGTGAAAGCCACGCCAAACTCGCTGCTGCGGAATTTGCTCAAAAATATCGCCAATTTATGGTTGATAACCCAAATATTTGCAAGTCAATTATTTTACAAGATATTTCAAAAAAATTTACAGATATATTTATCGAAATATTTGATAGTGAAGTGAAAAAAAGAAATGAAATTGTAGGAGAAATTCGGACACCAACAAATTCAACAAATGGACTTGGTTCTCAAGAAATGGGAGTTATACCAAAACAAAGGAATGATACTTCTCAAGAAAATGCTAGACCAAATACTGCAAACCATGATGATTATAGTGACCTTTCAGATATTGAAAATGAATCCCCAAAATCTCATCATAAACCTTTTTTTAGAAAACTTTCATTTAAAGGTCTAAAAAGAGGGAAAGGTTTTTTTCATAAACAACATTCTGATGAGATAGAATTATCACATTCACATCAAGATAGAAGAACAAGAGGTGAAAAACATGAAAAAACAAAGTTTACCAAAATAATTGTGGAGTGTATCAAAGAAGGATTGGTAAACTATTTAACTGGAGGAACTTTAGATGGAAAGCCAAAATGGGAAAAGTGTCGTCTGGTTCTTGTTAAAACAATTTGTGGATACATGATGGAGTTTTATTCACCTCCAAAAGTGAGTATTATAAATTATTACTAATGTGTAAAGTAAAATTAATACATATTTATACAATATATTATAATAAATATTTAAATATACATTATATACACTCATGGACAAAACTTAAGTAAGTAGAAAGTCTTTGATGTTGCCTGTCGTCTGTTTTTTTTTTTTTAAAGGAGACAGACAATTTTGTTCACACTTGGATATCTCGTGTGTCTTTAATAAAGGTCACTGTAATATCTTTTTGAGCTATTATCTGAATCCTGATATACATGCAAAAAAGGTACAACTTCCTTAAGTTTTGTTCATGAGTGTATATTGTTGCATCAATTTTAATGAGCCCTACATTTATTAAAAATATTCTATGATATTTGATATTTATTTAAAACAGATTATATATAAGGGTATCATTCCTTCTTATAGTTTCATTCCTTTTGTAATATTGTTATTGTACATATATCTTGATTGGTTATTGGAGAGAGAGAGGACCTAGACTGCGGATCACAACCTATGAGGAAGACAACAAATAAATATACACAATAACTTTAATTTACTTTTATTTACTTTTCTTTATTTGCTTTAAGTATGGAAACCCGCTCGGTGTATAACACCAAGAAGGAAGAAACCAAGGTCGATGACCCTGCAAAGCTGCAACTTGGTGTAACAATATGAGTACATGGTGTCAAGCAGATTTCGTCCGCGACCTCTGGAATCTGAAATTTACCATTCAATTCAAAAGCCGAACTGACCTGTAATCACAGGTTTTCAACAGTCAAGGACCATTTTTTTACCAAGCTAACCTGGCTCCCAGTATTGTACACTCCTGGTAAAGCAGTGACATTGGAATAGAGAGCAATTTTACTAACCTTCCATCAATTGCACACAACACAACATGAGTACATGAATACCATCCTCCTGAAATTTTATTATTATTATATATAAATTCTCATTTCTTGATTTCTCAGGAACCCTCTTGGACAAGCTTCTTTTGTTGTAGAAGTTTTGATATCTTCTATCTTAGGTATCATGTCTATTTCTGTTCTTAATTCAATTTAAACAATTTTATTGATTCTTTCAATCAAATTTTACAAGGGAGAAAATATAAAAGAGTAAAAGGGCATATAAAGTGTAGGGGAATATATATACAAATGTCTTCAGCAAGGAAGGCTTCCCCACCTTGAGAGAGTCCTCCTCCAGACAAGGAGGGGGTCTTCTTGTACACTCCTCAGTTCCGCGCCGAGGAAGTACCTATAGATTTGCGTCTTGGCAGACGCCAGGATGGCCAGGGCGTCATCGTCTAGGCCATGCCCAAAGACCCAGCCCTGCAGGTTTCTGTTCTTAATGTCATGACCTCAGAGTAAAAAATTTGTACATTGAGCATTGAATTGATAAGGCACAATTTGGATTATCTCTATATATATATAAATGAGAAAAAGGCATACTCCTTATCGTGCAACTGAAAGTTGCTGATGGCTGGCGCCATCTATCGGAATAAATATCAACTATTCTCGTTGATTTTTAATTATTCCAGAATTGGCCAAATACCCATTCTTGATTGATCAAGAAAAGCTAACCACGGACGCGTTTCGGGCTGTTGGCCCTCATCAGCGTGGTGCAAGCTGTACCTCAACGACCAAAAAAAGGTCATTAAGGCATCCTGAAAAATCATGAAACGGGTAGTTAAGGCCAGAATTGCGTGAGGACGCTACACAATGTGAAAAAATAGTACAAATGTAACAGTTGATATTTATTCCGATAGATGGCGCCAGCCATCAGCAACTTTCAGTTGCACGATAAGGAGATGCCCTTTTCTCAATTTATACACCTTATCCCAGTACAATGTTACATTTGTACTATTTTTTCATATATAAATGAATGTTTGTATGTTTGTCTGTCTGTATGTCCAGTATACAAATTCGCAATAGTTCACTAATTCAAACCAAAATTTCCATACATAGGTAAAAGAATATGGGGAAGGCGATAGACTATTTTAAAAAATATATAAATCAATTATTAAAACTATATATTTTTAGTCAGAAAATGATGATGACGATATTGCTGTATCATGTTTGATTATCAGATACAAAATTTTATCGGGAAAAATTCCAAAAAGCTGAGACCACGGGTGAAACCAGTTCATTATTTTGTATACAGGAACAAAATTCTAACAGAAAAACATTCATTCGAGCAGAAAACAAAAGTCAGATCATCTTTCTATAAAAATATTGCTTCTCAGACACAAAGTTTGGAGCGGGACGTTTTACAAGAGTGACATCAACGGCGCCAATTTATAATTGTAACGAATAGTATTTGAATAAAAACATTTAATCGGGTAAAACCTGGGCGTTGCCCGGGTCATTCGGCTAGTATTATATATAAATACTCATTTCTTGATTTTTCAGGAAGCCTCTTGGACCAGCTTCTTTGGTTGTAGAAGTTTAGGTTAGGTATCATGTCTATTTCTGTTCTTAATGTCATGACCTTAGAGTAAAAAAAATTGTACATTGAGCACTGAAATTTAATAACCTAAATCAAAGTGATAACCTCAATATAATAGTAATGAGTAAAAAATACTTTGGGAGGGCTTGACTGGTCAGTGGTGATTAAATTGATGAAACTGCTGGAAGGGTTCACCACTGATGTAAGCCAAGCCCTTCCAATGTATTTTTCATCGCAATAAAGATAGTAATAGTTTGTTTTATATTTACAAGAAGCACTAGTGCATTAATGTCTTCATTTCTTGATAAGGCACAATTTGGATTATAGATTATAAACACATGGTAATAAGACCAAATCCAAATAAATAAATAAATAGTGTTTGATGTTTCGGTAACAACGTTGAAACGTAACACACTATTTATTTATTTGGATTTGGTCTTATTACCATGTGTTTCTGGATTTCTTGTATATAGATATTTATGCAGAACTCTAAATTTTCTTTTTTTTTTTAAATGTCCAATGTACATTCACAGGTTGGTACTGAATCCTTCTTCTATGAGGTTGGAAGTAGAATCAATCGCGTCTGCTAGAGGATAGTTTTATGCAAATTTGACCTATTTTGCAATTTCTCTTAATGATGTCTGCCGTCATTTTTGAGAGGCTTATCAAGCTATCAGAGTTCTGAAGCATTATATCCAAGAATAACTTCCCAATCTTTCTAAATGTGGGTCATCTATAATGGACCTCAATAGATTTGTCTTGATATGTATAGTCTTTTTTTATTATTTTAATTCTGTGTCTCTCTTAAATTAACCTTTTTATTCTATTTACCCCATTATATTTGTACTTAGATTCTACTACAGTAGAATCTCCCTGTAAAGGACAACACCAAATTTCAGAGCCAAAGTGTCCTTTAGTGAGAGGTGTCCTCTTACCTATATATTTGTTCTTAGATTCTACTACAGTAGAACCTCCCTATAAAGGACAACACCTAATTGCAGAGCTGAAGTGTCCTTTAGGAAGATGTGTCCTCTTACCTTTATATTTGTTCTTAGATTCTACTACAGTAGAACCTCCCTGTAAAGGACAACACCTAATTGCAGAGCCAAAGTGTCCTTTAGGGAGAGGTGTCCTCTTTCCTTTATACTTGTTCTTAGATTCTACTACAGTAGAACCTCCCTGTAAAGGACAACACCTAATTGGAAAGCCAAAGTGTCTTTTAGGGAGAAGTGTCCTCTTACCGGGGAGTTGCTAAATTGTAAAAATGGTAATTTTGCAAATGAAAACTGTTCTTTATAGAGAGGTGTCCTCTAATGCGAGTGTCCTCTCATGGTTCTACTGTGTATACTGTAGAACCATCTCCATTAGAGGAAGGAGCCAACGCTAAAATTGGAACATTTTTCTATTTCAGAAGAACTCTAAGGATCCATTTGAGCCCCATCTGTTATAAGTAATTGAAATGATTTTTGACACATATGATTCTTTTCAAAATAAAATGATTTTCTATTTCCCTTTACTGACCTCCCATTATTTTATCATTGCAGTAAGGAAAGTAGAAAAGTATTTTATTTAAAAAAGATTGATACATGTCAAAAAATAGAGGAACTAATGTCTGTAGGAAAATGAGGAGGGGATGGTGTCATGGGTGGTTGGTTACAATAATGTGTCTGGGGTGGTTAGTTCCATTAGGAAGGTGAATGGTGATGGCAGTCGCTAGACACAGCCAAACCACATGTCTGGTCACCCACTTTGTCAAATATCACCTATTTATACTATCTGTGCAAATACATATATGACACCTCTCTACATTTAGAACATACTCCATGAGAGGACACCTCCCTACAGTAAGGAACTCCATGAGAGGACACTTCTGTTAGAGGACACCTCTCTAATGTAGAACCTCCATGAGAGGACACTTCCACTAGAGGACACTCTAGCTAGAGGACACCTCTCTACAGTAGAACCTCCATGAGAGGACACTCTTGCTAGAGGATGCCTCTATACAGTAGAAAAAACTCCATGAGAGGACACCTCTTCAGTAGAAAAACTCCATAAGAGGGCATTCCTGCTAGAGGACACTTCTCTACAGTAGAAATAACTCCATGAGAGGACACTCCCGCTAGAGGATACCTCTCTACAATAGAACATACTCCATGAGAGGACACTCCTGCTAGTGGACACCTCTCTGCAATAGAACCTCCATGAGAAGGCACTCCTGCTAGAGGACACCTCTCTATAAAGAACAGTTTTCATTACCAAAATTACAATTTTTTTTTTACTAATTAGCAACTCTCCAGTAAGAGGACACCTCTAACTAAAGGATACTTTATCTCTGTAACTAGGTCCTTTACAGAGAGGTAGTTCTACTGTAGCAGTTTTTTGTTCCGAGGCCTTGGAACCCAGATTATCCCTCTTACATATGAGTTTCAAAAGATAGTTTCTTCTGCTTCAAACATTACAATGGGCTGATAAGGCACGATTTGGATTATAGATTATAAACACAAGGTAATAAGACCGAATAAATTAGTGTGTGACATTTCGGTAACAGCATTGTTACCATCTTCAGACTAAATGCTGTGGTAAAATTTCTCATTCAGTACTTTTGTCTGAAGATGGTAACAATGCTGTTACCGAAATGTCACACACTATTTATTTATTTGGATTTGGTCTTATTACCTTGTGATTACAATGGGCTGTCTTTCATGGGAATAGGCATGATACTCTGTGGGATCAATGTTCTCTGTCTCTGCAATCTTGTAAGTCATGGTAGAAGGCCAATGTCACCAGAAGCTGGTCACTGACTCCTGATGTGTGGTGAGCAGTCGGTGAAGCCAAGAAGTGGAGTCTTCTGTTTCCTCATTGTGGAAGCCCGGGAGACCACAGCTCTTGAGATGCCGGACCATGAGAACACCTTTGTTCTGAAGGTAGGTTCCTATCTTTGAGGGAGACAACACTTCTTACACAAAGATGAAAACAAACTCATCTCCACAAAAATCTCTTGTATTATTCAACATAACCTCTTTCTAGATACAAGAAAATAAGAGTTAATCCAAATAATTTAATAGTTTGTGACGTTTTGGTAACAAAGCTGTTACTGAAACATTACAAACTGTTAAATTATTTGGATTAACTCTTATTTTCTTGTATCTATATAATCTATAATCCAAATTGTGCTTTATCATAACTTCTTTCTTTCTGATAAGGCACAATTTGGATTATTCTTTATACAAGTATCAGAGTCATCAACAATCAATTCTGTCATCGTTTGCTTTTGTGAATGGAATAAATACCCAAATATGGCCATTTCTTATAAGCATCGGTGGTTCAGTGGTAGAATGCTCACCTGCCACGCGTGCGGCCCAAGTTCGATTTCCGGCCGATGCATTTTTTTTTTACAATTTTTAAAACTCATTTATATTATCCCTATATATATAAAAGTCAGTGTTATGTATGTATGTTTGTCGGCTATACACATCAACAGTACGTAACTAATCTGGCTGAAATTTTAACAGTATATAGAGTTGAAAACTTATAGGCACATTTTAAGGCTTCTATCTCAAATATTCTTGGAGTTATTAACAAATTAGTAACAAATTTTCACAATTTAACTCACAACCAGGGCCTCACTGCGGTAACTCTGTCAATTATGTCAAGGACGTGTGCAGTGACCACATGCCCACCATGGCACGACGGGGATTGGTGTATGGAGGGGGGTGGAGCGGGATGTTTCACAAGAGTGATATAGATGTAATAATGGCGTAGGGATAAAAAATCACTTGCTATATTCAAATAAGTCGATTGTATATGTATTTATCAGTTTTAAAATATATTCACATAAAAATCTAAATGATTCAATTTTCAAATATCGTTGTGAAAATTTACATTTTTATTTTTTAAAACACACAGTTTGGAGCGGGACATTTCACAAGAGTGACATCCACGGCGCCAATTTATAATTGTATCGAATTGTATCGAATGTGTTCTTAGCAAGTCTTTTCATCTCTTTGAATTCCAGGCTATTAAATGACTTACCACAATTTTTTAAAGAATATATATTTGCTAGTCTTCTTCTTTCTTATCTCCACTCAATCATATCAGGGTATCAAGCCCGTAAAGCTTGAGACTTTTGATGGTGTCTGCTGGGGAAGAGTAGAGCTTATCAATGGATGAGTCAATACAGTCAATGATGTCTTCTTCTTCTTTCTTATCTCCACTCAATCATATTAGGGTATCAAGCTTGTAAAGCTTGTTGATGGTGTCTGCTGGGGAAGAGTAGAGCTTATCAATGGATGAGTCAATACAGTCAATGATGTCTTCTTCTTCTTTCTTATCTCCACTCAATCATATTAGGGTATCGAGCTTGTAAAGCTTGTTGATGGTGTCTGCTGGGGAAGAGTAGAGCTTATCAATGGATGAGTCAATACAGTAGCAGGTTTGCTAATTATTTGTTACAGTTAAATACATAGGTATTTAAAATATGTAAATAATAATTTGTGTAAAAATAGTATTTATCATTAATGTGTTAATGTGATGTTGAAGGACTGATAAGTTCAAAAGATGGAAATAAAAGGTTTACACAAGAAACTAAGCCCTGGAAGCTTTATTTATTTTATACTATTATAAATAAGGGAAATAGGGTTGTTGGAAGGATGTTCTAAACTGTTGGTTTTCAACCACAACGACCCGGGTTCAATTCCTGCATTGGGAACTTTTTTCCTGATTAAAAAAAAAAAATTCTCCAATGGCCCCCGATTCTTGCAAAAGTCTAACCCCACCAGCAAATGCAAGTAACTAAACGGGCTTTGGTGTAGGTACAGTGCAAAGTCGAACTGTTTTTCACATGCGTAGACATGTAGTGTCCTTAACAGTAAAAGCATTCGCCTACTTCAACCCACCATGATTATCATGGCCTGTTCCACGTGTATTTTTTTTTTTAGATAAGAAAGAAGATAAATCAGGCAAGAATGCTTATTGTTAAATCCAATACATCTTCAAGGCCTCTCTCCGTCTCAACCCAATCTTTCACAGGTTTACATACCTACCTATCTCCCATGTACAGTATTACATGACCATATCATACTTGTTATAATTTAATCTTCTCTCCTTCTTCTTTCTTATCCCCACTCAATCATATCCTACAGGAACTGCAATAACTGTCACAACACCCAACTCACTTCGGACCATATATACCCGGCCATCCTTGCAGCCCTCTATATGGCAGACAACAATCCAGAAGAGGACATCCATACGGCACCTCAGTTTGCCGGTATTGTGATCAGGGTGCATGGACCGATCTGATCTGCTCCATGGACACCACTGAAGGATGGAATCTCAGAAATGGTATTTAAGCAAACTATGGACATAAGCTTTTTAGGACATTAGAATTACATATAAATATTTATAAGAAATTTGAACTATTTTTGACGCTAATGATTCTTTTTATTTAAAAAAAAATAAATCAATTAAATATAAATATTAGCATTGAGCTGATAGATATCTGTTCTTCTGTGGATCATAGAATGGGCAGTAGTAGCTAATGAAGAAAACATTAGGAACTTGCCGCCGCCGTCACAACTCCAATATTGGCCTCAATTACCCCCTCATTGACTGGAGGCCGTTCTCTAACAACTCTCTTCTGTATCGTGTCTTCTCTCTTTCCTTTAATTTTTTATAAGATAGTTTGTGTGCATCAAAGTTACACTCATGGACAAAAAGGAAGTTGTATCTTTCAGCATGTATATCGGGATTACGACAATAACTCTAAAAGATATTACAGTGACCTTTATTGAAGACACACGAGATAACCAAGTGTGAACTACACTCATGGACAAAACTCAAGGAAGTTGTACCTTTTAGCATGTATATCGGGATTACGACAATAACTCTGAAAGATATTACAGTGATCTTTATTGAAGACACACGAGATAACCAAGTGTGAACTACACTCATGGACAAAACTCAAGGAAGTTGTACCTTTTAGCATGTATATCGGGATTACGACAATAACTCTGAAAGATATTACAGTGATCTTTATTGAAGACACACGAGATAACCAAGGGTGAACTACACTCATGGACAAAACTTAAGGAAGTTGTATCTTTCAGCATGTATATCGGGATTACGACAATAACTCTAAAAGATATTACAGTGACCTTTATTGAAGACACACGAGATAACCAAGTGTGAACTACACTCATGGACAAAACTCAAGGAAGTTGTACCTTTTAGCATGTATATCGGGATTACGACAATAACTCTGAAAGATATTACAGTGATCTTTATTGAAGACACACGAGATAACCAAGTGTGAACTACACTCATGGACAAAACTCAAGGAAGTTGTACCTTTTAGCATGTATATCGGGATTACGACAATAACTCTGAAAGATATTACAGTGATCTTTATTGAAGACACACGAGATAACCAAGTGTGAACTACACTCATGGACAAAACTCAAGGAAGTTGTACCTTTTAGCATGTATATCGGGATTCAGACAATATCTCTGAAAGATATTACAGTGACCTTTATTGAAGACACACGAGATAACCAAGTGTGAACTACACTCATGGACAAAACTCAAGGAAGTTGTACCTTTTAGCATGTATATCGGGATTACGACAATAACTCTGAAAGATATTACAGTGATCTTTATTGAAGACACACGAGATAACCAAGTGTGAACTACACTCATGGACAAAACTTAAGGAAGTTGTACCTTTTAGCATGTATATCGGGATTCAGACAATATCTCTGAAAGATATTACAGTGACCTTTATTGAAGATACACTAGATAACCAAGTGTGAATAAAATTGCCTCTGTTTCCATAGATATCAAAGACTTTCCACTTCCTTAAGTTTTGTTTAAGTTTTGAGCATAGAGATTTGCGAATTAAGATGTTTTAAAAGAAACTTATATCCCCGAAACCTAACATTTTTCACTTTAATAAATAAATTCTGTTAAAACACATCGTGTACATTTACCCATGATTGTTTTGTAGCAAATTTTTACAATTTTTTTCAACGGCGTCTTCTGATGAAATAAAACATTTGAGAATTCGAAATTAGGAATCAATGCTATTTTTCTAATATATTTGCGTTCTCAGGTATTCTATGTATGTTCGGAAAAGTAAAATCTTCAGTAAAACATATAAATAATAAACAAAAAAAGCTTCCGAAGATATGTTTCTTGTTTTTTTTTATATTCATCTCAATCTTTCAGGTTCCGCAAACCCTTCTACAGGGGTATATGGTAAACAACTTTAAAAAAAAAATCATATACTGCTGTAGAAAGGTTTGTGAAACCCGAAAGCTTGATATGAATATACAATAAAACAAGGAACTCTCATCTTTGGAAGCCGTTTTGTGGATGCCTTAATGACCAATTTTTTGGTCGTTGAGGTACAGCTTGCACCACGCTGACGAGGGCCAACACCCCGAAACGCGTCCGTGGTTAGCTTTTCTTGATTAATCAAGAATGGGTATTTGGCCAATTCTGGAATAATTAAAAAATCAACGAGAATAGTTGATATTTATTCCGATAGATGGAGCAAGCCATCAGCAACTTTCAGTTGCACAATAAGGAGATGCCTTTTTCTTAATATCTATATATATATCTAAAAGACAAAGGTCGCCTCACCTGTCAAATAGACGTTAAAGCTAGACGCCATCTATTGACCGTCGCCGTTAACTAGCGGCCTCGGGTCGGTGACAAGTTTGCGGCGACGGTCAATAGATAGTATCTAGCTTTGAAGTCTATTTGACGGGAGAGACAACCTTTGTCTTTTTAGATCAATATCCTCCCGGCAAAATTTTCATCTATATATATATGTATGTTAACACAAAGCAATAACGCGCCATCTATACATATAAAATGAAAGTATTTAAAAGCACGAATGTTTCTTTTATACATAATACAAACTTTTACTGTCTTTACTGCGATGAAAAAATATATTGCAGTAAGGGCAGTAGAAGTTTGTATTATGTATAAAAGAAACATTCGTGCTTTTAAATCCTTTCATTTAATATATGTATGTGTCTGGAAAGATGCGGTGGACATTTTCCGAGACATCGTGGATGTCGCTATGATAGATTGGACGTTCAAACCCGGGAAAAGTTGGTCGATCCATTCTGTTTTGAAGGCTAGATTTCACCTGTGACGTTATCCTCGTGGATTTACAACTTTTATAAACGATTTGTCTCTCTAAGTATGGTCAAACAGTAGTTTGTTTCATGGCAAGGACGGTCGTAGTTTCTGCTATAATGAAACAAGATCGTGTTTGGTATTTCTCTCTGTTCTAAGGCCTCAGACCGACAAACGAGGTTATAAAAAATTGAAAGAATTTATTAATTTGAAAGTATAACAAGGCCATTTCACATCCCTCTATGTGTTGAACGAAACAATATGACAGGGTGAGATGTCGGTAACAGCTTCGGTAGGTCGTAGTTTCTGCTGAAATGAAACGAGATCGTTTGGTATTTCTCTTCTAATGCCTCAGACCAACAAAAGATGTTAAAACATTAAAAGAATTTATCACATTGAAGGTATAACAAAGCCATTTCAATCCTCTATGTGTAGAAGGAAGCAATATGACATGGTGAGGTGTCGGTATCAGCTTCGTTAAGTCGTTGTTTCTGTTGGAATGAAACAAGATTGTGTTTGGTATTTCTATCTGTTCTAATGCCTCAGACCGACAAACGATGTTTTAAAAAATTGAAAGAATTTATCACATTGAAGGTATAACAAAGCCATTTCAATCCTTTATGTGTTGAAGGAAGCAATATGACATGGTGAGGTGTCGGTATCAGCTTCGTTAAGTCGTTGTTTCTGTTGGAATGAAACAAGATCGTGTTTGGTATTTCTATCTGTTCTAATGCCTCAGACCGACAAACGATGTTATAAAAAATTGAAAAAATTTATTAGTTTGAAAGTATAACAAAGCCATTTCAATCCTCTATGTGTAGAAGGAAGCAATATGACAGGATGAGGTTTTGGTATCAGCTTGGGTAGGTCGTTGTTTCTGCTGAAATGAAACAAGATTGTGTTTGGTATTTCTATCTGTTTTAATGCCTCAGACCAACAAAAGATGTTAAAATATTGGAAGAATTTATGACATTGAAAGTAACAAGGCCATTCCAATCCTCTATGTGTCGAAGGAAGCAATATGACAGGATGAAGTGTTGGTACCAGCTCCGTTAAGTCGTTGTTTCTGCTGAAATGAAACAAGATTGTGTTTGGTATTTCTCTCTGTTCTTTTTTGGGCTCGAAAATCATACACTTTGGTTAGTAGCCCGTTAAACCATATTTTCTTTCTGTTCTTTTGGCTCAGACCGACAAAAGATGTTGAAATATCGAAAGAATTGATCACATTGAAAGTATAACAAGGCCATTCCACATCCCTCTATGTGTCGAACGAAGCAATATGACATGGTGATTGTCGGTATCAGCTTCGGTAGATAGAGAAAGAGGTTTAGACCTACTAACATCATTAGATTGGCAAGATTCTATGTGTTCGGGAGCTGTATTTTTTAAATAGCTAAGTGCATAAATATATTCTTATGAGATTTTGTTATAAAAATATATCTTTATTACCTTGCCATAGGATACAAAGACTCTATGTTTCATTGTTGTTATTGAGTCCAATGAAGAGCCTCAGATTATCTCCGCGCCGCGTGCATCTCTATCACAGTATGTTCCCTACCTTGGGTGTCTATGGTGCTCGTATTTATTTGTTTTCTTAGGATGAGAAGTCTGCCCACACGGAGAGACTCTCTCGATCAGAGGAGGCGCCGTATGAAGGCCGTAAAGCACCAAATAATCCTAAAGACACCAAAATAACGATTGAAAACTCCACCATTCTATTATTTATACTTTGTTGAGGTCGATTAATATTGAAAGATTTCGTTGTAAGATTTGGAAATGAAGGGATAGAGGAAGCATGCGTGGGTTGGGGGCTTTGCAAGAAATCTTTCGGGACTGGTCTCGAGACGGATTTTCTTCTTTCGCTCATCCTTCCCGACCTAACCCTTGGAGATTGTGAAGACGTAGCAACACCACACTAACTCATCGATATTATAATGCCACACTGGGATAGCCAACTTTCTTTTTGAACATAACAGCGAACATATATTACGAAGCGTCTAACTGTTTTAAGAATCTTATTTTTCAAATCTATACCCTCTGTTTATATATTTAGAAAGAGATGGGGATTGCAGTTTTTATTTTTATTTTCTATACAAATACACTCGTGAATAAAACTTGAGGAAGTTGTACCTTTTAGCATGTATATCGGGATTCAGACAATAACTCTGATAGATACACTCATGGACAAAACTTAAGTGAGTTGTACCTATTAGCATGTATATCGGGATTCAGACAATACCTCTGAAAGATACACTCATGGAAAAAACTTTAGGGAGTTGTAACTTTAGGTATGTATATCGGGATTCAGACAATAACTCTGAAAGATATTACAGTGAACCAAACTTAAGGAAGTTGTACCTTTTAGCATGTATATCGGGATTCAGACAATAACTCTGAAAGATACACTCATAGACAAAACTTAAGGAAGTTGTACCTTTCAGCATGTATATTGGGATTCAGACAATAACTCTGAAAGATACATTCATGGACAAAACTTAAGGAAGTTGTACCTTTTAGCATGTATATCGGGATTCAGACAATAACTCTGATAGATACACTCATGGACAAAACTTAAGTGAGTTGTACCTATTAGCATGTATATCGGGAATCAGACAATACCTCTGAAAGATACACTCATGGAAAAAACTTTAGGGAGTTGTAACTTTAGGTATGTATATCGGGATTCAGACAATAACTCTGAAAGATATTACAGTGAACCAAACTTAAGGGAGTCATACCTTTTAGTATGTATATCGGGATTCAGACAATAACTCTGAAAGATATTTGATATACAGTTAGCCTTAATTGAAGACATACGATATAACCAAGTATGAATAAAATTACCTCTGTCTTTGGCGATATCAAAGACTTTCCATTTCTTTAATTTTGTCCCTGAGTGTAAATGGGCAGCTATATTACATCCAGAAATCGCGAACGGTTCGGTTAAGTTATAAGTAAGTTCTATTTATACGAAGTTCTGCAGGATGTTAACCATTGCAGTGAGTCATTCCACATTACAGGATTCTCGGCAAATTCTTCCATTTATAGAAGGAATGAGTTAAAGGGAATTACGCGGCGGGGAAATCCGTGAGGTGTGGGCGTTGTCGCTTCCTGCCAACGTGTTGTTTGCTTCTCTGGTGATTCATTCCTCTGGTAACGGGAGATAGAATGTTGTCCTTTCTTGCTTGCACGACCAAAGCCATCTTTAACGACAGGGTGTTAATCAGACCTGTGTATATCTTCTAATAATTTATTGTTCCCTCGCGTGCACCATGCGATCTCTAACCCCATGCGCCTTCATAAACACTCTCTACAACACTTTGTCCATAGTTCATCTAAAATACCCATTCCAAGAGTTTAGCATCAGTATCATTATAAAAGGAAAATCGAAAATTACAAATATAACAGCCGTATGGTATATTAAACTGGCGAAACCTCTAGGAGGGTTCACTACTGATGAGCCAGGCTCTCCCATTAATTTTTCCATTCCAGTAAATGCAATATAAATTAAGAAAAAAGGCATTTTCTGATCGTGCAACTGAAAGTTGCTGATGGCTTGCGCCATCTATCGGAATAAATATCAACTATTCTCGTTGATTTTTATGGTAAAACCAACGATTATTTGATATTTATTCCGATAGATGGCGCAAGCCATCAGTAACATCCAGTTGCACGATCAGAAAAGGCCTTTTTTCTTAATTTATCTACCTGATCCAAGTAAAAATTCACTTTTGTATTATTTTTCCGCAATATAAATTGTTTAAATTTTAAAAAGAATCATACGCGTCTATAATATTTTTGAATTTTCACAACACTTTTAGGTTACAAGGTTATATATGGTACATGGTTGTATAAGGTGAAAGATTTATACTCGTTGAACAAAAAGAAGTGGATTGCCACGGTCTCCTCTAAAAAAACGACCGAATTCAAAGACTTTCCATTTAAGTTTTATCCATGAGTGTAGCTTTTAGCGACTCTCGCCTGAGATTATTCTCGCCAAATTCATCAACCCTATCATCGAGCAGCTTGGGGACATTAACTGCTGGATTGGCAAGTACCTGTCTAAAAGGCGGCCATAAGGCTCCTGATAGGATCCAGTCGTACCTTCGGAGAAGGCCTAGACTAATGTAGATATTTCTCTTTATCTGTAAATTCTCTTTTTGACTCAATTGTCACTCAGGATTATTAATTAAAATATATCAATTAAAAATGGTTTATTGACATCTAGTCAACAGTAGGGAGAAGGTTTACAGCCATTTTTAAAATAAGGAGAAATATAAACAACAGACGGAGGGACGTCTGGATTTCATCAGGAGCTTAAAGCCGCCTTGAGTTCGGACAGTCCGTTGTGGATTATGAAATCCATGTCCCCAGCATGCTCGATGACAGAGGAATTCGACAAGAATAATCTTGTGTTCAGGCGAGAGATTTTTTGAGATAATTTCTATCATCGCGGTGTAGAATCGCAAAGGTAATCTCTGGCCTGACCCACTTTGTTTCATATAGGGGCCTCAGGATAGTTGTATCGTTATTGTCTTGAGTGTAGCTTTGTTATAGAGGGAATATATTGCATCTACATTCGTGGCTGGTAGGAATTTCTTAAAAAACATTGCAGTGGGGAGATTTTTTTGAAAAAAAAAAAAAGTTTGTTTCAGGTAAGTGTTGAAATATAGTTTTTTGACAACCAGATCGTTTCCCCCAGTTTCTAGGATTGTGTATATCGATCTCTTTGGGAACCTACATAGAGAAGGAAGGTGACTGATCGAGTCGGCGGCCCTCTTTGTCAGCTACCCGCTTGATTGCATCACTCCGTAGAAATGATGACATCATCCTCTCCACATACCTTGGGGAAAACGGGGCATCTCAAATTTCCCTTCCTTCTCTCCCCTCTAAATCACGTTCTATTCATACCTAGTATATAGAGGTTAAATTCTCTAGCTGTACTGTTCACACTTGGTTATCTCGTGTGTCTTCAAAACGGTCACTGTAATATCTTTCAGAGTTATTGTCTGAATCCCGATATACATGGTAAAATGTACAACTTCCTTAAGTTTTGTCCATGAGTGTAGTTCACACTTGGTTATCTCGTGTGTCTTCAAAACGGTCACTGTAATATCTTTCAGAGTTATTGTCTGAATCCTGATATACATGGTAAAATGTACAACTTCCTTAAGTTTTGTCCATGAGTGTAGTTCACACTTGGTTATCTCATGTGTCTTCAATAAAGGTCACTGTAATATCTTTCAGAGTTATTGTCTGAATCCTGATATACATGGTAAAAGGTACAACTTCCTTAAGTTTTGTCCATGAGTGTAGTTCACACTTGGTTATCTCATGTGTCTTCAATAAAGGTCACTGTAATATCTTTCAGAGTTATTGTCTGAATCCTGATATACATGGTAAAAGGTACAACTTCCTTAAGTTTTGTTCATGAGTGTAGTTCACACTTGGTTATCTCATGTGTCTTCAATAAAGGTCACTGTAATATCTTTCAGTGTTATTGTCTGAATCCTGATATACATGGTAAAATGTACAACTTCCTTAAGTTTTGTCCATGAGTGTAGTTCACATTTGGTTATCTCATGTGTCTTCAATAAAGGTCACTGTAATATCTTTCAGAGTTATTGTCTGAATCCTGATATACATGGTAAAATGTACAACTTCCTTAAGTTTTGTCCATGAGTGTAGTTCACACTTGGTTATCTCATGTGTCTTCAATAAAGGTCACTGTAATATCTTTCAGAGTTATTGTCTGAATCCCGATATACATGCTAAAAGGTACAACTTCCTTAAGTTTCGTCCATGAGTATATCTTTCAGAGTGATTGTTTGAATCCCGATATACATACTGAAAGGTACAATTCACTTAAGTTTTGTACATGAATGTATCTTTCTGAGTTATTGTCTGAATCCCGATATATATGCTTAAAGGTACAATTGACTTAAGTTTTGTCCATGAGTATATCTTTCAGAGTTATTGTCTGAATCCCGATATACATGCTAAAAGGTACAACTTCCTTAAGTTTTGTCCATGAGTGTATATTTGAGAGATATTGTCTGAATCCCGATATACATGTTGAAAGGTACAACTTCCTTAAGTTTTGTCCATGAGTGTATCTTTCAGAGTTATTTTCTAAAAATCCCGATATACATGCTAAAAGGTACAATTGACTTAAGTTTTGTCCATGAGTGTATATTTCAGAGATATTGTCTGAATCCCGATATACATGTTGAAAGGTACAACTTCCTTAAGTTTTGTCCATGAGTGTATCTTTCAGAGTTATTTTCTAAATCCCGATATACATGCTAAAAGGTACAATTGACTTAAGTTTTGTCCATGAGTGTATCTTTCAGAGATATTGTCTGAATCCCGATATACATGCTAAAGTTTTAAGCTTTAAGTTTTGTCCATGAGTGTATCTTTCAGAGTTATTGTCTGAATCCCGATACACATGCTAAAAATGTACAACTTACTTAAATTTTGTGTCCATGAGTGTATCTTTCAGAGATATTGTATGAATCCCGATATATATACATGCTAAAACGTACAACTTCCTTAAGTTTTGTCCATGAGTGTATTTAAAATATTCTCTCAATCTCACAAAACAGCTCGCAAGAAATAAACCAGGCAAATATCGTTAAATCGCTTTCACGTTTTCATTTATGTCAGCTTTTTTTTTTTTTTTTACTTTTCAGAAGAAATAAGTTGAGTAACACCCAGCTTTCTGGTTCTGCCCGTGTCAATATTTACGGAACGAATATCACAGTTTAACTATTGTTTAATGTTATTAATTTTTTTTTTATTCTCTTACATTAATAGTGTTGATACATCGTTTTTTCTTCTAAACTATGTAAGAAAAAAAAAAAAGTCTCCCATATCAACCTAATTTGCATATTTTCCGGTGTCGAAACGATGACCAAACCTACACTCATAGACAAAACTTTAGAAATTTCATATTTTAATGTGAACAGTCGTCTGTTTTTTTTTTTTTTTAAGGAGATAGGTTCATGGTTAATTTTATATATAATACTATTGCCCTAAAAGCTTATATCCATAGTTTGCTTAAATACCATTTCTAAGATTCCACCATTCAGTGTAGCATATATAAGCAGAATGATCCAATACAGTATTAGAGCACTAAAGAAGCAGTCTGGTAGATTAAATTGGTGAAACCGCTGGGAGGGTCGAAACGATGACACTCATAGATAGAACTTAAGAAAGTTTTTTTTTTTTGTAATTCTACTGTCCTTAAAATGTCCATTGTTTGATTAAATACCATTTCTAAGATTCAATCCTTCAGTTTAGAATATATAAGCAGAATGATCCAATATAGTATTAGAGCACTAAAGAAGCAGTCTGGTAGATTATATTGGCAAACCACTGGGAGGGTTCATCACTGATTAACCAAGACCTCCCAATATATTTGTTCATCGCAGTAAGGACAGTAGAAGTTTGATTGATGTATAAAATAAACATTCGCTATATATAGATGGCGCGTTATTTTTTTTTTTTAATTTTATTTGACATATCGATTTATTAAATACCAGATTTAATATATATCCATATAAAAATCAAAATAATACAATTTTCAAATATCGCTGTAAAACTTTACACTTATATATTTTTATATATATGATGCATTAGCGCGCCATCTGTTATCAAAATTAGAAACTATTATAGACACGTATGATTCTTTTTAAAAATAAACAATTTCTACTATCCTTACTGCAATGGAAAAATTAATGGGAGAGCCTGGCTTATCAGTCGTGAACCCTCCCAGCGGTTTCGCCAGTTTAATTTTTATTTTTTATATCTTTATGGCAATATCTTAACGTTTACAAAAATGAGCTTATGGTACCTGGTTTAAAGGTTTACTATCGATTATTTCAGAATATTTTATTTTAATTGGATATAATTTTGTTCACACTTGTTTATGTCGTGTGTCTTTGAAAAAGGTCAGTTTGTCTTCCCTAATTTACCCAGCATCCCCACCAAATTTCACACAGAAAATTAGAAAAGACTAAGTTTTCAGGCTGATGCAGAAATTTATTTAAAGCACAATGGAAATATCTTTATTTAAGGGGCTGCTAACCAAAATAAAATTATTTTTGAGCCCCAATGGCCGCGTAAAGGGGAATATATAAAACCACTATGACCAGGCTGGAGAGGCTAGGGACAGGATCACCGTCAGGGAAGAGGCAGGTTAGGCCGGATTGGGTCCGCGGATTTAAAGTACAAAAACTAAAAAATATATATCAAATATAAGAGAAACATTAAGGGAAATATACACAGAGTAGAAAAATATAAATATCACAGAATAATAATCTGTTCATGAAATATAATAAATATTTTACTACAATACTTCATTAATAAGCTTTCTACTTTTTTTTTTCAAGAGCGATTGTCTTCTTCTTTCTTATCTCCACTCAATCATATCAGGTTATCAAGTTTGTAGAGCTTGTTGATGGTGTCTTTTGGGGATAAGTAGAGCTCATCAATGGATGAGTCAATTGTATACAATTCTTTCATTGACCTTGTAGAACGAGAGTGGTGTACGCGTGCTAGCATGTTTTAGTGAAAAACACAAACATCCTCGATAAAGAGAGGCGAGTTGCCCCTCGAAATATTGGAACAATAAAATAATTATAAATCCAATATTTGCATCTTTGTTGTATATATATTATATATTTATAATTGTATATAATTCTACTGTCCTCAAAGCTTATGTCCATAGTTCTTCTAAAATACCCATCCCGAGAGTCTACCAACAGTATCACTATAAAAGGAAGATCTAAAAATGCAATATAACAGCGGTATGGTAGATTAAACTGGCGAAACCGCTGGGAGGGTTCACCACTGATGAGCCAGGCCCTCCCATTAATTTTTCCATTGCAGTAAGGGCAGTAGAAATTGTTTAATTTCAAAAAGAATCTTACGCCTTTAAAATATTTTCGAATATAAGGGCTTATTTGGCGATAATTGTGGAAAGGAAGACGTGCTGACGATCCAGTAATGAAGATTTTAATGGAAAGTGAGTAACACGTAGCTACTGGAGGGAGGGAACGTGCGTCAGTTGTTTACCCAGGTAGATCGCCCACGCTACACTCGAATTACGTCATACAGAGGTGGTAACGTCAACGTATTGCGTCGTGCCATTGTCGCCCCGTTACGCACTCGTCTTACGTAGTACGCTTGTTGTTGTTTTACGCCTCGTTTATGTACTGTACTCTTTTTACCTGGAGTCTCCTACATTAATTCATTACCTAGATTGTCGTTTTCTTTTTTATATTGGGCTCGGAAAATGATATATTTTGGTTAGTAGCCCGTAAGAGATATTTACAAATATTTTATTGACCTCATACACAAGTCAATGGTGATATTATAAAATAATCATACAAAGAGAGATATGAAAAATATAAACTAAAAGAGTAAACTATATACAGTTATCTCCAGGAGACAACGACAAAGAGTCCAGACAGTAAGTCACGTTCTCCCCTCATCTCAAGTAGCCCGTAAGAGAGAGAGATTGAAACTGATTTATTACAATGTCCATATAAGATTATATAAGGTTAAATACAGAATAAATATGAATAAATAAGATTATATAATGATAAATATAAATTAATATAAAGCATATATTGGATCTAAATTTATTAACCAACCAATAGGGGCAATACGTCTCTCTTTATCAAGGTTTTTCTTTGTTTTAAACTAAATCACGTGGGTATGTGCAATATTGGTTGGTTAATAAATTTAGATCCAATATATGCTTTATATTTATTATATATAATATATACTAACCAAAGTGTATGATTTTTGAGCCCAAAATATTAGTAGCCCGTAAAACCATATTTTCTCTTTGGTTTTTATACAGGATAAATATATATGGATTTGGTCTTATTTTAAAAGTAAAAAAAATTCGTAAACCCATTGTTGTACCTCGAGGAAATTTGGCGCATTGTCATATGAAATATAAGAAGAATAAAATTCGTTTTATCCAAAGTAAGCCTTTAACAATAAATGAGATATATATGTGTTTAATTAAAAATGCATATATTGGATAAAAATATCATTTATTTTACCAATATTTCAGTTGGCTGAACGCCAACCTTTATCAAGGTGTTATAACATTTTAATGTATGTCAACAACAAACATATGTGTGTGTGTGGATTGTTCCTTTTTCAAAAGCAATAATGAAACCAAAACAATTATATCGCTAGTATAATGTTAATATTACATTTTCCCGCTGATAGATGGCGCTACACTCGTTGTATTCAAATAATTTAAAAAAATAAGTAATCAATATTAAAAAATCGATACAAAAAGCTTTTATTAAGATGCACTAAAAAGAGGCATATGAGTAAAAAAAAAAGCGGCGGGTCACTATCATCGAATATATAGAAGGAAGACGTAAAATATTTAATGAAACATAAAAAATAAAAATAAAACTTGCTAATTAGTTGCTTCATATTAAATAAAAAATAACCACAAAAATGTTTATAGCGCTAGTTAATACTACCGAGTTATTTTTTACGGAATGCCAACCGCAGAAACCCAGGTTCCTGTAGCCACGTACAGAAGTCACCAACTACCCGGACTGTCACCTTCTTGGTTTTATTTACAACTAGACGAATGACCCGGGCAACGCCCGGGTTTTACCCGATTAAATGTTTTTATTCAAATACTATTCGTTATAATTATAAATTGGCACCGTGGACGTTACTTTTGTGAAACGTCCCGCTCCAAACTTTACAGTCAGATTAGTTACGATATACACATGTGTAAATCTTCAAATCGAGCGAGCGTCTATAAATATTTCGATTTAGATCAAGTATTCTAATTATTAAGCGAAAAATATTATTAATAAAATTTGAGAAGATATCGATTTTAAACGTATTTATAACCTTGATAGAGGGCGCTGTTCGTGAGCTAAGCAGAATATAAATAAATAAATACCAAATACCAAATATTTCGAATTAGAGCAGTTATTTTAAACGGCGAATTAGATCAGTTATATCTAAAAATGAAAATATATATAAATAAATAAAACATACAAAATATTTCAAGAGCAGTTATTAAGCTACGCTTGGCATCATAAATGTTCGCATGTAAAGCTATTTCAGGCCTTACATATTTCTAACAACCTTTTTGAAATAGGTTTTTGAAACATGGAAATTATAATACTTCAAATAAATAGAAATAGAGTGAACACAAATAAAACATACCAAATATTTCGAATTAGAGCAGTTATTTTAAACGGCGAATTAGATCAGTTATATCTAAAAATGAAAATATATATAAATAAATAAAACATACCAAATATTTCAAGAGAAGTTATTTTAAACGACGAATTAGATCAGTTATATCTAAAAATGAAAATATATAAATAAATAAAACCTACCAAATATTTCAAATTAGAGCAATTATTATATAAATATTTATATTATATGTGTTATTAAGCGAACTATTTTAAACGACGAATTAGATCAGTTATATCTAAAAATTAAAATATATAAATAAATAAATACTAAATACCAAATATTTCGAATTAGAGCAGTTATTTTAAACGGCGAATTAGATCAGTTATATCTAAAAATGAAAATATATATAAATAAATAAAACATACCAAATATTTCAAGAGCAGTTATTTTAAACGACGAATTCGATCAGTTATATCTAAAAATGAAAATATATAAATAAATAAAACCTAACAAATATTTCAAATTAGAGCAGTTATTATATAAATATTTATATTATATGTGTTATATTTTTTTACCTATGTATGGAAATTTTGGTTTGAATTAGTGAACTACTGCGAAATTGTATACCGGACATACAAACCAACCAACAAACAAACATACAAACATTTATTTTTATATATATAGAAGATATAATATAAATGAGTTTTAAAAATTGTTAAAAAAAATGCATCGGCCGGGAATCGAACCCGGGCCGCCCGCGTGGCAGGCGAGCATTCTACCACTAAGCCACCGATGCGTATACAAAATGGCCTTATTTGGGTATTCATTCCATTCCGGATTACTCCGCGTAAAAAAATAGTTCTTCAAATTAAAAAAAGAAATAGCCAAAAATTATAAGCAAAATGTAGCCAAAAATTTTCCTCAGGTTTATAAAAAGCGACATGCAAAATTTGGAACCAATTGGTTCAGTAGTTTTTGAGTTTATCGCGAAACAGACAGACAGACAGACAGGAATTGACTTTTATATATATAGAGATTAAGAAAAAGGCATACTCCTTATCGTGCAACTGAAAGTTTCTGATGGCTTGCACCATCTATCGGAATAAATATCAACTATTCTCGTTGACTTCTAATTATTCCAGAATTGGCCAAATTTCCATTCTTGATTAATCAAGAAAAGCTAACCACGGACGCGTTTAGGGCTGTTGGCCCTCATCAGCGTGGTGCAAGCTGTACCTCAACGACCAGAAAATTGGTCATTAAGGCATCCTGAAAAATCATGAAACGGATAGTTAAGGCCAGAATTGCGTGAGACCGCGACACAATGTGAAAAAATAGTACAAATGTGATATTGTACTGGGATAAGGTGCATGTCAGTGGAAGTCCAATTACTGAGGTGGGCAGATTTATTTCGTGAGAAATTTTCTAGGGATGTTGGACTTAGGTTGGTGATCTCTAAGAAGGTGGCCGTCAGGAATCTTTGGTATTGGAAGATTGGGCAGAGAGAGGTGAAGTGGTCCACGGTTTGGTCTTCATCGTAGCAATGGGGGCGTTGGGTCTTCTTTCAATACCCTTGAAAAGTCTGCCTGAATGTAACCATATCCAGTCAGAATTTTTGTTGAGGTAAATCCATGTTTGATGTTTTGAAGCATTAAGAACAGTAGTTTCAGGGTAGCAGCAAAATCTTTGTAGATTTCTGGTGAAGCCATCTTGTAAGTTGAGATCTCTCCACATTTTATGAAAGGGGAAGTGTTTTACACAGTTTTTACTCTTCGTCTTGACAATGGGGGCAAAACTAAAATCAAACCGCTGAAGCAAAATAAAACAAGATAAAGGTTAGTTACGATGCACTAGCGCGCCATCTGTTCACCACTGATGAGCCAGGCCCTCCCATTAGTTTTTCCATTGCAGTAAGGGTAGTAGAAATTGTTTAATTTCAAAAAGAATCTTACGCGTCTAAAATAATTTCTAATTTTCATAAAGGTAAGTTAGTTACAAGTGTGTTTTATCCAATCGTCTAACTGGTGAATAAAGGTTATTCCTCAGAGAGACCTACAAGATAAATTGATAAAATTAAGATAAAAAATATCTTGAAAATTACAAAAACAAAATCATAAGACGCCACGCAACCTCTTTTTTACTTACTTGAATTAAAGGGAGCTTTCGCGTAAGCCTATCTTCAACTAACTGAAACGTATGTTCTCCCAGCACGCGCTTGCCGAGGCATAGTGAGGTCGCCACTCTACCACCCGTATGTGTTTTGAAGCTTTGTCCCAGTTCGCGCTCGCTGAAGCAAAGTGTGGTCGCCACACGTATATATAACACATGAAAACATTAAGACGTGAATGTTTCTTTCACAAATAAATCTACTGTCCTTACTGCGATGAAAAATACTGGGAGTGCTTGTCTCTCTTTTTTTTTTATCGCAATAAGGACAGTAGAAGTTTGATTGATTTGTGAAAAGAAACACTCGCGTCTTAATGTTTTCATGTGTTATATATAGATGGTGTGTTATTGTTTTGTATTAAAACGTATTTAGTTGAAGATCTTGCCCGAAAGCTTCCTTTAATCAAGTAAATAAAAAGGGTTGCGTCATCTTATCTTTTTCCCCCTGTAATTTGTCGAAATCCTGTGTTAAAGAATTTTTTCTGATCATGAAACTGAAAGTTGCTGATGGCTAGAGCCATTTATAAGAATAATATAAACAAACCTTTAGGCTTTTTTCACAATTCCGTTTGACCTTTTATTCCGGATTATAAATTCTGGCCTTAACTACCCGTTTTGTGATTTTTCAGGATGCCTGAATGACCAATTTTTTTTTGGTCGTTGAGGTAGATCTTGCACCACGCTGATGAGGGCCAACAGCCCGAAACGCGTCTGTGGTCAGCTTTTCTTGATTAATAAAGAATGGGTATTTGGCCAATTCTGGAATAATTAAAAATCAACGAGAATAGTTGATATTTATTCCGATAGATGGCGCAAGCCATCAGCAACTTTCAGTTGCACGATAAGGAGATGCCTTTTTCTTAATTATATTCCTGAATTTAAAAGATAAAAATCAACTAAAATAGGTAATATTCCGATAGATGGTAACAACCATCATTGCAATATTTTGATGCAGATGTCCTCAGAGAGAACTCCCTGATCTTAGTTGTTGCATTGACCGTCCCAGGGTCATCATCCCAGCAAGGCGATAGGTCAACGCAACCAGCCAATCAGGAAGTCATTAGGGCCTTCTTTAATTGTTGTTTATCTTCAGGCTGTTTCTGCTTCTCTATAGGCTTTGATGATAACCCCTTCCTTCCTGGTCTTTATTATAACGTTGTCACAAAAGTTCCGCAAACACTTGCAAAAAAAATTGAAATACAGTTAAACCTGTCTATAGAGCTCCCTCTAAATAGCGTCTCCCTCTCTATAGCGCCCGATTTTAAATATGTAGTACGATGCGATTTACATTAAAAGTGACGTATATATAGTGTACCCCCTCTCTATAACACCCTTTTTTTGTGAGTCCCAAGAGGGGGCGCTATAGACAGGTTTAACTGTACCAATATTATTCGTCGTTATATATAATGTCATTGTGAAAAATCGAAAACCAAACCAAAACCTATTATCATAGGTATGGTAGATTAAACTGGCGAAACCGCTGGTAGGGTTCACCACTGATGAGTCAGGCCCTCCCATTAATTTTTCCATTGCAGTAAGGACAGTAGAAATTGTTTTATTTTTTAAAAGAATCATACGCGTCTATAATAGTTTCGAATTTTCATAACAGATGACGCGCTAATGCATCATAATGGCTTTGTATTATGTATAAAGTAATTGTATTAGGTGTTTTTTATTATGTATTCGCCGTAATAATATTATTCGCCAAGTAATAATGTTTTTTTTTGCCTTTCCCTGCATCCTAAGGTAGTCATCCTTTTCTTAGAACAAATTGTTTACATAGATAAAGAGGAAAGAATTATATATAATAATCATTAAATTCGCCAAGAAAAAGTTCTAATTATGTAAATATTTACCTTTATATAAATATTATCTTTCAGTTTCTTGAAAAGTTGCCTGTCGAAGGACATCAAAGTCCGAAAACTTACTGAATTTACAGCATTAATAAAAGAAACACGTCACCGTTAACTTTTGTTCCTTCTTCAAAATGATGTCAGACGATTCCTTCTCTTGTAAAAAGAAAAACAAGGTTTCAAGAAAAACCGAACTTTCGGGACAACCTTATAGTTCTTTAGAATTAAAGACACTTCGACCAGTAAATATTTTTATTATCTCGACGTTTCGACAAACATCTTTTGTCTTCGTCAGTAACAAATAAAAATTAAAGCATTTGGCAAGGTGTTAAAACATTTTAACAGATAATTTTTGTCGAAACGTCGAGATAATAAAAACAACTTGCTGTCCACGAAGTATCTTTAATTCTAAGAACTATAAATGCCGGCCAGGCAGCCTCTATCTTCATCTTCTTCTTCTTTCTTATCTCCACTCAATCATAACTGGTTGAAGTAGATTGCGTCTGTCTTTGTCATTAAGACTGGAAGCACTACTCAGTGGTAGGTCGACTTAGCTCCTCCAAAAGAAATGGCCGCCTCTGACATGAGGGACAGACGTCATGTGTAGCCGCTCCTAACGTAGAGTACAGATTCATCCTGTATCCCTGGATTAGAAGCCCTTACAGGGTACTATCAGCCGGGCCAGCTGAGCCCAGGTTTTTTAGTGAGCTTGTTACTGCTCCCCCTCCTCCTTTTTCATCCGGGCTCTAACTTCATGATTGTCTTTATTAGATCTGTTTGTACTTGGTAAAACATTTGATATCATTTAACACAATCAACAAACAATCCAGAACCAAGTTTCTTTACTATTTTTATTTCTCGAGCTTTCGTGCTAAAATGCTCTTCAACAGGAGAACTAGATACATTTACAGTGTATAATTAAACAGACCCTCCAACTAAACAGAAGGAACACAGTTGGCCAGATGGAAATCTGGTCACCTGCCCTCTCTAGTCTATAAAGAGGGAGCCAAAAGCTTCCCCATGTGCACTAGGTGCAAAACCGAAAAGGCCACTCCCCAACATATACTATATTGTATTGGAAAGGACAAAGGATCCCTGTACAGAGAACCAAGAAGAGTTCTTGAACTTCTTTATGAGCACGGCCTCCAAGATCTTGTCTAATTTAGACTAATAAAAGGATATGTAAAAAGTGTATAATTAGCTGGAAATCATACGTCTAGTTCAACTGTTGAAGGACATGTTGACCTGGTAGCTAGAGAAATAAAAATAGTTGAAGAAACCTAGCCCTGGATTACTTGCTGATTTTACTTGTATTAAATTGTGGGCAACTCTGTGCTTCACTTCCATCAATAATTGACAATATGACCCAGAATAAGTATATTGCTACAGCGTTTTATGGTTTCCACAAGTCCATATCTCAGAAGAAGGCCAAGTGACACTCACTCCTCACTTTCTTACTGCTACTCTTTTTGTGTCGTTTTTCTTGCTTCCCTCTTTCTCTTTCTTGTTTTTTTTTTCTTTTTCTTCTGTCTATATCGTTGTTTCCTTTGTCTCACTGCTTTGTTCTTATGCATACCTCTGGTGAATCCTGTATAGGGTCAGTGACCCTAAATAAAGGCTTTTTGTTGTTGTATTAAATTGTAAAGGCAGGGATGTGTTTGTGAACATGTATTTTATATAAATTAATCTCTATAAAGGTTACCCCTTCCGTCAAACGTTGAAACTAAGCGCCATCTAGCGGCCTCGGAGACTGCGCCACAACTCCAGCTTTTCTCAGACTCTATCCGCTTGTTTGCGGAGACGGTCAATAGGTGGCAGTCTTAGCGTCTATTTTGACGGGAGAGGCGACTTTTATTTTTAGAGTTCTAATACTGCATTGAACGATTCTGCTTCTACCACAAAACTTAGGGAACTGGAAAGTCTTTGATGTCGCCGGTCGTCTATTTTTTCTTTTCTTTTTTAAGGAGACAGAGGAAATTTTTGGTTATCTCGTGTGTCTTCAATAAAGTTCACTACGTATCAAATAGTTTCAGAGTCATTGTCTGAATCCCGATATACATACTGAAAGGTACAACCTCTTTAAATTTTGACCATTGACCATGGAAGCTTAGTTGTGGTATTTTAACAAACTATGGACATGTAATTTGCAGCTCGTTTTCCCTTTCTTTCTTTCTGCTAAAATAATTTGGGGTTTGCTTTGAATGTGTTTTATAGAGTAAGGTCTCTTTCGTTTTTCCACTCCTGGATACAATCACTAACCACACTACTAACACTGCTACACTTTAATGATTATAATAATTAACAATGGTTTAAGCACAATTCGAGAAGATTTCGGGAAAAACCGAAGTCAGTTATCCGGTTAGTTAAGAGAATAAAAGGAGGGAGAGACGCTCCCTATTGTAAAAATAAATAAGGAAAAATAACTTTAGTTCGCTAACCTGGAACAATCATCCCCCTAAAATTCCGTTTATAGGCTACGGGAGCGTCTAAAATTGCGGCACCCCAGTCAAATTGACGTTAGTCGAGGTGAACGGCCAGTTAGAACATCATGTGCGTGTTCTCAATGTTCGTTATTTCACTCAATATTTAACTAAACTCTATCTCAATTTTGTATTTATTTATCCATATGTTTCCTTATTCAATCTTATTTTTTATATTTATACTAGACGGGTGACCCGGTCTTCGCCCCGGGATTGACCCGTGTGCATATCTACCCGAGTGATATATATTTAGATAAGATTTTTTTAAATAATTGTTTGTTATTAGCATTATCTATTTGTTTGCATCAGCATAATTTAATCTAAATAGAGGGCGCTGTTCGTGAGCTAAGTAGAATAATTTTAATATATAGTTTTAATAATTGATTTTATATATTTTTAAATAGCCTATCGTCTTCCCCGTATTTTTTACCTATGTATGGAAATTTTGGTTTGAATTAGTTAACTACAGCGAATTTGTATACCGGACATATATACAAACAAACATACAAACATTGATTTTTATATATATAAGATAGATATACAAGCTAAATCAACGTTTAGTTAAATTTTGTTCCACTAGATGGCGCTCTACCATCTAAAATGTTCATGTGAGCGATCAGGATATGCCAATTTTGTTTTTAATATATATTTGTATTTAGAATATTATATAATATTCTATGAACGATATAATAAAAGTAGTTTCAATATCGTGGGTTGGTTGGTGGAAGGATGGTTTAAACTGTTGATTTTCGACCGTTACGATCCGAGGTCGAATCCCGCATTGGGCACTTTTTTTCTATTAAAAAATAATGCTCCAATGACCCCCCCCCCCCCCGATTCTTGAAAAAGTCCAACCCTACCAGTGAGTGCAAGTAACCAATCGGGGCTATGCCACATTTGTAAGTGAAAAAAGTCGAACTGCTTTTCACATGTGTAGATATGTGGTGTACTTATAGTAAAAGCTAACTTCTTACCCATCATGTTTATCATGGCCTGTACCACGTGTAGTATGGATAATAGAAAAAAAAAAGTTTCAATCTCTCTCGCGTCTGCCAAGTCATCAATACACGGGTTCTTTCTGAGCCTTGAGATGAGGGGAGAACGTGACTTATTGTCTGGACTCTTTGTCGTTGGGGGAGTACTTTACCTACCTGTAAATAGTTTGCTCTTTTATTTTATCTTTTTCATATCCCTCTTTTTATGGTTATTTTATAATACCACCATTGACTTGTGTATGATGTCAATAAAATATTTGTAAATCTCTCTCTCTAGCCACCAAAAATGGTCCCTCAATCATCCTTTCGGATTCATTACGGAAAGTTTTCATCGAAGAGGTTCATTGAGCCCAGATTGATTGAACTCGTGACTCTTACGGGATATGGAGAAAGGGGGGCTATTCACGATATTGCGTGTTTCCTCCTTGCGTAACCGCCTTGTTAAACTCTCCTATAGCGTTCCTGTCGTGGCATTGTCAAACAACACAGACCTATAGTTGCACGGTCGAGCAAACCAACCTTTTAAGTATGGTTTGAAATTTGCATCTATCATTCACATAGGGTGGTCCCACAGGTGAAATAAAACCGCTATGTATGTAAGGTAGCAACGGTTGGCCGGTCGCCCACTCCCGTGACCAGAGTTGTTTACTCCACTCTCTATCTACCGCTGCTGTTGCATAACATTCTCTCACCGTGTCTGTGTGTGCCGCTACCTACCGCCCCGACTCTATTACACCTTCCCCAGCCTGTTGTTGTCTTCTTTGGATCTATCTCTGTCACCGCTATGTTCATTCTGATCATTTGTATTTCTTTAAGGCTAACAAGAAACGTGGCTTTGTGGATGTGTTGCGCTTGTAGCAAAGAGATATTTTTAATCCGTAGTACACGTAACCATGATAATCATGGGGGTTAGTAACTGACTTTATTACATTCCCTACATTGCTACCTTCATCTCCTAGCTTGTTGTCTTCTTTGGTTATATCTCTCGCCGCTATGTTCATTCCGTTCATTTGGATTTCTTCACTGCTTCCAAGAATGGTGACTTTGTGCACGTGTCGCGCGGCGCTTGTAAAGAGATTTTCTAAATATCTAGTACACGTGGCCAGGATAATCATGATGGATAGTAGTCAGTGACTGCTTTTACTGTAGGTGTACCACATATCTACACATTTATAAAGTGCAGTTCGACTTTTGTACGTGGCTTTGTGAACGTGTCGCGGTGCGCTTGTAGTAAAGAGATTTTTAATCCCTAGTACACGTGGCCAGGATAATCATGATGGATAGTAGTTATCGACTGCTTTTACTGTAGGTGTACCACATATCTACACATGTATAAAGTGCAGTTCGACTTTTGTACGTACAAGAAACGTGGCTTTGTGAACGTGTCGCGGTGCGCTTGTAGTAAAGAGATTTTTAATCCCTAGTACACGTGGCCAGGATAATCATGATGGATAGTAGTTATCGACTGCTTTTACTGTAGGTGTACCACATATCTACACATGTATAAAGTGCAGTTCGACTTTTGTACGTACAAGAAACGTGGCTTTGTGAACGTGTCGCGGTCCGCGCTTGTAGTAAAGAAATTTTTAATCCCTAGTACACGTGGCCAGGATAATCATGATGGATAGTAAGTAGTCAGTGACTGCTTTTACTGTAGGTGTACCACATATCTACACATGTATAAAGTGCAGTTCGACTTTTGTACGTACAAGAAACGTGGCTTTGTGAACGTGTCGCGGTCCGCGCTTGTAGTAAAGAAATTTTTAATCCCTAGTACACGTGGCCAGGATAATCATGATGGATAGTAGTCAGTGACTGCTTTTACTGTAGGTGTACCACATATCTACACATTTATAAAGTGCAGTTCGACTTTTGTACGTACAAGAAACGTCGCTTTATGTATCGCGGCGCGCATGAAGTAAGGATAATTTTTGAAATCCCTAGTACACGTGTCCAAAATAATCATGGTGGATAGTTGTTGGCGACTGATTTTTAAATGTAATTACACCACATATCTCTACATGTAGAAAGTGCAGTTCGTTTTGGCCCATACAAGTGGCTTTGTAAACGTATCTACAGTCCTCCGCTTTGCCAACTGAGCTATCGAGGGTTTGTAAACGTATCTCGGCGCGCTTGTAAAGAATTTTTTTTTTTAATCCCTAACACATGACCATGATAATCATGGTGGATAGTAGTTAACGACTTATTTTTTACTGTAGGTGTACCACATGTATACACATTTATAAAGCGCAGTTCGATTTTTGCACTTACAAATGTGCCAGGTTCCCCCGTTTGGTTACTTGCACTTGCTGATGTGGAGTTTCTCAAGACTTTCTCAAGAGTATCGGGGAGCATTAGGAACATTTTTTTAAAAGAAAAAAAAGTACAAATTGCGGGGTTCGATGCTAGGTCGTGGATGATGATATGTTCTAATGGGTAAAAAAAAAAAAGATTTTTTTTTTATTGGCATAAACCTTGAATAATTTATGCAATTTAATCGATCGTTTTTCTTCTCCTCCTTTCACTCTTAGAAAAGGACGTTGATCAAGTCTGAAGAATCAATGATGATTTAACCCCCTTCTATTGTGTAGAATTATATCTTTATACACTCATGTGGAGAAAACTTAAGGAAGTTGTATATTTTAGCATGTATATCGGGATTCAGACAATAACTCTGAAAGATATTACAGTGATCTTTATTGAAAACACCAAGTGTGAACAAAATTGCCTCTGTCTCCTTCAAAAAAGGCTATCAGCAACTTAAAGACTTTCCACTTCCTATTCTATATACAGTTACGAGCGTCATGCGTTCTTAATTCTTCATCTCTGTCACCGTTTGCTTTTTTTTGGAATGGCGCTCTCCTATTGGTTGGCTACGATCACGCCACCTTTGCCCCCCCCCCCATCATGCCCCCCCCACTCGCTTTTTGGTTTTGGTTTCGCTATTGTGTTGGAGCGGGTCGTTCCTTAAATAAATACATATATTAGATAATAACCAAATGGAATCCTCTCTTTCTTTTTCCCAGTAAGAGACGCCTAAGGAAGACAACAGTACATAGACAGATAAAGCACATAGGCTATAGTTATTAACTAACATATGCATTTATTTAAGGCGCCAATTTATAATTGTAACAAATAGTATTTGAATAAAAACATTCAATCGGGTAAAACACGGGCGTTGCCCGGGTCATTTGGCTAGTGAGTATATATAGTTGATGGGGTGCTATTAAACTGAAATATGGTGTCTGTAAGATGGGGGTTGACTAGCCAGCATTCATAATTCTTTACGAAATAGATAAACTCTGTCAGTAAAGTTTTTTTTTATTTTAATGGATGAGTACAAGAGAGAGAGGTAATAAGACCAAATCAAAATAAATTAATAGTGTGTGACGTTTCGGTAACAGCATTGTTTCCATCATCAGACAAAAGAATAAATGAGAAAAATATCACAGCATGTTCTTAAATAACAGTATTATTTAATTATTTAAGAACATACAGTGATCTTTTTTTTCTCATTCAGTACTTTTGTCTGATGATGGTAACAATACTGTTACCTAAACGTCACACACTATTAATTTATTTGGATTAGATCTTATTTTCTTTGTAGCTTTATCCTGACAAGATTTTTGTTGAAACGTTGATGAAAAGAAAGAACTACTCTAGCTGAGACATCCTACCTTAAAAAGAATTCTGAAATGCATTAGTGTGGGCTTAGGTATTATGAAGCTGTCTTGGTGAACGTTTACTCTTTGGGTGTTATGATGGTGTTTGAATATTTAGGGCAAAAAGGAAAGAGACCTTTTTAATTTAAGAATTTACGATGTATGTGTATTAAGATCTTTCTTCTTCTTACTTATCTCCACTCAATCATATTAGGGTATCAAGCCTGTAGAGAAGATATCTCTTAAAATAAAATAATGACAACAACAAAAATGGTGGAATATATTCTACAGGGTTGCCAAACTAGGAGGAAAAGTATTTCCTCATTTTTTTTTTAAATACAAGGTAATAAGACCAAATAGTGTGTGATGTTTCCATAACAGAGTTATTACCATCATCAGACAAAAGTACTGAATGTGAATTGTGTACAATTTGGATATGGTCTTATTACCTTATGTTTATAATCTATAATCCAAATTGTGCCTTATCATTCCTCTTTTTTTTAATTTTTCATTGAAACACAACATCTCTGATAGAGGTTCCTTCAATGTAATGTAATGATGAAGTTTGGTGCTGAGAATGTCTTGCTAACGGCAGCCATGTTGGCAGGCGGACGGCAACCTGGAGTATGTGATTGAAGCCCACGACTCAGCCACCATGAAGTCCTGGCTTACATTGGTGCGGCAGTGTATGAGACAGATTGGGGACGGGATCAGTCTATCCTCAGACATGTAAGTCATCTATTTGTCTATCTATCCATCACTTCATGATGACATGTGTCCCAGGCCTCGGCTGTCTACAGAGAGTCTAGCACATCTCCGTCCTGGATCCAAGAGTAAGTTCCCTTATAGCTGCTGCTTGATTATAGTGTGTTTGTCATTCTTATCTCTTCATTTATAGCTGTGGTGATCCCATAAGAAGATTTGTTCTCTTTTCTTTTATTAAGACAAAAAATGCTGTAAATATATATATACAGTTAAACCTATCTATAGCGCCTCTCTCTCTATAATGCCCGATTTTAAATACGTAGTACGGTACGGATTTACATTAAAAGGGACCTGTCTATAGCACCCCCTCTCTATAGCACCCTATTTTGGTGAGTACCAAGAGTGGCGCTATAGACAGGTTTAACTGTATATATATATTGCATTAGAGGAAAAAAGGTATATAAAAGGATAGATATAAGGTGTGGACTGAAGAGTTGCTGATTTTATCAAAATAAAAGTTGATATTTTTTGGTGTCTGAGATTTGAGGCAACCTTTAGGTAGAAAACACGGCAATAGGCAAAGTAGAATTGAAAAAGTGTAAACTTGGAAAAAAATCTTATCCTTAGAATTGTGGCTTGATTGTTCAATAAATTATATAAAAATTAATTGATAAGACACAATTTGGATTATAGATTATAAACACAAGGTAATAAGACCAAATCTAAATAAATAAATAGTGTGTGACGTTTCAGTAACAGCGTTGTTAGCATCTTCAGACACACATCTTCATTTAGTACTTTTGCTTGAAGATGGTAACAATGCTGTTACCGAAACGTTACACACTATTTATTTATTTGGATTTGGTCTTATTACCTTGTGTTTATAAAAAAGAATCAATTGGCCACTTGAATTGGAATTTTGATTTGAATTTGATTTTTTTATTATATATAAGATACTTTATTCAGAGATTTGAGTTTTTATTAAAACCAAAAAAAAAAAAGGTTCTTGATTCAGATTATTCAGAGGGGTATATGCAAAAGTTATATCACATTGAATTAACTGTTTTTTTTTTCACATTGAATTAATAAAACCTGCTGAAATAGCTCTGTGTACCTCTATTCATTCAATTGCAACAATATTTTATATAAAGTAGAGCTACCTCCCTGTAAAGGACAACACCTAATCGCAGAGCTAAAGTGTTCTTTAGGGAGAGGAATCCTCTAGCACAAGTGTCCTCTCGTGGAGGTTCTACTGTAATACAATAATTGAATTTTGGAGATCTTTATAGGATTATCTAGAATGAATAAAGAATAAATTCAGAAATTTATTGATAACAAGATCCAACACCTAGTACACATAGCCGCTTTAAAAGCGTAAGATTCTTTTTGAAAATAAACAATTTCTACTGCCCTTACTGCAATGGGAAAATTAATGGGAGGGCCTGGCTCATCAGTGGTGCACCCTCCCAGCGGTTTCGCCAGTTTAATCTACCATATTCTTTTGTCTGATAATGGTAACAACGCTGTTACAGAAAATTCACACACTATTAATTTATTTGAATTAGGTCTTTATTTTGTATCTCTTCTTCTTCTTCTTTCTTATCTCCACTCAATGGTCTGGGTGAGTAGAATGTGTCTGCCTTTGTCATTAAGACTGGGGGCACTACTCAGTGGCAGGCCGACTTAGCTCCAAAAGAAATGGCCGCCTCTGACATGAGGAACAGACGTCATGTGCAGCAGCTCCTAACATGGAGTACAAACGCTGCTCATCCTGTTTCCCTGGAGCCCTTACAGGGTTCTATCAGCTGGGCCAGCTGAACCCAGGTTTTTTAGTGAGCTTGTTACTGCTCCCCCTCCTTTTTTCATCCTGGTTTGGGACCGGCAAAGGCGGAGTTTTCTTGTATCTATAATCCAAATTGTGCTTTATCATACTTCAAAAATATTTTTTTTTTCTAAACAGGTTCTGCTATCTAATCCAAACCTCCATCAAGAAGTTACAAGAGTTGTGTATAGATGAGACCCCGGCAGCAGCCTCAGCCACTCCAGAGGCCAGTCCTACCGCAGAACCACCCCCAGAGCTGCCACCCCGGGGGGCGGAGGAAGCCAGCTCCCCAGTGACAGAGGAGGGCAGTCTGTCTGAATACCCCTGGTTCCACGGCATGCTGAGTCGCAGTGAGGCCGCCCAGCTGGTGCTCAGAGATGGCAACCAGTCCCACGGCAACTTCCTGGTGCGGCAGAGTGAAACTCGCAAAGGGGAATACGTACTGACCTTCAACTTCCAGGGTCGGGCTAAGGTATGTCTTCCATTGTGTTGGTATTGTTACACCAGGTTGTTGCTTCTTTTGGCAGAGCTGACTGCTACAGAGTGCATCCCCAGATGATAGATAAGGGAACATCCTTCAGATATGATGGCCTGCTGCCAAACAAGCAGATATAACTCTAACGAATAAGCAGTCACAGAGCAACAGCAGTATTGATAGAAAGAAGAGAAAGATCTCTTTAAAAATCCTGAGTTCAACTGACCTGGTTGATAGACCTCAGCAAGGGTTCCTCTCCAGGGATACAGATGAGCAGCGTCTGTACTCATGTTAGAGTCAGCAGCAAAGGCTTCCATGTTAGGAAAGACCTCATATTATAGGCAAAGTCAGACTTTCACCAAAGTGTGCATGAATCATGGTGCCATGATCAACAAAAGTTGCACCCCTACACCCTATTTGTGGATAAGAAACAACAACAGGTTTCTGCTTAATAAGATCCTTACTCATGTTTTTTTCTTCACACTTATTAATTAGCTTTCTCGAGCGAGCGAGTTTCCATTATCAGGTACAGTAGAACAACCTCCATGAGAGGACACCCATGCTAGAGGACACCTCTCTACAAAGGACAGTTTTCACTTTCAAAAATCACCATTTTTACTATTTAGCAACTCTCTGATAGGAGGACACCTCTCTCTAAAGACACTTTGGCTCTTCAATTAGGTGTTGTCCTTCACAAGGGAGGAGGTTCTACTGTACAAGGAAAATAAGATAATAATTACCTTGCCCAAAATAGTTATTCTATTTATTTTCTTGAAGAATACAATCAGGTCTAGAGGTCTTCACTTCCGTTCTCTCTGCAAAATGTTTTCTCATTTGAAACACACTTTGTTCTATTGTAGCTTCTGTTGAACTTCTTATAATTGACCTGATAAGGTAGAATTTGGATTATAGATTATAAACACCAGGTAATAAGACTAAATCCAAATATATAAATAGTGTGTGACGTTTCAATAACAGCATTGTTAACATCTTCAGACAAAAGTACTTTCAGTACGCTTTTACCGAAACGGCACACACAATTTATTTATTTGGATTTGGTCTAATTACCTTTTGTTTATAATTGACCTGTTGGAAAATTCTCAATATGGATTTAACTGTGTGGTTTTAATCCTAAAGTACCAAACATGATGATTGTTGTTATCCAGCACCTGCGCATGACCATCAGCACGGAGGGACAGTGTCGCGTACAGCATCTCTGGTTCCAGACCATCTTCGATATGCTTGAACACTTCAGGGTGCATCCAATTCCTTTAGAATCTGGTGGGGCCTCGGACGTCACGTTGGCCCAGTTTGTAGTGTGTCCGGCTACTCAGGTCACAGCAGCTACTGAAGATGGTTCACCACCACCTCCCATCCCTCCAGGGACCACTCATGCCGGATCAGTCCGCGTAAGACTGCTAGCACTGGATAATAACCCAGTGATACCCGTCCGTGCAGTAGAGAATACCTACTCCTTTGTCTAGCTATCTAACTGCCTGCACACCGCAACGGTGCCAAATATGCACACCATCACACCAACAATTCTCTCTATTACCCACTCCAAGCTATTTATTTTATCTCTATTTATATGTCTGTGTCCTCCCCTAGTCTCCTCTACCTTCCTTCTTCCTTCCCCCCCTTAATTGCATGCAACTTTACACATTTACATATACCCCCTTCTTTACATATTGTTATAATTTATATATATTTATTTATATATTATATATAAAGTTTGTGTGTGTGTTGTGCATAGAATAAGTGAAAAAGCTTTGATACACAATTTCTTTTTAAACTCAATGTAAATTATTCTTTTTTTTTTCTCTTTTTTCCTTCTAGGATTGTTAAGTTTGTAATTTTTTTTTTTTAAATCTTTTGTTGAGATTTAAAATAATCATATAGATATACATATTTATATATTTTATATGTATAGAAAATTCTTATGTATTATTATTATTTTTTTTTTTGGCAGCCCTTTTTTGATAATTAAAATTTTGCCTAACATTTTTTTTCCCGCCTTTTTTTTTTTCGTCTGCTTCTCAATTCTGAGATTAAAATTATCTTTTGATTTAAATATATTTGATGAATTCTGTTTATTATTAGCCATTTCTTTTCTCCATATTTTTTAATACTAATATTCCTAGATAAAAATAACTTATTTATATGAAAAAAAGAAATCAAATACAACAGGTTGTGGCAATTATAAACACTTACCGGTGTTTATTAATATTTTCAAATATATATATCTATTGTGCATGCTACTTTTTTATTTTTCAATTTGAGAATTTTATATAAGGTAAGTTAGTGTGTATATTGTCATATTGAAAAAAATTAGTTTGGCTACTTTTATTTCATTAGTGCTACATTAAAAAATATATTTTTCCTCATTTTTTTAAATATACAGTAGAACCTCCTTGTAAAAGACACCTAATTGCAGAGCCAAAGTGTCCTTTAGAGAGAGGTGTCCTCTTATCATTGAGTTGTTAAATAGTAAAAATGGTAATTTTGCAAATGAAAACTGTCCTTTGTAGATAGGTGTCCGCTAAAGGGAGATTCTACTGTATTTATATACAATAGTTTTGATTTCTTGTTTTTCAATTTGAAAGTATTTTTTTAATATGCTGACTCTCCCCTTTATCCCTCTCCCACAGTTTCAGTGATTATTTTAACAAAATTATTATATTTTTCTCTCACAGAGAAGATAATGAAATAAAAGGTTAATCTGTGAATATATATCTCTCTTCACTACTTTTCCACTTTTAAAATTCTAAACAAAGAATTTAAATGTATAATTATATTGCTACTAAATATGTTAATTATTTTATGGGGAGGTCCAAGGATAAGCTTCCTGATTTACAAACTATAACTCTAACCAAACCTAACCTAACCTAACTTGTAACCTAATCTGACCTAATCTAAACTGTATCCTTAAACCTAACCTGTATCCTAACCTAACCTTACTTGCATCCTAATTTAACCTAACTTGCATCCTAACCTAATCTAACCTTCATCCTTAAACCTAACCTAACCTAATCTAAACTGTAACCTTAAACCTAACTTAATCTGCATCCTAACCTAACCTGATTTGTAACCTAATCTAAACTGTATCCTTAAACCTAACCTGCATCCTAACCTAACCTATAACCTAATCTAACCTGACCTGTAACCTTTATATTATGATGCATCAGCGCTGTTATGAATATTCGAAACTATTGATAGGCAGTAGAAATTGTTTAATTTTTAAAAATAATTATACGTGTCTATAATAGTTTTGAATATTCATAACCAAACCTTCCTTATAACCTCCTAATGTAATTTGTAAGCACTTTCTGTTAGATTAGAATTTAAAAAGATAACGACACCTAATCCTATGACCTCCCATGAATTTATATATATATATTTTTTTGCTCACTTTTTTTTTTGGTTTTGATCACTCCCTCTTTTTACTAAATTATTGATAATCTCTGTTTGTTTGTTTGTGGTCATTATATATATATATAAGCCTAGTCAACTATTAACCAAAGCTTTCATCCACCATCATCAATCAGACTTATTTATTTTTATCAGTAATTATTATTACTCAAGTTTTTTTTGTTAAATTATTTTAATTTAATGTTTTTTTATTATTATATTATTCTTCTTCTCTCCTTTTATATCATATAAACATTGATTTTTCTCTAGTGTTTTTTTTTTTTATATATGTAAATATGTCAATTAAAAATAACTATTTTTTAATTATTATTATTATTATATTATCTTTCTCTCTCTCACTCTGTGGATATATATATTATTCTCTTTTTTTTCTTTCGCCTCTTTTATTCTCATCTTGCTTTATGTACAGCCATTTTCTTTTTTCTACTTTGAAAAAAAAACATTGAATAAAAAAAGAGAGCAGCTTTATAAGAAAATTAAAAAAAAGCATCAATGTAATCAATAATAATGATTCTAATAAAAATGTGGGATCATTTTTTTCCCTTCCATTTATTTCTCTTTGTTTGTTTTATTATCTTTTTTATAAATTAGAATTTGTAACCTCACAGAAGAGTCGATACCTAAAGCTATCAAAGCTCTGCGTAGAAATCTTTAGGTGGTTCTTATTTCAAATCAACTCTTAAGACTAAATATACAAGTACAACACTAATATATATACTTATATTAAACATGAACAACATGTAAAATATTCTTGTCTTAGCATCCTCTAGCATTCAAATTGAGATAAAATTTAACGATACTTTATATTGATGGGAACTGAATGCTATGACCACCATTGGACTTATCATCATCATTCCACACTCTTTCTATATATTGTAGTCAAGAGAATATTTGACTCTTTTTAATATAAGTTCAAGAAGACCTCTCTTTTAACTTTTATTCTCCACAAGAAATTTATCAACAACAACAAACAACAAAACAACTTTATTAGGGCGTCTTGCCCTGTACAGATTCGCCGTGGAATTAAAGACAATATTCAACACAAGAGAAAAGGGAGAGATAGAGTATTTACAGTTAAGGTATGGTAAACAGGGTGACTTTTTTATTGTGCCCCTGTACAAGAAATTTATCAAAGATTTAAGAAAAAATATGCCTACACAATTTGAGCCTCATCATGTCTCTATCCTCTGATTACACTTAACTAATATAAATATACAGGTAAACCTGTTTATAGCGCCCCCTCTAAATAGCGCCTTCCTCTCTATAGCACCCTATTTTGGTGAGTCCCAAGAGGGGTCACTATAGACAGGTTTAACTGTATATATATATCAAAGTATGCAAAAACTTTGATGACATGCTTCTTGCAAGCGATTCCAAAAAATCATTCAAAGCACTGTAAAAGCTCATGAAAAATAAGTCAAAATAAAAACCTTGGAGACCCCACTCAATTCATTGGTATAGAAATCTCAAGAAACAGAGAAGGTGAACTCCTGAGTCAAAAATAACAAAATCCAACAACTAGTAGAAAGGTACAATTTCCAAGAAGCGAAACCTACCTACACTCCCATGGAAAGCGGATACCCGGTATATCTGATGTAAAACTTCTACCAAGAAACATCAAATAACAACAACTGATTGATTCTCTATTGTACCTATGTGCAGTATTTAGAGCAGATATCGCAGCTCCAGTCTGCATACTCAGAGGAAGAAACTAGAATCCAAGAAATTGTTACTGGAATGCAGCCAAAATAATCATAAGATATCTAAAAATTATCAAAGAACTCAAGCCATGTCTATCTAACCAAACCCCTGGGAGCAGTCATGTCACATAAGCAAGCGACAAGGCAAATTGAAAATCACTGAGCGGAAACTTGTTCCTACTGGGATAAAACTCTTCTCATGGATGACTAGGAAGTAAGACTGCGTATCTCTCTCATTCACCAAAGAGGATTGGAAGGAAATAATCTCCGAAGCCTCACAATAACTGTTTTGGCTCCTCGACTTGCTAAAGGAACTCGAACTTGAACAAAAAGCTCCAATCTACTTCCACCAAGACCATCAATCATGTCTCAAGATATGCTCATCCGAAAAAGTGTCTTCCAGAACCAAGCCCATCGCAATCAATATTCATCACCTAAAGGACCTTCAAAAGGGGAGAATGATAAAAAATGACATACTGCCAGACAAGCAACATGAAGGTGGACATTCTAACCAAACCACTACCGAAGCATTTGAGAAGTAACGATGGGTACCTCATGACTATCTACATTCAGGCGGGGATTGTTGGGAACTGAATGCTATGACAGCCACTAGCGCCACCCTGGACTTATCATCACACACTCTTTGTTTACCTTCTTACACTGTTTATTTTCTGAATGTTGTTCCCTATTAACTTTCACTTTTTAAATGGATAATAAAGATTATTATCAAATAGCCATCAATGGCTTCATGCCTACCTACAAACTGTAAGTACCTAAATCTTACAACAATTAGATTATGAGACTGAATATTGCATGAAATGAACTAACGTGTTAAAATTAAAAAAAAAAAAGGCTTAGCAGACATGGCGTCACTCTTGAGTCAGATGTGACCCTAGATAAGCTCGACAACTATACTCAAAATGGTCTTTTAAACTTGAAATGCTCTTACAAAAGGAAGATATTTGGAAGTTGTCACCGAAAATATCCCAGACGAAATCAATAAAATATTTCGCGGGACATGTTATAAGATCTGATCTCTACCTCATTCAAATTAGGTCCCCTGATCCCAACATCTCCATTTCACTGAGAGAGGGATCTTAACATATTATCGCGCGTGTCCCTTTGGTTCTTCGCGACGACGCCTCGGCTTCCTCCATCGTTGATCACCTACACTGGCTCCGTTGCTCCACCTCTGCAAGCCTACCCTGCAGCCAGCCCAAAAACGCTCTAGAACCACTACTCACGTGGATCTCTTTACCTATGGCAGTATCTCTCGGCCTTACCACTTGTGGGGGAACACGAGAGACTTACCAGAAGAGTAGCTACAGTGATGTTGGAAAGAGAGTCACAACAGCAACCCGCAACAAGTCTACTAACACTCCTTTTTTATCTGTCTTCTTTAATACACATCACATAAGAACTCGAATATCAATTAACGGGTATTAACATTAATTTACATTCCAGAGCCAATATAAACAGCTGTTTACAATTTTTAGCCCCAGGAAACAGGACCACAGCAGTAGGCACCACACTAGTCCCAGTCTAGAAATAGGCTGAAGCACCATCTATTGGCGAAGGTTGTAACTGTTTTCAGGCTGATATACTCGACAATATTCACTATCCTGATTCTAACATAACCACTGTCCAGATTCCAATGTCTTCAAAGAAGTAAGAACTCTTTATATTCTTAGATTAGATGACAACACCCACTACTAATATTGTAGCATAGGAATTGGCCATAGATTTAGTCTGGGAGACTTTACATGATTGAAAGAGTTGTCCTTCCTACAAGGTTCTCAGGGTCTCTTCAACAGACATTACCTTAAAAAGATCCTTTAATGTCCAGAACACTAGAGTTTGCCTCACGAAAGTTGGTTCTCTTCCAATTCTCACCAGCCTGCGACTTTTTATGCCTTTCTGGTTGGTTCACAAACGTTGTTATTATATTGACAATAGCTAAAGTATAATAATTCTGAAGCATTCAGTAATTCACTAGTGCAGACACCAGTTTCTCATGATACAAATTTTTGAAGGTTAGCGAAGAGAACGAAAGGTGTAGTCGCGGGCTAAGCTGGAATGCATTCTCACCTAATCTTCAGTTTAGAAAAACAAGGTGGGGGCATTTACGCAGAATTATAGTTATGGTATTACAAGTTGCTCCATTGACAACATCAAACTTGTTTGTCCTGGCATATTGGAGTACTCTCCAAGTATAATAGATTGGTTTATTTGGCTACAGATTTGAAAGTGACGCAGTATTAAACATGGCCTAGAGCACCATCTTGCAGGACAGGATAGAAAGAAGGGGGTCGGGACCTTAAATAAAATCTATATCTATTCAATCTTAATGAATACATTCACTTAAATACTAAAAGAAACGAGCCTATGGTTTTTAATATGTAGGTTCAAACACAGAGGAGATTAGAGGCTGGCTGTATTATCTCTTAACATTGGAACTGAAGTATCTTTTACAATTATGCAACCCCAATCACACGATGATGTTAGATTTTTTTTTACATTACAAAAATCACAGAAGTTATTTAGCATTGATCAATTCGAGGGGTATATGGTGGTTTGTGATAGATATGAGATTACCGAGTATATTTTATAGAGTATTCATTGATATAGCTCAGGAACCATTTTGGAGTTTATAATATTAAAGGCGATCCACTCTAATCCTGTCCATCTAGCCACCGTCCCGTCCCAACCTACTTTCGTCCTGTCCCTGCACTATATATAGTCATAATTTATACTCAAACAAGTTAGGAATAAAGAAAAATAAAGTTAGGATAGAAACAGACTCCAGGTTCATTTGAAAAGACCTGTCCTGGTACCAATCTCTTTCCACCCTGTTGACACATTATGGTTTCTGTTGAGGGTTCAGGCGAGAATCCTCACGCCACTTCGAGCCTGGCATTAATGACATCCCACTGCACTCTAAATGCAAACTTAAGCTCTTCACAGATGACACAGCAATTTTATTTAACTCTAAATCAGTCAACCTATTGGTTACTCAGCTTCAGAATTACTTAAATGACATAATCAAATGGTGCGATGAGTGGAAACTAGACATTAACCCAACTAAGACTCAAGCAATAGTTTTTCCCCCAAGAGATAACAAAAATTCAAGCCACAAACCAACTTGACAGTAAACTCAAGCACTATTAGTTGGGCCGACCATGCCAAGTATCTTGGTGTCACTTTGGATTCGAAATTAAAATTTAACCTACATGTCCAAAACACCATAAGAAAGGCAAAGATAGCCAAAATATCTCTATCAAGCCTGCTTAATTTTAAAAGTAATTTAACAACAAAGCATAAATTCACGTTGTACAAAACCTGTATTCTACCCATCATCACGTACGCACTACCAGTCTGGGGCAAATATATCACACCTACGGATAAAAAAAGAATAGATGCCTTCATGAGGATTTGCTTACGAACCACTATAGGAGCCCCATTCAATCTTTCAAACAAAATTCTCAAAGAAGATCTCAACCAGCCTAATATAGAAGAGATTTATCAAGACTCTGCGACAAGACTATTCTCGCAATTTCAAAAATCATCAAATCCAACTATACAAGAAATTGTTCAAAATCAAGGTGACCTCAGCCACCGAATCTGACGACCTGGACCCAATGGCTAGCTGACAGCCAAACACCCAACAACTGCCCTCCTGTAAGGTTCGGGGGGGGGGGGGGGGGGCACTCCAGCATTACAACTCGCCATGTGTAAATAATCTGAACAAGGTGACTCGCGAGCTCTGCTCGAATGTAACACCTGCAAATTGAGATGAAATAAATAAATAAATAAATGCTTAGTTAATCTTGCCTCGTCTTGGATAACAACACATGGTGGCAGCGGTAAACTGAATTCATAAAGAAGGTCGTTGTTCGAAAATTCGACATCAAGCAAGCTTAGAAGCGGTAAACTGTATTCATAAAGAAGGTCGTTGTTCGAAGAAAATTTGAAATTCGACATCAAGCAAGCTTAGAAGCGGTAAACTGAATTCATAAAGAAGGTCGTTGTTCGAAGAAAATTTGAAATTCGACATCAAGCAAGCTTAGAAGCGGTAAACTGAATTCATAAAGAAGGTCGTTGTTCGAAGAAAATTTGAAATTTGACATCAAGCAAGATTATGTTATCCAAGACGGAGGGACAGCCAAGACCAGGATCCAGAGAAGAGCCTCCCTTCAATGCCAGCCGTGCATACAAGATATGGAAGGGCAGTCAAGATACCTCGAAGGATCCTGTAAAGTTAAGGGAGGAGATGTGCAGAGTATTAGGCTCATAGATTGTTGAGCTCTGGAAACCAAAAGGAATAATACTCTGCTAGTGATCTCTTTTGACTTGTATATAATATATAGAATATAATAGGTAATAAACTAATGCTTAGTTAATCTTGCCTCGTCTTGGATAACAACACAGAATCTTAGAAATGGTGTTCAAGTAAACTATGGACATAAGCTTATAGGACAGTAGCATTACATTTAAATATTTGCTTCGAGCAATGCTCTTCAGCAAACTATAAAGACAAGGCCAGTTAGGCATAAATTAATACAAAGCAATAACGCGCCATCTATACATATAAAATAAAAGGATTTAAAAGCGCGAATGTTTCTATACATAAAACAAACTTCTACTGTCCTTACTGCGATGAAAAAATATATTGGGAGGGCTTGGCTCATCAGCGGTGAACCCCCCAGTGGTTTCGCCAATTTAATCTACCAGAACGCTTCTCAGAGCTCTAATACTGTATTGGATCATCCATCCTTCAGTGTAGCATATAAAAGCAGAATGATCCAATACAGTATTAGAGCTCTGAGAAGCGGTCTGGTGGATTAAATTGGCGAAACCGCTGGGGGGTTTCACCGCTGATGAGCCAAGCCCTCCCAATATATTTTTTTCATCGCAGTAAGGACAGTAGAAGTTTGTTTTATGTATAAAAGAAACATTCGCGCTTTTAAATACTCTTATTTGATTATACATTATCATATATTTAATACAACTATATTACATAAAAAATAAATCCTTTCGCAATAAATTTTTATTTTATACAATACGCATTGCAAATGATATTATTTATATCTATATATATAAAAATGAATGTATGTGTGTCTGTTTGTTTGTTTGTTTGTCCTTTATGCCTGACCAAACCACTCATTGGATCGCCATGAAACTTTGGGAAGTTATTTAGTATAGTACTGGGAAGGTTTCTAGCAAATAAAATTTTTGAAATAACTTTTCGCCTAGAAATAATCAAGATAAATATTCTAATTTATCAGTTATAATTCAACAATCTGCTCTAAATATTATCATGATGATACGATGATTTTGTAATGTAGAAAATTAGGAAAGACAAAATTCAGGATGACACGGCAATTTATTTGAGACAAGAATAATGATACAAATAAAAGGCAAGATACTATTCCTTTAACTTCCAATTACCGAGGGAACCAATTAATATTGATTTTATTCAACTTATCGAGTATTTTTCAAGGGACCGGGAAAAAATGTTCACTTTATCGAGAGATTCGTTAAACAAACCTTTACTCGGGTAAAACCCGGGCGAAGCCGGGTACGTCCGCTAGTTTTATATAAAATATTATATAATTTCATTTCAAGAGACATAATCGAAAAAATAAAAAATATACAATTAATAAAATTTCGAAACAAAAACTAAATAATAAAAAAGTTCATTTCAAAATATCTTTTTAAACCTAGCAACATTGATTGTTTTGATACGTGTTTGTTTCCCTCTTTAAGTTCTTTTAATGATATTAAACATATCGGCATTTATCAAAAGTATTTTATAATGGGGAAAGAGATTTTATGTGGAGAAAACATCCCTAACCTTTTATCAGAAATAGCCGAAACAAATCCATTAAGCATAGGCCTTTTAATTGGAAATGTGAGTTTAAATCCATATTGCATTTTTAAATATTTAGTTATTTTTCCTTATAGTAATACAATTATTATACATCAATCATAGTTGATAAGATTTCAAATAACCAATATTTTAGCATAATGCATTATATAGTAATTATTATGGCAAAGGCTTGTGCCATTACAGAAAAACAAACGAAAAAACAAAACAAACAGTATCTTTATAAAGACACGATACACATACATTTAAACTAACTTTTATTCTTCAAAATTTATTCCACTAAAAGGTTTATATTATAAATAAAAAACACCAAATTTTTATATAAAAATAATTCTGACCTAATTTTAAATATTTTTTACCAACAGGACTTAAAAATTACAGGATTTTCAGAGATATTATGTAAAAAACAAAATATTTTAATATGCATATGAAATATTAAGAATTTTCCCAAAGAACAGGTTCATATTTTTGTTACCAAATTAAGGTAATCAAGATATATCTTTTGGTGACAAAGTATCTTACCATTAATGATAAGTCATAATTTGTATTATAGATTAGAAACACAAGATAATAAAAATCATTTAGTTCTTTTGTCAGAAGATGGTAACAACGTTGTTACAGAAATGTCACACACTCTTTATTTAGATTTGGTCTTATTACCTTGTTTTCTATCTTATCATCAAATCATCTCCGTTTTTATGTAAAAAATAGACACTTTGTTAGTTTTATTTTTTCAACACTTCAACATAAAACTTGTATTATGATGCATTAGAGCGCCATCTGTTATGAAAATTTGAAACTATTATAGATGTGTATGATTCTTTAATTTATGGATTGCTCTATTATGGAGTGTTTGCATTGTTCAAATTTTTGGAAGATGGCTGAAGAGAAACGGAAGCTATATACATAATTATATGTAAATAATCTTTGTCATGATTAGAATGACGAATCCTGTATGGGACTTTGATTCCAGTAAAAGGCTTGTTGCTGCTGTTGTATATAGTCACAGTGTAGAAAATACTATACTATACCTACTACTTATAGGTTTCTCTCTGTATTCTTAGTTCTCTTCTCTTCAATTACTCTGTAAACTGGCAAATCCTTTATAGGACGAGAGGTCCTCAATAAAGGCTTTTGTTGTTGTTGTTGTATTTTCAAAGCATATGATTCTTTTAAAAATAAAATAATTTCTATTTCATTGCAGTAAAAGAATCATACCCATCTATAATAGTTTCAAAAAATCTTTTGTCATTATCAGAAGAAATAAATAAAAATAAAGCATTTGGCAAGGTATTAAAATTTTTTCTCTATAATAATAGAATAATTTTTAACACCTTATGAAATGTTTTATTTTTATTTATTTCTCCTGACGAAGACTAAAACATTTTTGTTGAAACATTGAGAAAACTTTAACTGGTCAAAGTGTCTATTTTCTACAGAAATGAACTGGCCAAGAAATTCTTCTTCTTTCTTATCTCCACTCAATCATATTAGGATATCAAGCTTGTAGAGCTTGAGACTTGACAACCATCATGACTGGGTAAAGTAGAATGTATCTGTCTTTGTCTTTAAGACTGGGAGCACTACTCAGTAGCAGGCCGACTTAGCTCCAAGAGAAATGACCGCCTCTGACATGAGGAACAGACGCCATGTGCAGCCGCTCCTAACATGGAGTACAAATGCTGCTCATCCTGTATCCCTGGATTAGGAGCTCTTACAGGGTACTATCAGCCGGGCCAGCTGAGCCCAGGTTTTATAGCGAGCTTGTTACTGCTCCCCCTCCTCCTTTTTTTTCTGGGCTTGGGACCGGCAAAGTCGAAGTTCGGGGCAACTTCTATCTTCAAGCTATATCATCTCCAGTTTATCTAACAAAAAATGGGGAAGCCAGTGTATGTATGTATGGTCACCTCATGAAATATTATCTCATTGTAATAATAGAAATCACAAATTGACAGTTAATACATACATAACATAAAAAAAAAAAAAATGCTCCAATGGGCCATAATTCTTGTAAAAGTCCAACCCCACCAGCAAGTGCAAGTAACCAAATGAGGCTATGGCATATTTGTAAGTGCAAAGTCGAACTGCTTTTCACATGTGTAGACATGTGGTGCACTTACAGTAAAAGCAGTCACCTACTTCTACCCACCATGATATTATCATTACCCTGTACCACATGTACTAGGGATAAGCCAAAAAAAAAAAAAGATAAAATCAAAAATCAATAAGGGGATATAAGTTTCTTTAAAAGTTTTTTATTACTTGAACTCACAAGGTTTCAGAACTCCGCCTTTGCCGGTCCCAAGCCCGGATGAAAAAGGAAGAAGGGGAGCAGTAACAAGCTCACTAAAAAAAAAAAAACTTTGGCTCAGCTGGTCCGGCTGATAGTACCCTTTAAGGGCTCCTAATCCAGAGATACAGGGTGAGCAGCATTTGTACTCCATGTTAGGAGCGGCTGCACATGGCGTCTGTTCCTCATGTCAGAAGAAGCCATTTCTTTTGGAGCTAAGTCAGTGGCCTGCCACTGAGTAGTGCTCCCAGTCTTAATGACAAAGGCAGATGCTTTCTACTCTACCCAGTTATCAAGCCCTTCAAATGGAGCAACACACTCCAACTTAACTCCTGTTGAGCTGTTACATTCATAACACAATGCGCCTTGGGTAGAACATTATCCTCTAGCACCCTTTATTGTTTATGTAGCTGGTTGTAGCTATTGATTCTGTCATTAGATTATGTTAGCTATATATAGATTAGGTTGCATGTTTTCTGTAAACAATGAGGGAGGAGATTCTATTGATCTGTCAATGACTTGCTTTTTGTCATTACCTAGGAGGTCAGAAGAAATACTGGTATATAATTTTAAATGCTTACAGAAGCAAGCTTTGGGGGAGACTAGTATAAAATACAGTAATACAATAGAACCTCTATGAGAGGACACTCTCGCTAAAGGACACCTCTCTGCAGTAGAACCTACCTCCATGAGAAGACACTTCTCTACAATAGAACCTCCATGAGAGGACACCTCTTTATTATTTATGCTTATGAGGTGATACAGCAGCGTATTTACAATTAGAGAGGAGACAAAATGAAGGACACCTCTATACAATATAACCTCCATGAGAAGACACTCTTGCTAAGAGGACACCTCTCTACAGTATAACAACCTCCATGAGAAGACACTTCTCTACAATAGAACCTCCATGAGAGGACACCTCTCTACAATATAACCTCCATGAGAAGACACTCTTGCTAAGAGGACACCTCTCTGCAGTAGAACCTACCTCCATGAGAAGACACTTCTCTACAATAGAACCACCATGAGAGGACACCTCTCTACAATATAACCTCCATGAGAAGACACTCTTGTTAAGAGGACACCTCTCTGCAGTAGAACCTACCTCCATGAGAAGACACTTCTCTACAATAGAACCTCCATGAGAGGACACCTCTCTACAATATAACCTCCATGAGAAGACACTCTTGCTAAGAGGACACCTCTCTACAGTATAACAACCTCCATGAGAAGACACTTCTCTACAATAGAACCTCCATGAGAGGACACCTCTCTACAATATAACCTCCATGAGAAGACACTCTTGCTAAGAGGACACCTCTCTACAGTATAACAACCTCCATGAGAAGACACTTCTCTACAATAGAACCTCCATGAGAGGACACTTCTCTACAATATAACCTCCATGAGAAGACACTCTTGCTAAGAGGACACCTCTCTACAGTGTAACAACCTCCATGAGAGGATACTCCTGCAAGAGGAAACTTAACGACAAAGGACACTTTGGCTCTGCAACTAGGTGTCATTTACAGGGAGGTTCTATTGTATCCGCAAATTATTGAGTTACTAATTGGTAAAACTGGTAATTCAACGATGCAAACTGTTCTTTGTAGAGAGATGTCCTCTAGCAAGAGTGTTCTACCATGGAGGTTCTACTGTATTCCTTCCTATCATATCATTCTCAGATAAATTTTTTGTAACACAAACCACCTTTTTTTTTTCAAATTCTACAATGATTTTTGTTCTTTCTCTAAAGTACAGAGTAATAACCTCTTTAATATCTTCACAAGGTAATAAGACCAAATCTAAATAAATAATTAGTTTATAATCTATAATCCAAATTGTGCCTTATCCTCTTTAATATCTTCCTCTTCTTTATTTTCTCTGAAGTAGAATGCATCTTCCTTTGTCATTAAGATCTCTTTAATATAATGGACTATAATTAAACAGTTTTTCACCAATATCAACCAAATCACCCACTTTGACTAAATATAATTCAACTATCTCTCGTTACTCAAGCCTTGTCTGTCTGTTATTTGTCACTAACCCTACTGTATGAGTACTAGCGTAGCTCCTTACACACATCTTCATAGCTCCAGCTTCACTGTGGTAGTTTCAGTACTTGTCATGTACTGAAGCTCAAGTTCCTTTGCCTCGATCTCTTCCATCACTTTCCTCTGTTGTCTTAATTCAGGTCTTCTTCTTTCTTATCTCCATTCAATCACACTAAAGTATCAAGCTTGTAAAGTTGACAACCATCATGATTGGGTAAAGTAAAATGCATCTGCCTTTGTCAATAAGACTGGGAGCACTACTCAGTGGCAGGCCGACTTAGCTCCAAAAGAAATGGCCGTCTCTGACATGAGGAACAGACGCCATGTGCAGCTGCTCCTAACATGGAGTACAAACACTACTCATCCTGGATTAGGAGCCCTTACAGGGTACTATCAGCCGGGCCAGCTGAGTCCAGGTTTTTTCAGCGAGCTTGTTACTGCTCCCCCTCTTCCTTTTTCATCCGGACTTGGGACCGGCAAAGGCGGATATTAATTCAGGTGACAGGGAACAATCAGAATGTCAGCTGTGTTGTCTCCTTCCAGCCACAGTTTTCCTAGTCTCAACTCTACACATCTTAAACTCAAGTTAATAATACCAAATACAAATAAATAAATAGTGTGTGACATTCCGGTAACAGCATTGTTACCATCTTCAGATTCAGTACTTTTGTCTGAAGATGGTAACAACGGTGTTACCAAAATGTCACACTATTTATTTATTTGAATTTGGTCTTATTAACTTTTATATATAATTTATAATCCAAATTGTGCCTTATCTATGCATTTATACCATGTACTCAGAGATCCAAACAAGATAAAATCCAAATTAATGAAATGTTTGTGATCACAAACTAATTCTCCGCCCCATAATCAAATAACGGAAAGTTACTACGACATAAATACATGTAAATATGATTCTCAAGACGATGACAATGCAAATTTTTCTGAAAACTCGCGAGACATCGCGGAAAAAATAATATGTTGGAATATAAATGGTTTCTATAGGATTCTTTCGATATTTCCACTCCTCGAGCACATAAAGAACTACGAAATTTTTGCTCTACTTGAAACATGGTGCCTGAACAGGACTAACATAACACTAAAAGATTATCAAATTATCGAATTACCTGCCACCAAAGAATCTGGAAGGGGAAGAGGGTCAGGGGGTATAATTGTCGGTTTTAGGGAAGGCGGGCAATATAGATTACACAGTTCAGAAAAGGATGGCACTTGGTTATCTATTTTCTTATCAACAAACACAAGAGCCCTCCAACATGTTATCTGTTTGATATTTGTATACCTTCCTCCAAACCAAATACAGCTGCATAACTTAGATAAACTGTTTACATACATTCAAAAGCAAATAGCAGATGGAAAAGAAATTATTTTACTTGGAGATTTAAACATCAGAACTGGGAAGTTGGGAGGACTACACAATCCACTTAATTTCTAGCTCCCTCTAACATCGGAAAGAAGGGCCAAAGATCATATAATATCATCTCTGTCTGATAAACTTCTTGATTTCCTGGAAGATAATTCTTTGACAATAGTTAATGGAAGATCTAGAGGTGATAAAGATGGAGATTTTACATACATATCTGAAAGAGGCTCTTCAACTATTGACTATTGCATACTCTCACAGGGTTCACTACAAATTTTACTGGACTTCAAAGTCGATGACCAACTGTACTCTGACCACCACCCTTTGGTTTTAACGATAAAAGGCCAAAACTTCAATGAGAAAAAAACCAAACGGGAAGATTATAATATTACGAGATATAGATGGTCAGCCGATGGACTCGCAATGTTTAAAATGAAACTGGAAGAATTGCGGGAAAAAAACATACCAGCCTCCGATGACCTTGTATACACTTTCAATCAGCGAATTTTGGAAGCAATGTCATCTGCAAAAATAACCTACTCAATTAAGGGCGGCCCCAGGAAATCTAAGCCGTGGTTCGATAAGGACTGCTATGATATGAAAAAACTGGCAAAAGAAAGTCTGAAGAAATATCGTAAAACAAATAGATTGGAAGACAGAGAATGTTATGCTTCTTCCAGAAAGAAATATCTCGCTTTATTGGATCTAAAAAGGAAAGGCTTTGATAATGAAAAACAGGAAATACTCAGAAATGCTAAAGACTCAAAGACCTTCTGGAAAACTATTGCGCTCTACAAAAGCACATCTATAATCCAAGGAGAAATATCTATACAGGACTGGCTGAACTTTTACCGCGAACTAATGACTACAGAGAAAAATTTGAGAATTTGTAATTTACATAATGTGATTTCTCAGAACGATCCTATATTGGACTCAGAGATAACCAATGCAGACATATACAAGGAGATAGCTGGTTTGAGGAGTAACAAGGCATGCGGGCCCGATGGCATCCCCAATGAAGTATTAAAAACACTCCCTGATTCGTACATATTGCTGTTGAAACAACTCTACAATAGTGTTATGACGACTGGAAAATACCCAGCAATTTGGACTAATTCCACTATACACCCAATCTTTAAAAATGGTTATAAGAACAGCCCCTCCAACTACCGAGGTATTGCACTGATTAGCAATGTATCAAAGCTTTTCACATCAATCCTAAGATCACGACTGGAGGAATGGGTCGAAAGAAGAAGGGTTATACCCAAAAACCAAGCGGGATTTAGAAAAGGAAGATCATGTATTGACCACATATTTACACTAACTACTTTAATCAAACTATCATTAAGAAAAAAGAGGGGAAAACTATATGTCTTTTTTGTCGATCTAAGGAAGGCATTTGATACTGTACCTCACTCAATACTTTGGAAAAAACTTTACAACCTAGGCATAAGTTACCAATTCATAAGTACGATCAGAAGTTACTACGAACAAGCAACTATAGCTATCAGATGGAAGGGATCATTTACGGAAAGTATTAAGATAAACTCGGGAGTCCTCCAGGGAGAACCACTTTCCCCACTGCTATTTATATTATTTATCACGGACTTAATCAAAATTTATAATAACTCAGACCTGCCGAGTGTAAATTTGCCAGAATTTGGAGATATCCATTTATTGCTGTACGCCGACGACATAGCAATTATAGGTGAGTCCAGGATGAACCTCCAAAAGAAGATCAAAATACTGAAAGAATATCTCGATGAGAACTTAATGACACTAAATGAGTCCAAGTCAAAGATTATGGTGTTCCGTAATGGAGGTAAACCCTCAAATAAGGATAGATGGTTCTGGAATGATAAACCCATAACAATAACTTCAAGATATACATACTTGGGATTCCCTCTGACACCAACAATAACAACTACTCACCCGGCAAATTACTTTAAAGGAAAAGCACTTACAGCAATTAACGCCACACACCCAATATTAATAAAATCAAAAGCAAAGTCAATAAATTTATCAATCAAACTCTTTGATACAATAGTGAGAGCTGTCCTGATGTATGCCGCTCCATTGTGGGCAACAGAGCATAAAGACTTACTGGACAATATACAAGACATATTTATCTGTAGGTTCCTGAATCTGCCCAGATACACTCCAGGTTACCTAATCAGATTAGAAACCGGTCGTATCTCATTGAGTGTAACAGCCTTAAAATTAACCCTGAAGTATTGGCTGCGGGTGTTGAATATGAGCAGTGACAGATTGCCACGTATATGTTTTAATAGAACACGGGAACTGTCTAATGCTTCGGGCACACCCATCGGTTTCATTAAAAAGCTCACCAATCTGCTTAACAATAATGGATCCCCTGCACTTGTTTCCTGTGATGACCCTGAAACGCTGAGGAGCGCGATTACGGGGCTCTTAAAAACAGCGGCAGACCAATCTATACAAAACGACCTTACAAGAATGGATAAATCTAAGCTATACTCTCACTACAAAGACATTCACATATCTTTCATGACGGAGGGATACCTTTTAGGGGATTTTCCTTTCCCGGTTGTAAGACTACTCGCACAAGTTAGAATACTTTCAAGTTTTTTTAGAGAAAACCACACCAAGATGCTCTGCGGTGAGGACCCGACTTGTACCTTCTGTAATTCAAAACTAAAAAATGAAATCACTCACTATATTTTTGATTGCTCTGCTCTGAAAGAAGAAAGAAGAACCCTTATGCTCAAAACTGGGCAACTCTGTGCTTCACTTCCATCAATAATTGACAATATGACCCAGAATAAGTATATTGCTACGGCGTTTTATGGTTTCCACAAGTCCATATCTCAGAAGAAGGCCAAGTGATACTCACTGCTCACTTTCTTACTGCTACTCTTTTTATGTTGATTTCTTGCTTCCCTCTTTCTTCTTCTTCTTATTATTATTATTATTATTTTTCCTTTTCTTGTTTTTTTTTTTTCTTTCTCTTTTTATTCTGTATATATCGTTATTTCCTTTGTCTCACTGCTTTGTTCTTATGCATACCTCTGGTGAATCCTGTATAGGGTCAGTGACCCTAAATAAAGGCTTTTTTGTTGTTGTTGAAATGTTTGTGACATTTTGGTATCAGTGTTCAAAGAGCATTCAGCAGCTGTCACTCATGGACAAAACTTAAGGAAGTGTAAAGTCTGATATGGTACAACTAGGATTATAGATTAGAACTACAAGGTATATAAGACCAAATCCAAATAGTGTGTGACATTTCTGTAACAACTCTGTTACCGAAACATCACACACTATTTATTTATTTGGATTTGGTCTTATTACTTTGTAGATGTGAAAAGTTATTAATTTCGCTGATCATTTATTTTTTTTTGGAACAAGCAATTTTGTTCACACTTGGTTATCTCTTGTGTCTTCAATAAAGGTCACTGTAATATCTTTCAGAGTTATTGTCTGAATCCCGATATACATGCTAAAAGATACAACTTTCTTAAGTTTTGTCTATGAGTGTATGATTGGGGGAAATAGGGCAGCTCAGTATAAAATCAAATCACCTTGATGCATGTTACTCTCTTCGAATATTCCAATGGCTTCCAGGCGCTGCTATCTCTGAAATATAATAGCATCAATAGGCACATTGAGATTCCGGAACTTTATAATGAAATATTTACATAAGCTGTTCACACAACAACCTATAGATTCTTTAACTAGCAGATTAAACCATATATTAGCATAATCACATTTCTCCTATTACCTGATTTGTATATCACACATAAAACTTAAATTTTATCTCTCTAAAAACTAATAGTTCTCTTGTTTATGCTAATCACCTGTATATATATATACGTATCTTGATTCTCTGTGTAGTTTTATTCCTGTTGAAGGGCGACATTGTGCCCGAAAGCTCGAACGCATGTTCATAAAAAGAAACTTATCCTCTTTGTCTTTGAATGTTCTCTCTTTACCAAGTTACTCCAGAGGATTTTATCTTGTTTAAAAAATGTGTCTATTTCAATCAATTACACAGAGTATATAGCTCCTTTTTTTTATCACTTATCCCAAATACATCTAGTACAGGCCATGATATGGCTGTTGAGATGTAATTAATTACATATTTACATAATTACATATTACGTATTTACATGCATCTATGACAAACATCAATTCTGTCTTTCCAAGAGAACAACAGTCTTTGATTTCCAGACTTAAGTATGATCATCAATGGACAATGACTTTCCAGAATGGTTGCATGGTTTCCCCACTATGTACTAAGTCTCAACCTGCAACCCCAAGCCACATTATTGACTGTAAACACAAGGTAATAAGACCAAATTCAAATATATATAATGTGTATGACATTTCAGTAACAGCGTTGTTACCATCTTCAGTCAAAAGTACCGAATGATGGTAACAACGCTTTTATTGAAATGTCATACACTATATATTTATTTGGATTTGGTCTTATTACCTTGTGTATTTAATCTATAATTCAAATTGTGCCGTTTCATTATTGACTGTATTGACTCATCCTATGATGAGCTCTACTCATTTCCAGCATACATCATCTACAAGCTTGATACCCAAATATGATAAGAAAGAAGAAGAAGGCATTTACATAATTACATATTTACATAATTGTATATTATGCATTTTCATTTACATATTTACATAATTGCATATTATATATTTACATTTATTAAAAATAAAGAAAGCATATCCTGACCACAAGTTCATGTGCTTTTTATATGGCAGAGCGCCATTGTGGTCAGTATATGCTTTCTTTATTTTTAATATCAACACCTGACCCACTTATTTTTTTCTTTTGTTTTTTCATTTACATTTAAGTAATTACATATTTATACATAATTGCATATTATATATTCACATTTATCAAGAAAAAGGCATCTCCTTATCGTGCAACTGAAAGTTGCTGATGGCTTGCGCCATCTATCAGAATAAATATCAACTATTCTCATTGATTTTTAATTATTCCAGAATTGGCCAAAAAAAAAATCAACGAGAATAGTTAATATTTATTCTGATAGATGGCGCAAGCCATCAGCAACTTTCAGTTGCACGATAAGGAGATGCCTTTTTCTTAATTTATGCACCTTATCCCAGTACAATATCAGATTTGTACTATTTTTTCACATTCACATTTATGTAATTAAATATTTACACAAAAGCATATGATCCTTTGTTGGCTCCCTGTACAGTTTGCCTTGCCAGAGATATATGTGCAATACTATTGCCTTACTACAAACAGAGATAACTGCAGTGTTGTGGTGACAGTGTACAGCCCAGAGGGACCTGGTTGTCCACGCCTGCCCCTGTCCTTCACAGGATGATGAGGAAGAAGATGATGATAAACCATCAGAGAAAAAGAAGAAAGACCTGGTTCTCACAGACTTACTAGATGTGGTCTGGGTGGCTCAGCATGCCAAGCAGGTACTGTACTCACTCTCCTGTTGTTTGGAATCCAAACTCTCTGTTTTATTGTACAGTAGAGCCTCCATGAGAGAACACCTCTCTACAGTAGAACATACTCCATGAGAGGACACTCATGCTAGAGAACACCTCTCTACAGTAGAACATACTCCATGAGAGGACACTCCTGCTAGAGAACACCCCTCTACAGTAGAACATACTCCATGAGAGGACACTCATGCTAGAGAACACCTCTCTACAGTAGAACATACTCCATGAGAGGACACTCCTGCTAGAGAACACCCCTCTACAGTAGAACATACTCCATTAGAGGACACTCCTGCTAGAGAACACCTCTCTGCAGTAGAACATACTCCATGAGAGGACACTCCTGCTAGAGAACACCTCTCTACAGTAGAACATACTCCATGAGAGGACACTCATGCTAGAGAACACCTCTCTACAGTAGAACATACTCCATGAGAGGACACTCATGCTAGAGAACACCTCTCTGCAGTAGAACATACTCCATGAGAGGACACTCCTGCTAGAGAACACCCCTCTACAGTAGAACATACTCCATGAGAGGACACTCATGCTAGAGAACACCTCTCTACAGTAGAACATACTCCATGAGAGGACACTCCTGCTAGAGAACACCCCTCTACAGTAGAACATACTCCATGAGAGGACACTCCTGCTAGAGAACACCCCTCTACAGTAGAACATACTCCATGAGAGGACACTCATGCTAGAGAATACCTCTCTACAGTAGAACCTCCATGAGAGGACACTCCAGCTAGAGGACATCTCTCTACAGTAGAACATACTCCATGAGAGGACACTCCTGCTAGAGAACACCCCTCTACAGTAGAACATACTCCATGAGAGGACACTCATGCTAGAGAACACCTCTCTACAGTAGAACATACTCCATGAGAGGACACTCATGCTAGAGAATACCTCTCTACAGTAGAACCTCCATGAGAGGACACTCCAGCTAGAGGACATCTCTCTACAGTAGAACATACTCCATGAGAGGACACTCATGCTAGAGAATACCTCTCTACAGTAGAACCTCCATGAGAGGACACTCCAGCTAGAGGACATCTCTCTACAGTAGAACATACTCCATGAGAGGACACTCATGCTAGAGAACACCTCTCTACAGTAGAACATACTCCATGAGAGGACACTCCTGCTAGAGAACACCTCTCTACAGTAGAACATACTCCATGAGAGGACACTCCTGCTAGAGAACACCTCTCTACAGTGGAAACTACTCCATGAGAGGACACTCATGCTAGAGAACACCTCTCTACAGTAGAGCATACTCCATGAGAGGACACTCATGCTAGAGGACACCTCTCTACAGTGGAAAATACTCCATGAGAGGACACTCATGCTAGAGAACACCCCTCTACAGTAGAACATACTCCATGAGAGGACACTCCTGCTAGAGAACACCTCTCTACAGTGGAAAATACTCCATGAGAGGACACTCATGCTAGAGAACACCCCTCTACAGTATAACATACTCCATGAGAGGACACTCCTGCTAGAGAACACCTCTCTACAGTAGAACATACTCCATGAGAGGACACTCATGCTAGAGAATACCTCTCTACAGTAGAACCTCCATGAGAGGACACTCCAGCTAGAGGACATCTCTCTACAGTAGAACATACTCCATGAGAGGACACTCCTGCTAGAGGACACCTCTCTACAGTAGAACATACTCCATGAGAGGACACTCCTGCTAGAGAACACCTCTCTACAGTAGAACATACTCCATGAGAGGACACTCCTGCTAGAGAACACCTCTCTACAGTAGAACATACTCCATGAGAGGACACTCATGCTAGAGAATACCTCTCTACAGTAGAACATACTCCATGAGAGGACACTCATGCTAGAGAACACCTCTCTACAGTAGAACATACTCCATGAGAGGACACTCATGCTAGAGAATACCTCTCTACAGTAGAACCTCCATGAGAGGACACTCATGTTAGAGAACACCTCTCTACAGTAGAACATACTCCATGAGAGGACACTCCTGCTAGAGGACACCTCTCTACAGTAGAACATACTCCATGAGAGGACACTCCTGCTAGAGAACACCTCTCTACAGTAGAACATACTCCATGAGAGGACACTCATGCTAGAGAACACCTCTCTACAGTAGAACATACTCCATGAGAGGACACTCCTGCTAGAGAACACCCCTCTACAGTAGAACATACTCCATGAGAGGACACTCATGCTAGAGAACACCCCTCTACAGTAGAACATACTCCATGAGAGGACACTCATGCTAGAGAACACCTCTCTGCAGTAGAACATACTCCATGAGAGGACACTCCTGCTAGAGGACACCTCTCTACAGTAGAGCATACTCCATGAGAGGACACTCCTGCTAGAGAACACCTCTCTACAGTAGAACATACTCCATGAGAGGACACTCATGCTAGAGAACACCTCTCTACAGTAGAACATACTCCATGAGAGGACACTCATGCTAGAGAATACCTCTCTACAGTAGAACCTCCATGAGAGGACACTCCAGCTAGAGGACATCTCTCTACAGTAGAACATACTCCATGAGAGGACACTCATGCTAGAGAATACCTCTCTACAGTAGAACATACTCCATGAGAGGACACTCATGCTAGAGAATACCTCTCTACAGTAGAACCTCCATGAGAGGACACTCATGCTAGAGAACACCTCTCTACAGTAGAACATACTCCATGAGAGGACACTCATGCTAGAGAATACCTCTCTACAGTAGAACATACTCCATGAGAGGACACTCATGCTAGAGAATACCTCTCTACAGTAGAACATACTCCATGAGAGGACACTCATGCTAGAGAACACCTCTCTACAGTAGAACATACTCCATGAGAGGACACTCATGCTAGAGAATACCTCTCTACAGTAGAACATACTCCATGAGAGGACACTCATGCTAGAGAATACCTCTCTACAGTAGAACATACTCCATGAGAGGACACTCATGCTAGAGAACACCTCTCTACAGTAGAACATACTCCATGAGAGGACACTCCTGCTAGAGAACACCTCTCTACAGTAGAACATACTCCATGAGAGGACACTCCAGCTAGAGAACACCTCTCTACAGTAGAACATACTCCATGAGAGGACACTCATGCTAGAGAACACCTCTCTACAGTAGAACATACTCCATGAGAGGACACTCATGCTAGAGAACACCTCTCTACAGTAGAACATACTCCATGAGAGGACACTCCTGCTAGAGAACACCTCTCTACAGTAGAACATACTCCATGAGAGGACACTCCTGCTAGAGAACACCTCTCTGCAGTAGAACATACTCCATGAGAGGACACTCCTGCTAGAGGACACCTCTCTACAGTAGAGCATACTCCATGAGAGGACACTCCTGCTAGAGAACACCTCTCTGCAGTAGAACATACTCCATGAGAGGACACTCCTGCTAGAGAACACCTCTCTGCAGTAGAACATACTCCATGAGAGGACACTCATGCTAGAGAACACCCCTCTACAGTAGAACATACTCCATGAGAGGACACTCATGCTAGAGAACACCTCTCTGCAGTAGAACATACTCCATGAGAGGACACTCCTGCTAGAGGACACCTCTCTACAGTAGAGCATACTCCATGAGAGGACACTCATGCTAGAGAACACCTCTCTACAGTAGAACATACTCCATGAGAGGACACTCCTGCTAGAGAACACCCCTCTACAGTAGAACATACTCAATGAGAGGACACTCATGCTAGAGAACACCCCTCTACAGTAGAACATACTCCATGAGAGGACACTCATGCTAGAGAACACCTCTCTGCAGTAGAACATACTCCATGAGAGGACACTCATGCTAGAGGACACCCCTCTACAGTAGAGCATACTCCATGAGAGGACACTCCTGCTAGAGAACACCTCTCTACAGTAGAACATACTCCATGAGAGGACACTCATGCTAGAGAACACCTCTCTACAGTAGAACATACTCCATGAGAGGACACTCATGCTAGGGAATACCTCTCTACAGTAGAACCTCCATGAGAGGACACTCCAGCTAGAGGACATCTCTCTACAGTAGAACATACTCCATGAGAGGACACTCATGCTAGAGAATACCTCTCTACAGTAGAACATACTCCATGAGAGGACACTCATGCTAGAGAATACCTCTCTACAGTAGAACCTCCATGAGAGGACACTCATGCTAGAGAACACCTCTCTACAGTAGAACATACTCCATGAGAGGACACTCATGCTAGAGAATACCTCTCTACAGTAGAACATACTCCATGAGAGGACACTCATGCTAGAGAATACCTCTCTACAGTAGAACATACTCCATGAGAGGACACTCATGCTAGAGAACACCTCTCTACAGTAGAACATACTCCATGAGAGGACACTCATGCTAGAGAATACCTCTCTACAGTAGAACATACTCCATGAGAGGACACTCATTCTAGAGAATACCTCTCTACAGTAGAACATACTCCATGAGAGGACACTCATGCTAGAGAACACCTCTCTACAGTAGAACATACTCCATGAGAGGACACTCCTGCTAGAGAACACCTCTCTACAGTAGAACATACTCCATGAGAGGACACTCCAGCTAGAGAACACCTCTCTACAGTAGAACATACTCCATGAGAGGACACTCATGCTAGAGAACACCTCTCTACAGTAGAACATACTCCATGAGAGGACACTCATGCTAGAGAACACCTCTCTACAGTAGAACATACTCCATGAGAGGAAACTCTCACTAAAGGACACCTCTCTACAGTAGAACATACTCCATGAGAGGACACTCCTGCTAGAGAACACCTCTCTACAGTAGAGCATACTCCATGAGAGGACACTCCTGCTAGAGAACACCTCTCTACAGTAGAACATACTCCATGAGAGGACACTCCTGCTAGAGAACACCTCTCTACAGTAGAGCATACTCCATGAGAGGACACTCCTGCTAGAGAACACCTCTCTGCAGTAGAACATACTCCATGAGAGGACACTCCTGCTAGAGGACACCTCTCTACAGTAGAGCATACTCCATGAGAGGACACTCCTGCTAGAGAACACCTCTCTGCAGTAGAACATACTCCATGAGAGGACACTCCTGCTAGAGAACACCTCTCTGCAGTAGAACATACTCCATGAGAGGACACTCCTGCTAGAGGACACCTCTCTACAGTAGAACATACTCCATGAGAGGACACTCCTGCTAGAGAACACCTCTCTGCAGTAGAACATACTCCATGAGAGGACACTCCTGCTAGAGAACACCTCTCTACAGTAGAACATACTCCATGAGAGGACACTCCTGCTAGAGAACACCTCTCTGCAGTAGAACATACTCCATGAGAGGACACTCATGCTAGAGAACACCTCTCTGCAGTAGAACATACTCCATGAGAGGACACTCCTGCTAGAGAACACCTCTCTGCAGTAGAACATACTCCATGAGAGGAAACTCCCACTAAAGGACACCTCTCTACAGTAGAACATACTCCATGAGAGGACACTCATGCTAGAGAACACCTCTCTGCAGTAGAACATACTCCATGAGAGGACACTCCTGCTAGAGAACACCCCTCTACAGTAGAACATACTCCATGAGAGGACACTCCTGCTAGAGAATACCTCTCTACAGTAGAACATACTCCATGAGAGGACACTCCTGCTAGAGGACACCTCTCTACAGTAGAACATACTCCATGAGAGGACACTCCTGCTAGAGAACACCTTTCTGCAGTAGAACATACTCCATGAGAGGACACTCCTGCTAGAGGACACCTCTCTACAGTAGAACATACTCCATGAGAGGACACTCATGCTAGAGAACACCCCTCTACAGTAGAACATACTCCATGAGAGGACACTCGTGCTAGAGGACACCTCTCTACAAAGGACTATTTTCATTTTCAAAAATTACTATTTTTGCTATTTAGCAACTCTCCAGCAAGAGGACACCTCTCCCTAAAGGATACTTTGGCTCTGCAACTAAGTGTTGTCCTTTACAGAAAGGTAGTTCTACTGTATATGAGTAGAACAGAGGCTACAATAATCAAAATATTCTTGTCGATTATAATGCTTACTAATGGAAACCATTTTATTTATTAATTTTATGGAAAGCTTTTCTCCCCATCTCAATACAGTAGAACTTCCATGAAACAACTCTCTAGCTAAAGGACACCTCTCTACAAAGAACAGCTTTTTATCACTTAAATTATAAATTTTACTAATTAGCTGTGTTCTCAGGTAAAAGGACGTTTTGTCTTAGTAACTAGGTGTTGTCCTTTAGAGAGAGGTGTTGTTCTCTACTGTAATATAGTAAAACCCCTCTATAGTGAACCCTAATGGGACTTTTCATTATTATTTTTTTATTATCCCTAGTAAACGTGATACAGGCCATGATAATCATGGTGGGTAGAAGTAAGCGACTGCTTTTACTGTAAGTGCACCACATGTCTACACATGTGAAAAGCAGTTCGACTTTTGCACTTACAAATGTGAAGTAAACGAAAAAATTGCGCTACAAATTTTAAATAAAACTACAACCTTTCGCAATAAGTTTCTTTTTTTTTTACGCTTACAAATGTGCCAGAGCCCCGTTTGGTTACCTGCATTCGCTGTTGGGGTTTGGACTTTTGAAAGAATCAGAGGCCATGGAGCATTTTTTTTTATTAGAAAAAAGTGTGCAATGCAGGATCTGATCCAGAGTCGTAGCGGTCAAAAACCAAAGGTTCAGACCACCCTTCCACCAACCCCCAATAGAACTGAACTTGTGGTTCACTATAGCCATGGTTTACTGTACTGGGGGTCGGTGGAAGGAGGGTCTAAAGCGTTGGTTTTCGACCGCTAAGACCCGGGTTCGATTCCCGCATTGGGCACTTTTTTTCTGATTAAAAAAAAAAAAATGCTCCAGTGAACCCCGATTCTTTCAAAAGTCCAACCCCACAAGCGAGTGCAAGTAACCAAATGGGGCTCTGGTACATTTGTAAGTACAAAGCTGAACTGCATTTCACACATGTAGACATGTGGTGCACTTACTGTAAAAGCAGTCGCCTACTTCTACCCACCATGATTATCATGTCCTGTACCATATGTACTAGGGATAGGCAAAAAAAAACTATATTATAAAATAGGGGATTATTTCAGGTTCGTTATAATGGAAGGTTCACTATATCCCAGGTTCGTTTTAGCGGAATTTTACTGTATTAAAATAGTTAAAAAAGAGATGTGAGTTGATATTTGGCATAAGTTTGTAAAGCAAACAGGTTATTTATAAATAGGATTTGAGTCCAAGCAGAACAGTTTGGTCTATTTTAGCATACTGTGTCAAGGCAGTAACTTGCTTGTACACCCAACCTTGAGATACGCTACTGAAGTATAATTTAGTAACCCCAATTAACCCAATTTAATGAATGCATATTTAAAATAATCTTGAAAATATACATTAGAGACACAAAGTAATAAGACCAAACAAATAAATCTGTTTCTTATGTTTTTAATCTATAATCCAAATTTTATACCTTATCATCTACATTAGAAAAAAATCAATTTTGTTAAATAGGGCTCTTATTTATTTAATGAGAGTGAACTGTACAGTAAAACTCGTGTCTTGGGAGTTTCCACCTGATCTCACAAGTAAAAATTCACATCACAAGAAAGGGGTTGAATAAAATTGGTTCTTATATACCTAAAACTATTCTTTTTCTGCAAATTCATTGATTCTCCTAATACAGTAGAACATACTCCATGAGAGGACACTCGCACTAGAGGGCACCTCTCTACAGTAGAACATACTCCATAAGAGGACACTCACGTTAGAGGACACCTCTCTACAGTAGAACCTCCATGAAAGGACACTCGTGCTAGAGGACACCCCTCTACAGTCGAACATACTCCATGAGAGGACACCTCTCTACAGTAGAATTTCCATGAGAGGACACTCGGGCTAGAGGACACCTCTCTACAAAGGACAGTTTTCATCACCAAATTGACTATTTTTACTATTTAGCAACTCTCCAGTAAAAGGACACCTCTCCCTAAAGGACACTTTGGCTCTGCAATTAGGTGTTGTCCTTTACAGGGAGATACTACTGTATAGGTTCATCAACACATGAAGGTGATAAGGCACAATTTGGATTATAGATTAGATACATAAGGTAATAAGACCAAATTTAAATAAACACTGCTATTTATTCATTTGAATTTGGTCTTATTACCTTATGTTTCTAATCTATAATCCAAATTGTGCCTTGTCATTTGTTTATACAGTAGAACTACCTCTCTGTAAAGGACAACACCTAATTGCAGAGCCAAATTGTCCTTTAGGGAGAGGTGTCCTCTTACCGGAGAGTTGTTAAATAGTAAAAATGGTCATTTTGACAATGAAAACTGTCATTTATAGAGAGGTGTCCTCTAGCGTGAGTGTCCTCTAATGGAGGTTCTACCCTATTACCTTGTGTTTCTAATCTATAATCTAAATTGTGCCTTATCATTTGTTTATACACTTAAACCTGTCTATAGTGCCCCCTCTCTATAGCGCCCGATTTTAAATACGTAGTACGATGCGATTTACATTAAAAGTGACCTGTCTATAGCGCCCCCTCTCTATAGCACCCTATTTTGGTGAGTCCCAAGCGGGGGCTATAGACAGGTATAACTGTATTTGTAATTCTGTAGATCATGTGACATAAACTATATTGGTCTATACTTCCAAATGTTCTCTAGGTTGTCTGTACACTGTTAGAATGTATCAGGACTGACCCCAGGTGATGTCCAGGTGACAAGAATGCTACCAGGAGGAGTGGATGTCCTTGGTCTCTACATCATCTCCCCATCTCAGCCCAAGTGCCATAAGGAACTGAAGGAGGTTTGTCTCTTTGTCCTCTCCTTCCTTCCTTTCTATATTTGCAGGGAAAATTTGTGAACTTCTCTCTCTATCAAACACAAGGTAATAAGACCAAATATCCAAATAACAGCGTTGTTACCATCATCAGACAAAAGTACTGAATGAGAAAATATATCACAGCATGCTAAAACACAATTTTGATTATAGATTATCACAAATCAAAAACGTGCCATCTATACATATAAAATGAAAGGATTCAAAAGCACGAATGTTTCTTTTATACATAATACAAACTTCTACTGTCCTTACTGCGATGAAAAAATATATTGGGAGGGCTTGGCTCATCAGTGGTGAACCCTCCCAGCGGTTTCGCCAATTTAATCCACCAGACCGCTTCTAAGAGCTCTAATACTGTATTGGACGATTCTGCTTATATACGCAGCACTGAAGGGTGGAATCTCAGAAATGGTTTTCAAGAAAACTATGGACATAAGCTTATAGGGCAATAGAATTACATTCAAATATTTGCATCGAGCAATGCTCTTCCGCAAACAATAAAGACAAGGCCAGTTAGGCATAAATTAACACAAATCAATAACGCACCATTTAGGTCTTATTTCTTTGTATCATAGCATGTTTTAAATATGGCACAAAATTTAGAAGATAGATTATAAACACAAAGTAATAAGACCAAATCCAAATAAATGAATAGTGTGGGACATTTTGGTAACAGCATTGTTACCGGAACGTCACACACTATTCATTTATTTGGATTTGGTCTTATTACCTTGTGTCCATTCAGTACTTTTATCTGAAGATGGTAACATCGCTGTTACATCACACACTATTCATTTATTTGGAATTTGGTCTTATTACCTTGTGTTCAGTTATTGTGTTAGCCCTGTTGAAGGACTTAAGTCTGAAAGCTTGAGTCAAACAAAAACTGATACACTTATCCCCGGATGGATCATCTTTAATTTAACCCATTATGATTTGACCACTTGAAAAATACTTTCAAGTTACCATCCCTAATCTAATCTTTTTTTTTTTTGCCATATATCAAAATGAAATTTGATTGGTATTTAGGTTTTAGATTAGAAACACAGGGTAATAATCTAAATAAATAGTGTTTGGTGTTTTGGTAAAAATAGGGTAACCATTATCAGACAAAAAGTACTTAATGGTAACAATGTTGTTACTGAAAGTCAACACACTATTTATTTATTTAAATTTGGTGTTATTATCTTGTGTTTATAATCTATAATCCAAAATAATACCTTATATCATTGGTCACAATTTATGAAAAAAAAAAACACAAATGTTGAATTACCATGAGGTTATGTTATACACTCATGGATAAAACTTAAGGAAGTTGTACCTTTTAACATTTATATCAGGATTCAAACAATACCTCTGAAAGATACACTCATGGACAAAACTTAGGAAGTTGTACCTTTTAACATTTATATCAGGAATCAGACAATAACTCTGAAAGATACACTCATGGACAAAACTTAAGGAAGTTGTACCTTTTAACATTTATATCAGGAATCAGACAATAACTCTGAAAGATACACTCATGGACAAAACTTAAGGAAGTTGTACCTTTTAACATTTATATCAGGAATCAGACAATAACTCTGAAAGATACACTCATGGACAAAACTTAAGGAAGTTGTACCTTTTAACATTTATATCAGGAATCAGACAATAACTCTGAAAGATACACTCATGGACAAAACTTAAGGAAGTTGTACCTTTTAACATTTATATCAGGAATCAGACAATAACTCTGAAAGATACACTCATGGACCAAACTTAAGGAAATTGTACCTTTTAACATTTATATCAGGAATCAGACAATAACTCTGAAAGATACACTCATGGACAAAACTTAAGGAAGTTGTACCTTTTAGTATGTATATCAGGAATCAGACAATAACTCTGAAAGATACACTCATGGACAAAACTTAAGGAAGTTGTGCCTTTTAACATTTATATCAGGAATCAGACAATAGCTCTGAAAGATACACTCATGGACAAAACTTAAGGAAGTTGTACCTTTTAGTATGTATATCAGGAATCAGACAATAACTCTGAAAGATACAATCATGGACAAAACTTAAGGAAGTTGTACCTTTTAACATTTATATCAGGATTCAGACAATAACTCTGAAAGATACACTCATGGACAAAACTTAAGGAAGTTGTACCTTTTAACATTTATATCAGGAATCAGACAATAACTCTGAAAGATACACTCATGGACAAAACTTAAGGAAGTTGTACCTTTTAACATTTATATCAGGAATCAGACAATAACTCTGAAAGATATACTCATGGACAAAACTTAAGGAAATTGTACCTTTTAACATTTATATCAGGAATCAGACAATAACTCTGAAAGATACACTCATGGACAAAACTTAAGGAAGTTGTACCTTTTAACATTTATATCAGGAATCAGACAATAACTCTGAAAGATACACTCATGGACAAAACTTAAGGAAGTTGTACCTTTTAGTATGTATATCAGGAATCAGACAATAACTCTGAAAGATACACTCATGGACAAAACTTAAGGAAGTTGTACCTTTTAACATTTATATCAGGAATCAGACAATAACTCTGAAAGATACACTCATGGACAAAACTTAAGGAAGTTGTACCTTTTAACATTTATATCAGGATTCAGACAATAACTCTGAAAGATACACTCATGGACAAAACTTAAGGAATTTGTACTTTTTAACATTTATATCAGGATTCAGACAATAACTCTGAAAGATACACTAATGGACAAAACTTAAGGAAGTTGTATCTTTTACCATGTATATCGGGATTCAGACAATAACTCTGAAAGATACACTCATGGACAAAACTTAAGGAAATTGTACTTTTTAACATTTATATCAGGATTCAGAAAATAACTCTGAAAGATATTACAGTAACCTTTATTGAAGACACACAAGATAACCATGTGTGAGCAAAATTGACTCTGTCTCCTTAAAAAATAGATAACTGGTGACATCAAAGACTTTCTGTTCCTTAAGTTTACTCAATGAGGTTATACTAGGGTTCAAAATAAGAATATAAACAGTAGCACAATGCATTTCCTTATTCGTGCAAAGTGCAAGCTTTCGGATATTTATAATTCTTACACAGGGATTATTTTTTTTCCACAGATGCCTGTGGAAGGATTATAAAGATCCGAAAGCTTGCACTTTACACGAATAAAGAAACGGATTGTTACCGTTTATATTTGTGGCAACTACACTTTGCTTCAGTGAGCGCAAACTGTGACAAAGCTTCCCTACACATACTGCGGTAGTGTGGCGACCTGACAACGCATGCACGCGAGGCGTCATTCGGACTTTTGCTGGCCACGCGCGTCGAAAAAACAACAAACAAAGCTTGCTTCGAACGGCCGTTACTTCTTTTCTCTTTACATTTCTGGCTTTAAATAAATACATTTATTTTATAAAAGATAATTATAATTTTATCAGCGGCCTTTCCACAAGCCACACCAACACTCACGCAACCATCCCACATATTATTATTTTATACTTTATAGCAATTTTTTCTTCTAATACTGGGGTTTATACAAAGAGTTGTTAATTGAGACTGTGGTTGTTCAATCATCCAGGCCCTCAGTGGGGTGTTCAAGACCCTGGCCAAGTACCAGACATTGTCTCCAGTCAGCCAGGAGAAGGAAAGACCAATCCTCCATCTCCAGCCTTCCTCCAACAAGTAGGTATACCTGCCTTCCCCTTCTTATACTTCTTCTTTCTTATCTCCACTCAACAATCATATTAGGGTATCAAGCCTGTAGAGCTTGAGATGGTGTTTGGCTCAGTTCTGTAACCCCCACATAGCAATAGTATTACCCACATCCAAGCTTTTTCCTTCTTTCTTATCTCCACTCAATCATATCAGGGTATCAAGTTTGTAGAACTTGTTGATGGTGTCTGCTGGGGATGAGTAGAGATCATTAATGGATGAACCAATACAGTCAATGATGTGGTTTGGGATTGCAAGTTGAGAATTGTAGACAGTACATTGTGGAAAAACTTTGCAAACATTCTGGAAATCATTGTAGATGACCAGACTTAAGTCTGAAAATCAAGGACTGTTGTTCTCTTGGAAGGACAGAAGTGGTGCTTGTCATAGATGCATGTAAATATGTAAATGATGTGGTTTAAGGGTTGCAGGTCGAGAATTAGTACATAGTGGGAAAACCTTGCAACCATGCAGGACTGTTGTTCTTTTGGTGCTTGTTGTTCCTTCTGCTCTGTACCAGTCATGTGCTGTAGTAGATTTCCATTCTTGCTGTCATTGGGTCTTGATGGTACAGTGGAGGTCTCTTTCATCTAGTTGGCTGGTAGATTTCCTGGCCTCAGGGTGGCCTAGAGCTCCAAAATTTTCCAGAGACATTGTTCCTAATAGTAAGAAAACCTGGATATTTGGTGACTTCTGTATGCTTCAGGAGTCTTGGTTACACACAGTAGTTTTAATCAATTTTGATTAGTCTCATTACAATGTGTTGGCAATAAATTAATATATTGTTATACAGTAGAACCTCCCTGTAAAGGACAACATTTAATTACAGAACCAAAGTTTTCTTTAGGAAGAGGTGTCTTCTTACCGGAAAGTTGCTAAATAGTAAAAATGGTAATTTTGCAAATGAAAACTGTCCTTTGTAGAAAGGTGTCCGCTAAAGGGAGGTTCTACTATATTAGTAAAGGACACCTAATTGCAGAGCTAAAGTATCATTTGAGGAGAGGCGTCCTCTTACCGGAGAGTTGCAAAATAGTAAAAATGGTAATTCTGCAAATGAAAAGTGTCCTTTATAGAGAGATGTCCTCTAGTGCGAGTGTCCTCTCATGGAGGTTCTACTGTATATTATTTTATCATTGTCTAACTAGTATTATTGAATACTTAGTATAAATAGGGAAAACATACATGACAGTTTTAACCATGTTCACAATAACATGGTTATAACAATATAAAATCTTGGTACCAAGTAATGTTGGTTATGACAAGGTTCAACTTTAGTTACTAGATCAAATTAGCTTTATGGCTCTTCCCTAGCATTTTTTTTTTCTTCTGTTAACCCCATTTTTGAATGTGTGTTGTAGATACACTTGCAAGACATTTGATATAACAGATTCCAAGGTAAGATATCATAATTTTAGATAATTTCTTCTAATTTTGGATGATGGATATTGCAAACAAGCATCAATATACATTCAAACTTCTTTAATTCAATACCTTTTAAAGGGTATAGGTGCTCTCTGCAGAATTAAAATTGGTGTTGAATTAAAGAAGGTAATTTGGATGGAATATGAAAAGGATTGAATTAGAAAGAATTAACTTTATATTACTATTTGATTGTAATTAAAAGGGTATACAGTTAAACCTGTCTATAACGCCCCCTCTAAATAGCGCCCGATTTTAAATACGTAGTGCGATACGATTTACATTAAAAGTGACCTGTCTATAGCACTCTATTTTGGTGAGTCCCAAGAGGGAGTGCTATAGACAGGTTTAACTGTATTAAAATACAAACATTAGGCCTCCATGAAAAACCAAAAAAGAAACTTTTTCCTGGAGACCTAATGTTTTTATTTTAATATTGATTCAAGGGATTATTATTTGAATCATTAAAAAGAATCATTTTACACATCTAGGTAACTAGAAATATAGCATTTTTTCTTTTTGCCAAATTGATCTTTAAAGTTGAATTGAGATTGGCCTTATGTTACCCCGAACAATCTGTTTATGAACTTATGTGTTAATTTGGGTTGAGTTAAAAAAGATAACCCTTTTTATATCATTATTTTATTTAAGATCCAATTTAAAACAGGAAAGAACAAAAAAATATTATAAACCTCTTGTATACAATTTACGAGTTAGAAGTACAAAATCACAGAGTTGTCTTCATCATTTTTGGTCATTTATATATATATTCACAGCTTAATCATCTCAATTAAGTTTTACTCTTTATAATAAAAAAATAAAATAAGACCTAATTCAAATAATTTATTAGTGTGTGATGTTTCGGCAACAATATTGTCACCATCATCAGACAAAAGAATGATAAAATTCCATTTATTCTTTTGTCTGATGATGGTGACAATGTTGTTGCCGAAACGTCACACACTAATAAATTATTTGGATTAGGTCTTGTTTTCCTTTTTTATTATAATCTATAATCCAAATTGTGATTTATCATTTTCCTCTTTATATATATATATATATATATTTTGCTTATCCTTAGTACACGTGGTACAGGCCATGATAATCATGGTGGATAGTTAGCGACTGCTTTTTACTGTAAGCGCACCACATGTCTACATATGTGAAAAGCAGTTCGACTTTGCACTTACAAATATGCCAGAGCCCCGTTTGGTTACTTGCACTCGCTGGTGGGGTTGGACTTTTGCAAGAATCGGGGGCCATTGGAGAATTTTTTTTTTTAACAGAAAAAAGTGTCCAATGCGGGAATCGAACCCGGGTCGTAGTGGTCGAAAACCAAACGGTTTAACCAGCCTTCCACCGACCCCCCCTCTTCTTTATATAAATTTAATTATTACCATTAAATGTGTGTGAGATTAGCTTTTACTTTTTAAAATTCTTTCATTTGCAGACTCTGTAGTAAATAAATGAATAAGACTATATGTCTTAATAAAGGTTTTTCTGTATTGTGTGATTGGTTTTGTAGTTGTAGGGAAGCAGGGTCAAATAGGATTACATTCTTGATAAAGCACAATTTTTGGATTATAGATTATAAGAAAATAAGACCTAATCCAAATAATTTATTAGTGTGTGACGTTTCAGCAACAACACAAAAGAATATTCTTTTGTCTGATCATGGTGACAATGCTGTTGCCGAAACATCACACACTAATAAATTATTTGGATTAGGTCTTATTTTCTTGTATATAGGATTACATTCTGTTCAGCAAGAGACCTGAACGAAGTTGGAGCAAGGAATCTCTGAGACTGGTTGTTAGGAAATTCTAACACCTAGTTCTGTCCAGGGTTGATAGATGGCGCTGTTTTCAGTGAGTTATATTCATTCTCACCAAGAGAGCATCTTGGTCAATTTCCTTTTACAGTAGAACTACCTCCCTCTAAAGGACAACACCTCTAATTGAAAAAGACATTCCACTTCCTTATGTTTTGTCAATGAGTGTAGAGTTTTGGCTACTCTATTGTATTGAGAATTCAACACTAATAAGACCAAATCCAAATAAATAGTGTGTGATGTTTCGGTAACAGCGTTGTTACCATCTTCAGACAAAAGTACTGAATGAGAAATTTTACCACAGCATGTTAAAACTATTTTGACAATATGACCCAGAATAAGTATATTGCTATGGTGTTTTATGGTTTCCACAAGTCCATATTTAAGAAGAAGGCCAAGTGACACTCACTCCTCACTTTCTTACTGCTACTCTTTTTGTGTTGTTTTTCTTGCTTCCCTCTTTCTCTTTCTTGTTTTTTTTTTCTTTTTCTTCTGTCTATATCGTTGTTTCCTTTGTCTCACTGCTTTGTTCTTATGCATACCTCTGGTGAATCCTGTATAGGGTCAGTGACCCTGAATAAAGGCTTTTTGTTGTTGTTGTTGATATTTATTCCGATAGATGCAATTCAATACTTTTGTCTGAAGATGGTAACGATGCTGAAACGTCACACACTATATATTTAGATTTGGTCTTATTACCTTGTGTTTATAATCTATAATCCAAATTGTGTCTTGTGTCAATATTGAGTCAGGCCTCCAGGGAAAATTTGCTAGAATTTTAGTGTATTCATATAAACTTGGTTACTTTATTGTATTGAGCTTTATTCATTCAGATTTCCAACAAACACACTGAAGAATTATGATGCTGTCCAGGGGCCTGGAGCAGGGAAGACAGTGGAGTGGAAGAAAGCTCCCTCTCCTCTGTCATGGAGACAGTTGGAAGCCCAGCTAGGTTTGGACCACAGGCTGACAGTTCCTGCGCGCCAGTCCCGCGCAAGTCTACTGCGCCAGTTAGAGACTAGTCTAGAGCCCTTGATGGCAGCTCTACTGGCAGGTCCGGCTCTGATCCAGGGCTCCCTGCTCCCACCTGACAGTCCATTGCCCTCAGGTCCTCTCCAAGCTACTCTACTGCTCCTGGAGGATATCCCAGAGGTCTCCAAGGTCCGTCACCCTTCCTTATTTCACCTACCACTCAGGAGAGACTGAAATATTGGTGTTTCTTATCACAGGTTTGCAGATTTCAACAAATTACAAAAAGCATCTTTTTTATCAATTGTATAAAGATTTCGGGCAAGCTCTTTCTGAGTAAACTAAAAGTTTTAGTTTGCTGAAGGAAGGGCTTGTCCGAAATCTTCTTTAACCAATTAATAAAAAATAGTCTATGCTTTATTGTAATTGTTATTTCTATAGTGTAAGGGGGGGCTTGATGTAGCTTCTCTTGCTTACAGCAACTAGGCTCAAACATGTCTAAAATGACAATAAACCCTGTTTGAAACCAAAGTTCAACAAATCTCACCAGTGAGTGCTGGCTATAAAGAATTTATTGTATACAAATTATAAATATGTAAAATAAATTTTAGCATATACAGTAGAACCTCCATGAGAGGACACTCATGCTAGAGGACACCTCTCTATAAAGGACAGTTTTCATTTGCAAAATTATCATTTTTACAATTTAGCAACTCTCTGGTAAGAACACACTTCTCCCTAAAAGGACACTTTGGCTCTGTAATTAGGTGTTGTCCTTTACAGGGAGGTTCTACTGTATTCTATATACAGTTACGAGCGTCATCCGTTCTTAATTCTTCATCTCCTAATCATTTGTCATCTCTGTCACCGTTTGCTTTTTTTTTGGAATGGCGCCCTCCTATTGGTTGGCTACGATCACGCCACCTTTGCCCCCCCCCCCTCGCTTTTTGTAACTATTTTGTTGGAGCGGATCGCTCCTTAAATAAATGCATATATTAGTTAATAACTAAATGGAATCCTCTCTTTCTTTTTCCCAGTAAGAGACGCCTATGGAAACCAACTAATATATGCATTTATTTAAGGCGCCAATTTATAATTGTAACAAATAGTATTTGAATAAAAACATTCAATCGGGTAAAACACGGGCGTTGCCCGGGTCATTCGGCTAGTATATATATATATTTAAATCTTTATTTTCGGTGTGTATATATATATAATTGACTATAGATGTGGTACTTCTAGGTCTCCTGTTGAAGAGCATATTGGGCCGAAAGCTTGAGAATGAGAATTGCTTATTGATTTTGTTAAGATAAATAATTTATTGCTAAGACTTCATGCTCGTGATACTCGAGAAGAGGCGTGATATAATACATACGATGAGGTCAGATGCCTTAACTTTTGGCTACCATTTGGAGTGTTCGATACTGTTGGACATCAGTGGACAAAGGTTAGAATTAGATTTTGGTATTTTTTTGTGAATACAGTAGAACTACCTCCCTGTAAAGGACAGCACCTAATTGCAGATCCAAAGTATCCTTTAGGGAGAGGTGTCCTCTTACCAGAGAGCTACTGAATAGCAAAAATGATAATTTTTCAAATGAAAACTGTCCTTTGTAGAGAGGTGTCCTCTAGCGCGGGTGTTCTCTCATGGAGTATGTTCTACCGTATATGCTAAAATTATGTAAGCAAAGAGGGTTACATAGCTTCTAGTGTGTGTGTGTGTGTTGACTTGTCTCACTGTGTGGTCCAGGAGAACAGCCAGGAAGTACAGGTGGTGGAGTCCAGTGCAGAAATGCAGATCAAGGGCACAGTGCAGGGTCGGGCGTTTGTCAGACCTCAGGCCACAGTGGGGGAAGCCATTCAGGTACCATCTCTCTCTGCTGCTGTTAGCTTGGAACGGCAAAAACTTTCTCTCCTATCTAATTTTTAAGGTGAAAACATTAGGCTTCCAGAGACAAGTTTATTTTGAAAAAAATTTAATTCAGATCTCTAGCTTTCAGGTATGAAAGCCCTTCTACAGATAGAAAATTTGATGTATATATTATATTATCAGATATTAAAAATAAAAAAGGCATCTCCTGACCACGAGCACATGTGCTTTTTAGATGGCAGAGCGCCATCTAGTGGAGCAAAAATAAACTAAACGTTTATTTAGCTTGCTCCGTGATATTTGGCCAACCCAATTTCTTGATTTATCAAGAAAAGCCATCCACGAACGCGTTTCGCGCTGTTGGCGCTCGTCAGCGTGGAGAAGGCTGTAACCACTGCGACCAAAAAATATTTTTGGTCCCAATGGCTTCCCGAGAAATCAGAAAATGGGTATTTGAGGCCAAATTTGCGTAAAGACGCTTAACTATTATCAGATATGTATGTATTATATTTTCAGATATTATTTTAGATAATTTCATAAATATGGGAAAGAAAATAAATTTTCATATTTAATTATTATTTTTAAAATATACAAATGCTGGAAAAACTTGCAAAAAAAATTTAGTATTCAGCTTGGCCACATCTAAATTCAGCAGCACAAGTAACCAAAAGTTGACCTTGTAAACATGTACTTCCATTACTAGCAGCTATCCACCATGGTTATAATGGCTTGTACTATGTATTGTTGTTTCTAATCCCCTTGTGGAAAGATTACACGAATTCCATGAGTCCATTCTCCTTGAGCTTTATCTCATGGAATGGGGTGTAGGGATGCAGCTTTCATTGATCATATGATCCAGGCACACTTTGGTGAAAGTCTGACTTTGCCTGTAATTTGAGGCCTGCTGTTGGTCTGCGACTTCTTATTCGTGAGAGTTATTCTGTTTGTTTAACAGCTGGTCTTCATATCTCTGAAGGTGGTTCCTCTATCCGCCAGCTGGGGATGCACCCTGTAGCAGTCAGCTCTGTCTAGGAGTACTATGTGTACTTGGGATCAGTTATATTGGAGCTTACAGCAATGTCATCCAACCTTTGTTGTTGTTAGAGTCCATCGAGTTTGACTTTTAGTGACTACATGGACAAATCTGTTAGTAAGCATCACTTGCAGCTCATGTAGGCTACACTGGGTTTGAATTGGGGATCTCTCAATCTACAGTTGAATACTCTACCACATACTTATACCCTCACACCTATATACCCAGTTTTAAGAGACTGGTGACCTTGGCAGAGTTTGTAGTGTAGAGATGGAAGGTGAACATTTAAACTATCTACAGTTGATCCTCACTCTACTAACATCAGCTTGTTATAACCAAGTTGGTAACCTACTTCAGACACATAATGAGAACAAACGGATTAGAAAATCCCTTGATGTTGGGAAAAATTGAATGAAGAGAGGAAGAACCGCAATGAGCTGGCTGGAAGGGGTCAAGAAAGCTACCAGAAGGTCATTAGATGAAATGTGAGTAATGGTCACTAACAGATCTAATTGGAAAATATTTGTCCATTTAGTCGCCAAGGGTCAAACTCACCTTGAAGGACACTAACAATAACCAAGTTGTTGCTATACTCATGGTTAAAGCAATTAGAACTAATACTCAGGACTTTAGAATTATGATATTGTAACAAAGTATTATTTTATTAGCAGAGTATAATTTTTTATGTTTATATTTGCTACTCTGTACACTTCCCTCTTGGCTTATCTTTTGTTTATCATTCATAGTTTGTTCTTGCCTGAAATAAATTGCTGTCTCATCCTGAAGTTTGTCTTCCCTAATATTCCACGTGGCAATATTATACCCAGTTTGTTGTTATAAAGGAGGCTATTATAATGAGATTCCACTGTGTTTGGTAAAAAAAAGCTGTTTTCCAATGTTTACCTAGAAGTCACATTACTATCACAGTCTTTCTTATCTCCACTCAATTATATTTGGGTGTTAAGTCTGTGGAGCTTGAGATTTTTGATGGTGTTTGCTGAGTAGAGCTCATCATTGGATGAGCTAATGCAGTCAATGATGTGGTTTAAGGTTACTTAGTACATAGTGGGAAAACCTTGCAACCATTCAGGAAGGTCATTGTCCGTAGATGACAAGACTTACAGTCATGGACAAAACTTAAGGAAGTTGTACCTTTCAGCATGTATATCGGGATTCAGACAATAGCTCTGAAAGATACACTCATGGACAAAACTTAAGGAAGTTGTACCTTTCAGCATGTATATCGGGATTCAGACAATAACTATGAAATATATTACAATGACCTTTATTGAAGACATACGAGATAACCAAGTGTGAACAACCTCTGTCTCCTTAAAAAAAAAAAAATAGACAACTGGTGACTACTTCATTAGGTTCATGAGTGTAGGTCTGGAATTCAAAGACTGCTGTTCCCTCTCTTGTGGAATTGAACCCAATACTTACCAGGGCATGCTACATCACCCACTTTTGGTCATGTTTACCCTCAATTATAGATTATAAACACAAGGTAAAAAGATTTGTATCTGGATTATTTGGATTTGTTTTTTTTACCTTGTGCTCTGAAGTGTTGTTAAAAAATAAAAACTGTTTTATGATAAAAAAAATATATATATATAGAGGCCTCATAGAAAAAAGGTCCACTGCATAGAATTTTAAAGCCATCTCCCAACAAGAGTGCGGTGTGTGGCCAGGCCTTGAAGCAGGACATATTCCGCAGTCTGCTGGTGAGACTGGAGATCCAGTGTGGGGACCTGCTAGCCATAGATGAGGAGCACCACGACCCGGAGGTGATCCATGAGCTGCCACACCGGGCACATGCCCCTCTCCCCCACTCTGGGGGCCTCACTGTCTGTGACTACCTCTTCCATGGGGACAGCCCCTCAGACTCTATCCAAGTCTTCCACGACCTCCTGTACATCTCAGTGCCTGAGACTGACATCTGTATCGCCCCCCTGGAGAACTCCCCCAGTGAGTACCTTCCCTGACCACCTCACTCTCTGGAGACTTACTCTGAATCTCTCATTTTTAAAACTCAATCATATCATGATAAGGCACAATTTGGATTATAAACACAAGGTAATAAGACCAAATCCAAATAAATAAATAGTGTGTGATGTTTCAGTAACAGCGTTGTTACTATCTTCAGACAAAAGTACTGAATGAGAAATTTTACCTGTCTGAAGATGCTAACAACAGTTACCGAAACATCACACACTATTTATTTATTTATTTGGTCTTATTACCTTGTGTTTATAAATCATATCATATTTCCCTATTGTATTTTAGCCGAGTGGTAATTTGGAACAGCTGACAAAATCTATTTTTATGGTTTACACAGAAATAAAAATTATTCGGGCCTAAAATAAAAGTAACTTAACACACAGAAACGCATATACTCAAACGATACAACAAAAATAAAAAGGAAGAACGTAAATACACGATTAGTTATAACAAAACCAGTACTTATCTTTTGTTCCAGTGTTGATAAGGAGCGGACCGGGGTTACACAGGTATGTGAGGAGATCATCAGACACAGAGAACGCTTTAAGCGTTTCCACACAACTAACTCTTCAAAGAACCTTCTTTATCTAGAAACATGGCCATATTTGTACAATCAGAAGGGTGGGAGATCAGTTCGCTAAACAACATTCTTCCCACATAACTGATAAGCTTAAACTGCTTGTTTTGTCAAATAATTTTATACAGCCACTTTGGAAGATTTCAGGAATCCCTGGTGGATCACATGGGATCAAAGCTGCTTGGACTGATGAAGGCCTTGGTTGCCAGTTAGGCTTTCAATTTGCCAAAGCAGCAAGACACAATTTTTAACCAGAGAAATGTCTTTATGAGCAATTTCCTGCCAGCAAAATGGCTGTAAACTTCTGAAAATGTGTGAGCTGTGTCTGACTGAAATATCACCCATAGTGTCTTTAGTGACTTAACATCAAAGTTAATCTGAGTTTTCATTACTGCTGGGGGACAAAGGTATCTACAGTTTTATTTCACTGTTGTTTTAGTGTCCTTTAAGTTGACTTTAGGTGACACTATGGACAAATATTCTCCAATTTGATCTGTTAGCGACCATTACTCTCAGATCATGTAGTGACCTTCAGGTAGCCTCCTTGACCCATTCTAGCCAGCTCATTGCAGGTCTTTCTCTCTTCTTTCAAATTTTTCCTAGCATCTTTTCCAAACCATTTAGTCTCATTTGTGTTCAAGATGGTCAGTCTTAAGATTGGTATCTGCCATGATTAGTTTAAGATTGAAATATTTATGGCACTCTGAGTAGCTTTCTCCATGTCCATATTTCAAAAGCTTCAATTTTTTTTCTTTATTTTTTTCTGAGAGTCCAGTTCTCACATCTATAAGTGACCACAGGGAATACCAATGCTTCTACAATTCTCTTCTTTGTCTTGAATGCAATGTCTTTATCTTTCATCATTTTGTACAGTTTAATTACACTAGATTATATACCTTAATTCATCCAAGCTGAGATTTGGATATGCCCAATCCTCTCCAGAAGGTCTTTTATCTTCCTGAAAAAGAGTTCAATAGGTTCTAGATTCGAGGCACACATCACAAAAACTTCTTATTGACACCACTCTATGAACAAACAAACAGGCCACCACCACCCATCTTTCTACCACATTGTTACCATACAAAAGGAATATAGAAGAAGAAACACAAGTTAGGGAGAAGAGTTTTTTTTTTAATAAGAGGACGATATCGTACAAGACGTCCTTCTATGGGTACAAAATGAAAGTGTATATATACAGTTAGAACCTCCATGAGAGAACACTCGCGCTAGAGGACACCTCTCTATAAAGGACACTTTTCATTTGCAAAATTGTGATTTTTACTATTTATCAACTCTCTAGTAATAGGACATCTCTCCCTAAAGGACACTTTAGCTCTGTAATTAGGTGTCATTCTTTACAGGAAGGTCCACACCACCAAAACTCTCAAGCTTTACAAGCTTGATACCTTAGTGTGATTGAGTGGAGATAAGAAAGAAGACAGGAAGGTCCTACAGTATATATATAAACCATTGCCACTCGTGTTAATTCTGTACCCATAGAAAGACATCTTGCCTGAAAACTTGTACCTCCCTGACTTATGTTTGTTTTTCTATAGTGAATAGAGAGATTGTGCTCAAGGAGCATAAACTAATGGAATTCGTGTAAGCTTTACACAAGGGGATAAGAAACAACAACAATTTATTGTTGTCTTAACACAAGGAACATCTATTCTACACATGTCTGTGATGTTAGAGCCACATGGTAAAATGCCTGTTATTCTCCAAAATATTAAAAATCATTAAAAAACATTTTTAAAAAATTGTGCTACATAGAACATGTTAAGTTTCTACAAACCACAATGTAGTGGAATAACAAATGAGACAATTCACACACACCAATATTTTATTTACAAGAAAGTGTAAACAAAGAGATACAATAACACTTTATGATATTAATAAAAAACATAGAAATGGTTATAAAATACAAGTTTTTACATTTTTATAAAATTTCTTTATCAAAATACACTTTTGACTACAAACACACACTCTCACCAAACACAAAATAACTCTATTATATATACAGTTACGAGCGTCATTCCTCATCGGCCTCTGTCACGGTTTGCTTTTTTTTTTTTTTGGAATGGCGCCCTCCTATTGGTTGGCTACAAACACGCCACCTTTGCCCCCCCCCCATTTCTGTAACTATTGCTATTGTGTTGGAGCGGGTCGCTCCTTAAATAAATGCATATATTAGTTAATAACCAAATGGAATCCTCTCTTTCTTTTTCCCAGTAAGAGACGTCTACAGAAGCCAACAGTACATAGACAGATAAAGCACATAGGCTATAGTTATTAACTAACATATGCATTTATATAAGGCGCCAATTTATAATTGTAACAAATAGTATTTGAATCAAAACATTCAATCGGGTAAAACACGGGCGTTGCCCGGGTCATTCGGCTAGTTTACATATATATACGATGCATTAGCGTGTAATCTGTTATAAGATATTTCAACTATTTTAGACAGGTATGAGTCTAACGCGCACGACTCTTTTTGAAGGGCCTGGCCTTCCCATTATTTTATCATTGTAGTAAGGGCAGTAGAAAATTGATTTATTTTAAAAATAATCATATACGTGTCAAAATAGTTTAAATTTCTTATATACCGTTAAACCTGTCTATAGTGCCCCCTCTTGGGACTCACCAAAATAGGGTGCTATAGACAGGTCACTTTTAATGTAAATCGCATCGTACTACGTATTTAAAATCAAGCGCTATAAAGAGGGAGGCACTATTTAGAGGGGACGCCATAGACAGGTTTAACTGTATATTTATATATATACAATAGAACCTCCCTTTAGCACACACCCCACTAGCAGACACCTCTCTACAAAGGACAATTTTCATTTTCAAAATTACCATTTTTACTATGTAACAACTCTCCGGTAAGAGGACACCTCTTCCTTAAGGACACTTTGGTTCTGCAATTAGGTGTCCTTTACAGGGAGGTAGTTCTACTGTATTAGAAACAAAAAAAGGGGCATATCCTGACCACTCACATGAGTAATTTAGATGGTAGAGCGCCATCTAGTGTAACATATTTACATATATGCTGATGTGTGGCCAGATGTCCAGACCCTCCTACAGCAGCCAGAAGAAGACAAACTCTCAGCTCATCCTAGAGAATGGAATTTGGGTAAGTAACACCTCTCTTCATTGAATATAAGAAAATTGTCTTCATCTTTCTCATCTCCACACTGGATGAAGTAGAATGCGTTTGCCTTTGTCATCAAGACTGGGAGCACTACTTAGCAAGAAAATTGTGAAATACAATTATACAAAGGACAGTTTTCACCTGAAAAATTACCATTTTTACTATTTAGCAACTCTCCTGTAAGAGGACACCTCTCCCTAAAGGATACTTTAGCTCTGCAATTAAATATTTCCCTTTATAGAGGGAGGTTTTACTCTAAATGTTCAATTAAAGTATACTGTGTAATTATTGTTTACAAAATACAGTAGAACCTCCGTGAGAGGACACTCGTACTTGAGGACACTTCTCTATAAAGGACAGTTTTCATTTGCAAGATTACCATGTTTACTATTTAGTAACTCTCTGGTATGAGGACATCTCTTCCTAAAGGCCTTTTGACTCTGTAATTAGGTGTCCTTTACAGGGAGGTTCTACTGTATATACTTTTTAGTGGTGTGGTAATGATACTTTACAAGGTTTCAGTTAAGAAGGCAAAAAAATGGGCTAAAAAATTTGTGATCAAGATCACTTTAATGCTTTCATTTGAAAAAGGAAGAATAAAATTCAGGTAAAGAGTTTCTTTATATTTTGGTTTTTGCAAGCTTTTGAGCAAATTTTCTGCTCTTGCCCTTTGAAGAGCAGAAAATTTGCTCGAAAGCTTGCAAAAACAAAATTAAAAGAAACTTTACCTGAATTTTATTGTTCCTTTTTCAAATAATTTTTAGGTAATTATTGCTCACATAAAATGCTTTAATTTCTTATATATAGATGACATGTATTTGTCTTATACTCATAAATAATCTGTGTTACATTGTCAATGAATTATATAAGAATGTTGTTGCAGTGCCTCTGCTGGGAGCGTCTGTGGTGGGGGTGGTGGCCAGCACTCTCTACCTCCTCTACTCCTCCCACTCCTGAATAAAACCTTTGTTTTTTAAAAAAGAAGTGTTACTGTTGGCATTTATTTACAACAGCAAACTACTCCTCAAAGTCTATCAGCTGGTTGGAGAATGGTGGAGAGTCCGTGGGGTTGGGAAGGGAGAAGTTATCAAGGAGGTCCATGATGGAGTCCGTAGTCTGATGCTCCTCCTCTACCAGGATGGTACAGGCTGGCGGAGGTTCCCCTGCACCAGGTCTGAAGGACTCGGCTACCTGCGCTGCTGTAGGTCGGGTGTGCTCCAAACCCAGCATGCCTCGCAACACCTGCATCTGGGACTCACTCAGCAGGCTGGAGTCTAGCTGGCTCCACCAGGTCTCTACATGGCAGTTGTAGGGGGTGGGGGCAGGTTGGCATAGCTGCAGCACATCTCTTGGTGGACAGGATTCTTCTTACATGTGTGTAAGCACAATTCATCGCCCTCAAATGTGAGCTAGCAACTGAAGGGACTTTAGGGCACAACACTTTTAATTTAAAATATAGTTTTTTTTTTGTTTATCCCTAGTAAAAGTGGTAAAGGCCATGATAATCATGGTGAGTAGAAGAAGGCAACTGCTTTTACTGTAAGTGCACTACATGTCTACACATGTGAAAAGCTGTTAGACTTTGCACTTACAAATGTCCAGAGCCCCGTTTGGTTACTTGCACTTGGTGGTGGGGTTGGACTTTTGCAAAAATCTCGGGGGGCCATTGGAAGATTTTTTTAAAAATCAGCAAAAGTGCCCAATGCGGGAATCGAACCAGGGTCGTAGCGGTCGAAAACCAACAGCTTAGACCATCCTTCCACCAAACCCCTTAAAATACAGTACGTTACTAAAACACTAGTTGATAACCCGGGGCGCATCCCCAGGTGGCAGATAGGGGAACAACCTTCAGATATGAAGGCCAGCTGCCAAACAAGCAGAATGACGGACCAATAAGCAGTCACAGACCAACAGCAGCATTGTTAGAAAGAGGAGAAAGACCTCTTTAAAAATCCTGAGTTCAACTAACCCGGTTGATGGACCTTAGCAAAGGTTCATCTCCAGGGATACAGAGGAGCTGCGTCTGTGCTTATGTGTTGGTCTTATTACCTTGTGTTTCTAGCTAACAATGCTGTTACCGAAACGTCACACACTATTAATTTATTTGGATTAAATCTTATTACCTTGTGTTTCTAATCTATAATCCAAATGTACGTCATCATATGTATTAAAAAAATATCCAACAGAAAAATAAGCAAATACTAATTAGGGCCTGTCCTCTCCCCAGAAAGTGGAGATATCCCCCTCATTGGCTTCTTACCCAAAATTCTTCTTAATCAATGTTGTGCCAATAAATGTTGTAATTCTATTGTGGCTTTCAGTTTGGTTAATTATAGTTACATACACTCCTAATATCTAATCAGTGTTCATAGAATGGTATTTTGGATAAAACTATTAAGCACAAGGTGACAAATCCAAATAGCTAAATTGTACACAACATTCCAGTAACAAAGCTACAAGAAAATAAGACCTAATCCAAATAAATTAATAGTGTGCGACATTTCGGTAATAGCGTTGTTACCATTCTCAGACAAAAGAATAAATCAAAATAGAGGAGAGCTTCAGATCCTGAACTCTTTAGAATAGTATCTTCAAGTATTATTATCTCTAGTACCGTGGTACAGGCCATGATAATCATGGGTTGGTAGAAGTTGGCAACTGCTTTTACTGTAAGTGCACCACATGTCTACACATGAGAAAAGCAGTTCGACTTTGCACTTACAAATGTGCCAGAGCGCCGTTTGGTTACTTGCACTCGCTGGTGGGGTTGGATGGTGGGCCATTGGGGCATTTTTTTTTAAATCAGAAAATAGTGCCCAATGCGGAATTCGATCCCGGGTCGTAGCGGTCGAAAACCAATGGTTTAGACACCCTTCCACAGACCCCCTAAAATCTTCAAGTGATGACATCAACATTGAGATATTCATTTTGGAATTTTTCAGCTCTTAGGAAAAATAACTTCTTAGGTCCATTGAAGTCTATCAAAAATAATAAAGCACAATTTGGATTATAGATACAAGAAAATAAGACCTAATCCAAATAAATTAACCAAAACATCACACACAAATTATTTGAGTCTTATTATCTTGTAGTTCTAATCTATAATCCAAATTGTGCTTATCAGTAACAAAGCTGCTATCTAACCATCACATAAATTAGGGATTTGGTCTAGTCACCTTGTGATTATTATCTATAATCCAATTACTATCTATTAATGTTTCTGGATAAATTTATAACAAAAAAAGGTAGTTACACAAGGTAATAAGACCAAATACAAATAAATAAATAGTGTTTGATAAGGCACTATTTGGATTATAGATTATAAACACAAGGTAATAAGACCATATCCAAATAAATAAATAGTGTGCAACATTTCGGTAACAGCATTGTTACTATCTTCAGACAAAAGTACTGAATGGTAGAAGGAATAACTACTTAGGTCCATTGAATTCTATAAAAATGAAGATGGTAACAACGCTGATACCGAAATGTCACACACTATTTATATATACGAATTTGGTCTTATTACCTTATGTTTATAATCTATAATCCAAATTGTGCCTTATCACAAGGTACTCTGATATTATGTATTAATTTATTTAGATTTGGTCTTATTACCTTGTGTTTCTAAATGGTGTGAGATAGTACAGTAACAACATTGTTACCATCATCAGACAAAAGTACTGAATGTGGTAGAATGATAGCCCATCTACTTTTTAAAACTCATTGTAACTTTTAGTTATTTTGGTGAAAATTCTATTTAATATTATTTTTATTAATTTGATTTAATGATAATGTACAATTTGGATTATAGATTAGAAACACGTGGTAATAAGACCAAATTGAAATACATAAATATTGTGACATTTCGGTAACGATGCTAATACCGGAACATCACACACTATTTATGTATTTGGTCTTGTGTTTCTAATTCAATTTGAAAAAAAAAAAATATATTGTCTCAAAACTTTTTAATGGACCTAATATATTACAGTATTTAGATAATAAAAAGGTATATATTGGATTGAAACAAATGCCAATACAGTAGAACCTCCATGAGAGGACAGCTCTCTACAAAAGACAGTTTTCATTTGCAAAATTACCATTTTTACTATTTTGCAACTCTCCGGTAAGAGGACACCTCTCCCTAAAGGACACTTTGCTTCTGCAATTAGGTGTTGTCATTTACAGGGAGGTTCTACTGTTTATGCCTTTTTATTATCTAAATATTTAAATATATGGATGGCTCCATATTCTTGTATATTCCAGTATATAAATTTCAAATGCTAATTTAAGAAACTCTTTGCTTTAATTCAATAGCAACCACATTGATCCTTAGTGCCAGGTCATTGGTGGGAACAAACCACGGACTTACCCAGAGTATGACCAGTCCCAAGGAGTAGACGTCATTGGCCAGGGTGGGATGGAGGTCCAGGATGGGGGAGAAAGGCAGTACATGGAGGGGAGGACCCAGGATAGTAGTCAGGGGACTCAGGGCCCCGTGGGTGAATCCCCGAGTATGGAAGGCCTCCAAGATGTCAGCTAGGGATTCCACCAGGGGCAAGGCCTCCACCCCATGGGGGCAGCAGGAAGAAGCAAGAACAGGCAGTCTGACCCCAGGGCAGGGATAGAGCACATAGCCCAGGGCAGCTTTCTTCTTGGAGAAGAACACTGCAGTGGGGTTCAGCACACCCTCCAGCTGGTCCTCCATGGCAAACTTGGAGTTCCACTCCAGCACCTTCTCTAGGAAGTCTTCTTTGGCAGGAGAGGCTACCAGGCTGTGTTCCTGCAGCACTTACATTGGAAATCTACTGCACATGACCAAGCTACATATAACCAAGTTGCTGTTATAATGAGGGGTTCCTCTCTGTAGTTGACCATTCTGGGATTCATAGAAAGTAGAGTAGAACCTCCATAAGAGGACACCTCTCTACAGTAGAACCTCAATGAAAGGACACTCACGCTAGAGGACACCTCTCTAAAGGAGAGTTTTCATTTGCAAAATTACCATTTTTACTATTTTGACACTCTCTGGTAAGAGAACACCTCTCCTCCCTAAAGGACACTTTGGCTCTGCTATTAAGTGTCCTTTACAGGGAGGTTCTACTGTATAGGAAACTAGACAAAAGAAAACTCCTCTGTACCATCAAGACCCAATGCCAGCAAGAATGGAAATCTAATGCTGCACATGATTGGTACAGAGCAGGAGGGACAACACCAGTTCTGTCCTCCCAAGGGAACAGCAGTCCTTGACTTAAGTCTGGTCATCTATGGACAATGACATTTCAGAATGGCTGCAAAGTTTTCTCACTATGTCCTAAGTGCAATTCTCAACCTGCAATCCCAAACCATATCATTGACTGTATTGGATCATCCATTGATGAGCTCTACTCATCCCCAGCAGACACTATCAACAAGCTCTACAGGATTGACATCTCAATATGATTGTTGAGTGGATATAAGAAAGAAAGAAGTGATAATATGGCTTTCTAAGTAGACAATACTTGCTACAGTCATCCTCTATGGGACTGAACTTTTGGTTCACTCTAGTATTTTTTTTTGGAAATTATGATTTAAAGACTCACAAATAGTAAGTATAAAAAAAGGGGGTTGGTGTAAGGATGATCTAAACCGTTGGTTTTCGACCGCTACGACCTGGGTTCGATTCCCGCATTGGGCACTTTTTTTATGATTGAAAAATAAAATGCTCCAATGGTCCCCGATTCTTGCAAAAGACCAACCCCACTAGCGAGTGCAAGTAACCAAACGGGGCTCTGGCATATTTGTAAGTGCAAAGTTGACCTGCTTTTCACATGTGTAGATATGTGGTGCACTTAGAGTAGAAGCAGTCACCTACTTCTACCCACCATGATTATGATTATTGTGGCCTGTACCACGTGTTCTAGGGATAAGCAAAAAAAAAAAAAGTGTAAAAGAAACTTTTTGCTTTATGATTTCACACTTTTTTAAAATTAGATCCAGGCGATTATATACCCCAACTTACAATTAGGTTTGTTGTTGTTGTTTCTTATCCCCTTGTGTAAAGATTACACGAATTCCATGAGTTCATGCTCCTCGAGCATTAGGTTTGTAAAAAATGGGAATAGTCATTATAATCCTAGTAGAAACATAAGGTAACAAGACCAAATTAATGAAAGGTTTCAGTTAGAGCAATATAACCAAAACATCACACACTATTTATTTAGTTGGATTTTTGTCCTTTACCTCTCTAATCTATAATCTAAATTGTATCTTATTGTAATCAGTACCAGAGAGAATTGTCCACACAGGTCAATTGTAAGAGAGAGGCCAGTAAACTACCACAATGTGGGTCACTGACCTGAAGGAGGGTTGGACTCCCAGCAAAGTAAGTCAGCACCAGGTTCTCTGCCAAGACTTCCCCTTCCTTGAAGTACTTGTGTTCCCAGTGGGGTTTGACCAGTCCACAGTACTTCTGCAAGTCACAGCTTGAAACCAGACTATGTACAGAGTAGGGCTGAACGACTCACAGTGTAGAGGTGTAAATTCAGTTCTGGGTAATCCAGAGATAGCTCGGGGAAGTAGCGTTCCTCCAATTCTGACAGGTTCTTCTGGTGGGGGGACACACCAACACAAGGTTGAACATGATCTTGAAATGATTCTGTCTAGCTCTAACCAATCCTCCCACAGTTTATTTCTGAAGCTCCTGTTATTTCTTTGAGATTATAATCTCAAACATTCGAGGGGATGGAGAATTTCTGACTTTCTTTTTGAATTCAGCGTGAAAAATTACAATATAAACACTTTCATTGTTTCATATGCAAAAGAAAAAGTTTTTTGTAGACCCATAATCTCACATTTCCTATAATAAATAATCTCCTAAGATATATTGCAAAAAGTTCAAGAAAAACTGAGAAATGTTTCTTTTATTATAGCGATATAAAACCCAGAGTCTTTCGAATTTCATGATTCTTCTACAGGTATCACTCTAATGAATCTCAAGAATATTTATGGGCAAATGGATTTAATCAGGTTAACATTCATTAGAGATACACCTATAAAAGATGTGTACCCAAATTGTAGCTAATCATAGAGATAAGGAAAAAATCTCTCAAGTTTTGTTCCCATTGAAACCTGCCACCAATGGTATCAACACTTACCAGATGGCCATCTTCTTCCAGTAGCATGAGGTGGAGTTCTTTCAGGATGTGGTCAATCTCTGCAGTGATAGCGGCTAGTTGTTCATGGCTCCCTTCATCCTGGACCATTCCCTCAGTTGGCCTGTGTTTGGTCCTTGTTGGATAATATGGAGGAGTTAAATTCTATTAATATAAAGCAACAATTTATTGCATTTATTTGCCAATCCAATTATTCAATCCAAAATATGCCTTTTTACTATCTAATGATTTAAGTATGGAGAAATACTTTGCAGAAATTCTTGTGGTAATTAAAACTTTCTTAATAATTCAATTGCTTTATGAAAACACCCCTTCCAAATTACCTACTTTCTTTTTCTTCTCTTCTTCCTTATCTCCACTCAATCATATTAGGGTATCAAGTCTATAGAGCTTGAGATTTGACATCCATAATGATTGGGTGAGATAGAATGCATCTGCTTTTGTCATTAAGACTGGGAACACTACTTAGTGGCAGACCGACTTAGCTCCAAAAGAAATGACCGCCTCCAACATGAGGAGCAGACGCCATGTGCAGCCGCTCCTAACATGGAGTACAAACTCATCCTATATCCCTGGATCAGGAGCCCTTACAGGGTACTATCAGCCAGGCGAGTTGAGTCCAGGTTTTAGCGAGCTTGTTACTGCTCCCCCCCCTCCTTTTTCATCCGGACTTGGGACCGGCAAAGGCAGAGTTATTACCTACTTTAATTTAACTGACTATAACCCTGAAACATATCTTAGCCATCAAAGGCTGAGAAGCATTGAGAATGGATAGAAACACTTAAAATCAAAAATACTTAATCAAGTATTCTCTGCAAAAGGTTTCTTCACCAATTAATTAGTATTTGCAAGTTTTCGAGTTAAATTAACTCTTCTACAGAGACAAAGTGTCCTTTAAGGAGAGGTATCCTTTTTCTGGAGTTACAAAATAGTAAAAATGGATAATACAGTAGAACTACCTCCCTGTAAAGGATGCTTAATTGCAGAGCCAAAGTGTCCTATAGGGAGAGGTGTCCTCTTAACGGAGAGTTGCTAAATAGTAAAAATGGTAATTTTGAAAATTAAAACTGTCTTTTGTAGAGAAGTGTCCTTTATCACGAGTGTCCTCTCATGGAGGTTGTACTGTATCAGATTTCTTCAGTAGAGGTTAGTGCAAAGTGAGAAGAGGGAGAGTAATACATACCAACTTATCAAGAAACCCATTTTACACATCCAGAACAACAAAGTATATTTGTTATAGCACCTCTAGCAGGTCCTGTTGGTCAGCCAGCTTGTGCCTGAGACGGGACTTGAGACTTCGCAGGGAGGTCCGGCAAGCTGTCAGTCCATCCAGGCTGGGATTGAGGCCAAAGTTCTTGCTGATGTGCCTGAGTCTGGGCTGGAAGATGTGGATGTAGTCCCTGTGGAGCTTTGACAGGGTCCGGTGCTTGGACTCCAGCTCCTTCAGTACCAGCTGGACTAGTGCTGCCACAGCTTCCTTCTCTCCTTCTTTCTGCACACCACCTTATCCACTCACCACTCACTCTCTATTTTTTACTGTATTGGCTCATCTATTAATGAACTCTACTCATTTATCCCCAGCAGACACCATCAACAAACTCTACAGGCTTGATACCCAAATATTATTATTTTTTAAATTATCCCTAGTACATGTGGTACAGGCCATGATAATCATGGTCGGTAGAAGTTGGCAAATGCTTTTACTGTAAGTGCACCACATGGCTTCACATATGAAAAGCAGATACCCTAATATGATTGATTGATAAAGTGGAAAGAAGAATAAGATTTATTTTTTATTATATTGACTCATCCATTGATGAGCTCTACTCATCCCCAGGAGACACCATCTCAAGCTCTACAGGCTTGATACCCTGATAAGACTGTGGGAGATAAGAAAGAATATTTATTTTTTACTGTATTGGCTCATCCATTAATGAATTCTACTCAGCATCCCCAGCAGACACCATCTCAAGCTCTACAGGCTTGATACCCTAATATGATTGAAGTTACTTTTTAAAATGAGCATTCTTCTCCTAACTTATAATTTAACAAAATCAATAATGCATCCAGGACTAAGTTTCTTGTATAACATTTTATTTCTCAAAGCTTTCGGACTTTATACAAAAATACTCATTTTTATTTATACATGTTATACATACATTATTATACATGTCATAATTTGTATATAACTAGATGTAACCCCACCACAATATGTATGCAATGTATGATCTAAAGATTTTAATAAAAGCTAGGCCTAGCGAATCTGGAGAGAAAGGCCATCAGAGAAGAAACAATCATTAGCAGGTTTTCATTATCCAGGAAGCAAAAGTTATTACCCAGGAACAAATAAAACTGAGTTCAAGAACCTTCTTCTTCTGGGAGCATGTTAAAACAAGACAAAGACAAAGGACTAGCTAAGATCCAATCAGAGTCCAGCAGAACTAGCTAAGATCCAATCAGAGACCACCACGAGACGGGAATCATCCAATGAGAGCACTGATGAGTTAACGAGTTAAATCTCGGACTCAAGTTAGTTAGTTAGGAACTCGGCACCATCGCAACAAGTTAGGAGCTCGACAGCACAGCAAGCAGTACGCTTCAAGCCCTACTCATCTCATCCAGATAAGTCCAATCTTCAATATGTGAATAATCTGACCACTAGTCAAATACGTCAATAGTCTAGCCCCTCTTTCCCTTGATCGCTGGCCTATATTCCTCAATCCAATCCTGTGTCCTTTCTCGTTATTTTCCCCTGTGAGAAAACTTTACCATTTCAGCCAAAACGACTGCGCCCACATCAACCACCAAGTAAGTCCACAGGGTCTTACAACTTACAACAAACAACCATCCAAACCCAATCAAACAATCACCCAAAAAGTCCCCGATATATTACAGAGAGTCGACAGGATTCGACATACATATGCTCTAGTGAGATATGTTTTTGTTTTGTCCTAGAGTGCAAGTAATATATTTTACTATAAGTACAAAGTAATAAGATCAAATCAAAATAAATAAATATGTGTGATGTTCCGGTAACAATGAATCTACTCAGTCAGTACTTTTGTCTGAAGATGGTAACAACACTGTTACAGAAACATCACACACTATTTATTTGGATTTGGTCTTATTACATTGTGTTTATAATTTATAATCCAAATTGTGCCAATCATTTTACTATGAGTAGAATAAATGCATTAATTGGGATGTATAACCTTACTATAGCATCCCTTGAGATTTCATTATACCACAACCAAGTTGGTGTTAATAAAGGAAGAACAAGGTTCCATTGTATGTGACTGATAATGGTCTTCTTCTTTCTTATCTCCACTCAATCATATTAGGGTATCAAGTTGTGACCCTTGATGTTTGACAACCATCATGACAGGGTGAAGTAGAATGCGTTTGTCATTAAGACTAGGAGCACTACTCAGTGGCAGGCCGACTTAGCTCCAAAAGAAATGGCCGCCTCTGACATGAGGAACAGACGCCATGTGCAGCCGCTCCTAACAAGAAGTACAAATGCTGCTCATCCTGTATTCCTGGATTAGGAGCCCATACAGGGTACTATCAACCGGGCCAGCTGAACCCAGGTTTTTTTAGCGAGCTTGTTACTGCTCCCCCTCCTCTTTTTTCATCCGGGCTTGGGACCAGCAAAGGCGGAGTTCTGATAATGGTGACAGGTGAAAGCAATCAATATAGAAAGGATCATGCTAGACACAGCCGGACCCAACTTACAGGGTCATAAGCTGCCATCTCTAGTTCAATGGAGGAGATGACTTGTTCGAAGGCCTTGATGAGGGGAGTTACATCGAAAGCCTCAGTGGGAGGCTCCAGGTTGGATTCCAGGGGCAGGTGCTATACACCCAGCCAACAACATGGTCCTTCTTCATACATTTTAAGTACAACAACAACAAATGGCTTTTATTAGGGCCCATTGCCCTGTATGGATTCACCATATAACAACAGAATAATAGTCATTTTTTCTCCCTTCCCCATGTGTACGTGAGCCTTTGTTTGAAAAGGTATTTATTTACACATCTGTTCTAAAACTTTCCTCACTACCTCTTTTGCATATGAATCTATTTACAATTAATCTGTAGAAATTATCGAGTTCTATTGCTATATTTTTCTTTTATGAAATAGTTCTCAGCATCTTCAGTGGGTTGCTAAATCTCCAGAAGGTGTTTTTAAGAGTTTTTTCTCTTTCTTTACCTAGATATTTGCATTCTATGATATAGTGGGAGATTTCATCAGATATCATATTTCCACAAATCCTGCATTGAATGTTTTCCTTTTTGATGATGAGAATATGACTTTCTCTATCTAGAGTTGAAGTAATTCTAGTCCGTAAACTGAAGGTTATTATCACATTTTAAGTAATATATTTTAATACTAGATTTCAAGTACTATATATTGTTGTGTGTCAACAAGCGACCGACCGGAAATGCACGTGACGCTACAAAATTAAAATTTTTTTTTTTTTTTCAAATTAAATTTTTTTCCTAAATTTAATTTTTTATTTATTTGTTTATCAGAGAGGCGACACCACAGAGATAACAGGCACAGATTGTATTTTGACCACAGACCACCGTTTTCGTGGAATGAAAACAGATGCAACGTGCCAGTTATCGTTTTGACCTCGAGCATTTTTATTATTTTTAGTTTTCTATTTTTTTTCTCTTGACCGGCAACGAAGATGTCTTGTGCCAGATCAAACCCTCCCAACGGCTACCCCGCTGAGCATCGGACCTCAACAACCCTCCAGAACCCGACCCCAAACCCAGCCCTGGAACGGGCCATGGTAACCATAGCCCACCAGGACAATGTGATGCAGCTCACCAATAAACTGAGTTTTATATCCCCACTTCAGCCTCATCACATGGTGGAGAGCAGTGTCGGCCCAGCACCTCAAGCCACGAACATAAACATCGGCTACGGAGAAACGCCGTGCTTCAACCCGGAGGAGGAAGACATCGAGGACTACGTAGAGGAATTCAAGACGTGGCTGACGGCGAGCAAAGTACCGAAGGGAGACTGGACAAAGGCCCTAGTACGGCGGCTTCCACTCGACGGCCGCGAATTCATCAAGTGCAGGTTTGACCCTTCAGCCGCACTTGAAGACGTCCTGGAAGCGCTGAAGCTTCGCTACCCAAGGAACGACGGCCGGGCACGTAGCAGGGGCAGCGAGTTAAAGAAGATGAGACGGCCCCAGTCCACAGAGGATACGGGGAAATACCTGATGAACCTGATTACGGCCCACGCGACGGCAGGTGAATTTTCGCCGTTTAATTCAAGCAAGGAGGCATTGTGGGCATTGGCCCCAAAAGACTGCCTACTACTGGCAGCCTCGTGGAGTACCACGCGGAACCCAGAAGAGGCCGACCTCCTACAGGCAGCGAAATTCCTCGACGAGACGAATAAATGGAGCAAGGAACGGACGGAGGCAAGTACAACGACGAGTGTGGAAAAAACTACGAGGACGACGGAAGGGTGGGAACGAAACCCAAGGACCGAAACGCCCATGGAAAAGGCAAGAAGATTTATGCTACCGGACGGGACGCCAAGATGCTTCACTTGTTACCAGACGGGGCACAAGCACTGGGATTGCCCGAAAAGGAGGCCACGTGGTAAGTACAATTTTGCCTCTAATCCTGTGGTGGAAGTTTCAAATAGTGTAGAGAGCGTACCACGTGTATTTTCCGAGGTTACTGGTAACACCAATCGCATAATCTTTAGGGTAAAGGACAACCGGGGGTTAACGAAAAACAGACATTAAATAAGGTACCAATAAAAAAATCCACTTTAGAAATAGGGGGTACAGCAATGGAGAAATTCCGTTGGTCAGGTATGACAAATTTCTGCTTAATCACACACATAAATGAGTCACATGTAGGAAAACTGATTTTCGATTCAGGGGCAAATGTTAGCTGCATAGACGAAGGAATAGCCAACGCACTGGGATGTACTAGAATGCCTTCTAAATTACTTATACGGGGAATAAGTGGGTCAGTAGTCTCGAACACGTGCACATACTTGGAGGTCAACATTGATGGTTTCGACATATGTGGCAGGTTCACCATAATTCCAGGAAACGGGGAGAAGATTATTTTCGGCGTCGATATTCTAACAAACTATCATTGCAAAATTATGTTTAGAGACGAATCGGTAGAATTGTATAGGCCAAAAATAGGCACGGTCGACCACGTGGTAGAACTTAACGAAGAACGGGAACTTGAGAGGTTAGGTACAATTACGAACGATCGGAAAAACCCCAAACAAAAATACTGCATACTAGACGACCTTGAAATTGCACCACGTTGTAAAACGAGGGTTAAGTTAAAAGGGCCAACAGTAATGGCGGGCATTTTAGAACCCCACCCCGACTGCGTAAGAAGAACAGGGCTACTAATACCATCAGTACACGTTTCCGAAACGGTATCAGAGATATTCATTGATGTCATAAATACTAGGAACGAGCCGGTGCAGTTGGTAGCAAACTCGTGCTTGTTACGATCCAGCGGGGAAATAGCGAATGTTTCTTTCCTAAGTGAACAGGTGGAATACAGTACGACAGCCACGTGCGAATACGAACCACAGAAGTTCGATATAAACCCGGAGCTATCGGACAGCGAAAAAATCGACGTACTGGATGTATTGTACAGGTATCGGGAACTTTTCTCAGAAGAATGGAATAAGGCGGCAGATATCGAACCGTACCACATTAAACTTAAAGCGAACACGGAACCAATCCGACAAAAAGCCTATCGCCGCAGCCCTAAGGAACGTGAGATTATAGAGGAACAGGTTAAAGAAATGTGTGAGAAAGGTGTTATTAGGAAATCAACATCCCCTTGGGCAAGCCCGGTCGTTTTGGTTAAAAAATCAGACGGATCCTATAGATTTTGTGTGGACTATAGAAAAGTTAACAACGTAACCGAAAAATTCTCATATCCATTACCGGATATTACCGATTGCCTGGACCGTTTAGCGGGAATGAAGTATTTCTCTCACACGGATTTTGTTAGCGGTTATTGGCAGTGTCCACTGGACGAAACAAGCAAGCCAGTTACAGCGTTCACGACGGGTAACGGGTTGTACGAGTTTCAAGTGTTACCCTTTGGTTTAACCGGGGCACTGGGTCATTTCGAAAGAATCATGGATACACTGTTAGCTGAATTGAAATGGTCCGAGTGTATGGTTTATCTAGATGACGTCATCGTGTACGGAAGAGACATACGTGAACACAACGTGCGGTTAACAAATGTTCTAGAATGTTTCCGCGGGGCAGGCTTATCCCTAAAACCATCAAAATGTAGATTCGCCTACCAAAAGTTACCAATTTTGGGACACGTGGTATCGGAAAACGGCGTAGAACCGGCTACTGATAAGATCGAGGCGGTTAAGGAATTTCCGATTCCGAAAAATGTCAAGCAGGTTCGCTCGTTTCTGGGACTTTGCGGCTATTATCGCCGTTTCATAAAAAACTTTTCAAAGATAAGCAAACCGCTGACGTGTTTAACGGAAAAAGATAAGAAATTCGTGATAGGTCCGGCCGAAATGGAAGCTTTCGAAACCTTAAAAAAAAAATTGACTGAGGAGCCAATTTTAGCACACTTCAACCCTGACGCTAGAATAGAAATACACACGGACGCATCAATCGTGGGATTAGGCGCGGTACTAATGCAACCGGACAATGACGGATTCTTGCACCCGATCCACTACTTGTCGAGAACGACATCGAAACACGAGAGTAAATATGGTATCTCAGAACTGGAATGTTTAGCAATAGTCTGGGCTCTACAAAAGTTACGGCCGTACATCTTCGGGAGAGAATTCAAAGTCGTAACAGACCATAGCGCGTTAACGTGGCTAGCTAACGTACGTGACCCGTGCTCAAGACTTACCAGATGGGGGCTAAAACTCATGGAGCACGACTTTGAAATAGTCCACCGTGCAGGGAGGAAGAACGTTGCACCGGATGCACTCTCACGTAACCCGTTCCACAAAAACGATACGAACGTCGAAGACAGCTTCAACGATTTAATGGCATGCACAGTACGGATCGACGAAAACGGACAAAAGGAAGACACGTTTTGCCGCGATATTACCGGAAAACTACCAGACACTAAAATACGGGACGAATATAAAAAAATAAACGGGATCCTTTATAAAAAGAACCATGCAACACAAGGTAACCAATGGTTGGTCGTAGCACCAAAGCAAAGCGTACCCGAAATAATGGAAACAGCACACGATATACCCGAGGCAGGACACATGGGGGTAGCGAAGACGGTCCACCGTATTAAGCAACGTTTTTACTGGAAAGGTCTGGAAGAAGACGTGCGGAAATACATTCGGTCGTGCAAAGTGTGCCAGGCTTTCAAACCACAGAGGTTCAAACCCGCAGCGCCGCTAGAACCGTTACCACCGGCAACAGACACCTGGGAACGAGTTGGGATAGACCACCAGGGTCCTTTCAAAAAATCGGCTGAGGGCTACGAACACATTCTAACGATCGTAGACCATTTTAGTAAATACGCACTCGCAATCCCGGTAAAAGATACGAAAGCGGAAACCACGTGCAACGCACTTCTAGACAATCTGTTCTACGTTTTCGGTACTCCGAAGTGCATAATATCCGATCAAGGCAAATCTTTCGACTCGAGTACTTTTAGAGACTTTACACGTTTGTACGGTATTAAACACATTATGGCTTCCGTGGCACACCCGCAAACAAATGGCTTATGCGAAAAACTCAACGGCGTCATAAAAAACGGCATCAGAGTCTATCTCGAGGACGATCACACCGAATGGCCGAGATTCGTAAAAACGGCGACTTTTGCGTATAACTCGTCCATTCAGTCGTCGACACAGGTGACACCGCATAAGTTGATATTCGGCGTAGAACCGAGGACGTCCCTAGACGTAGGACTGCCAACCGTCGACGAGCCAGTAAAAACTTACGACGAATACGTGACCAACCGCATTTTAGAAAACGAGAGATTAAAGAAAATTGCGGACGAAAACTACCGAGACCGGACAATGATGACGAAGTGTCAGTATGACCTTGCGAACCGTGACCGCTTCCGGAAGTTTGAAGTGGGCGACCTGGTACTACTGGAGTCGTCCCGCAGGAAACCAGGGAAAACGGAGAAATTTCTACCGAAGTACGTAGGCCCGTACGTAGTAACGGATAGAATCAAGGAAACGACATATAAGTTACGACCACAGGACGGACGCAACGAAAATAGTAGACGCCAGAACACGTTAGCGCACGTGTCGAGACTTAAGGAATTTTTAGAAAGATAACGGCGACTCGAGGGACCGAGTCTAAGATAAGAGGGGGGGTGGTGTTGTGTGTCAACAAGCGACCGACCGGAAATGCACGTGACGCTACAAAATTTTAAATTTTTTTTTTTCAAATTAAAAATTTTTTTTTTTTTTCAAATTAAATTTTTTTCCTAAATTTAATTTTTTATTTATTTGTTTATCAGAGAGGCGACACCACAGAGATAACAGGCACAGATTGTATTTTGACCACAGACCACCGTTTTCGTGGAATGAAAACAGATGCAACGTGCCAGTTATCGTTTTGACCTCGAGCATTTTTATTATTTTTAGTTTTCTATTTTTTTTCTCTTGACCGGCAACGAAGATGTCTTGTGCCAGATCAAACCCTCCCAACGGCTACCCCGCTGAGCATCGGACCTCAACAACCCTCCAGAACCCGACCCCAAACCCAGCCCTGGAACGGGCCATGGTAACCATAGCCCACCAGGACAATGTGATGCAGCTCACCAATAAACTGAGTTTTATATCCCCACTTCAGCCTCATCAATATTTAGTAGCATATAGACAGTAAAAACTGTCTTTAAAAGTCACCAGTCTTGAGAGTTGTCCTGTCTTTGGAATTGGGAGGGGGGGGATCATTAATTTTTTAATATTAATTTAGTTCCCCTAGACATTTAACCTGCCTAATGCATCCATATATACCTTTTAAGCCTATAAAAGCCTAATATTCTATATTAAAAATGCATATCATTTAATATTTGCATAAAAAAGAAAAGTTTAGGTTTATTGTAACCAATTTTCATTCAACATGTCTTGGAGTCAACAATTGTGAGTGCCTTTTTGTTTAGGAAAAATGGAAACAGGTTTTACCGTGGCATGAGGTGAAGTCTCTTACAAACAATTGGGGCCCACAATGGAGAAATTACAGTGAGTGGGAGCAATAGAGGAATGATGTCAATCAGCAGTTGGGAGTCCTATAATAGGTGCTATGTCGTTCCAAAGTGGGAGGTTGTGGTCAGACCCTAGCAGTCTGGCTGTTGGAGAGGTGCAAAGTGTGAGACTAAAGGCCACCTGGAAGCCAAGAGAGAATGAAAAATACCAGTAGAAGCTGCTTGTATTGTAGTCTGTGGTAGAAGGCATTGGAAGAGGTAAAAGACAGTGTATGTGACTGCAGAATGTGGATGGCAGAAGAGGTAGTGCCAAGTGTTTGACTAGAGGCCATCTAGAAGCCTAAAGAGATTGAAAGATTCCAATAGAGGCTTGTAGTGTATGAAGGGAAGCCTATGGTAGAAGGCATTTTAAGAGGTGCATCATAATATAAAAGACATAGTGTATGTGACTGCAGAATGTGGATGGCAGAAGAGGTAGTGCCAAGTGTTGGCCATTCACTCACCACACCTAGAGGATAAAGTGGTGCTAGTTGAGACCTGAAGATCCCTACCCTCTACTTTACCCAGAATTATGTAAGTTGCCACTCTTCATTTTAGTGCAGATCTAGATGTTTATCTTTATCAAGATTTAGATGACAGAGTGTTGATAAAACGTTAGGATATAAGGAGAAAATGATGGGTTTTGAGATGTAGAAAATCATTATTCAAATTAGGCAGACCCTGAAAATCTTGGAGAGGTCAATACTCTAAGGTCATCATATGTCTACACATGTAAAATCAAAAGGAAACATGGCTTTGAACTTATGAAATGCCAGAAAATGGCTATTTGCTTTCTATAAAGGGGAGGAGTAAGGGTGGTCAATAGAGTATTTAGGTTAAACAAACAAACAAAAGGACAAGAAAGTGCTCCATGGGGGCTGCATGAATCACAAACCAATTACTACTCCCATGGTAGCTGGCAGTACCTGTACATAGACAAACCTCACCTTTATCAGGTTGAGGAGGCAGGAGGCAAACTCCTCGGAATCCAAGGTGGATTTCTTCTGTAGCTCCTCCAACCCCACCTTCTTCTCCCCCTAGAACCCACAGAATAAAGCTGGACACAACCTCCTTCACAAAACACAGTGGTCCATCAAGTTGGCTTTTTGTTTCACTAAATGGACAAATATTGTCCAATTTGATCTTGTTGTCTGTCAACAAGTAGCTGACTGGATGGTACACATGACTGGTGTTGTTATTTCTTAAATTAGAAATTTTATTATTATTTTATTTATCCCCCCCAGAAATAACAGGTATAATTGTAGGCAGACCTTGCAACGGTATCGAAAGAAGACCCAATTTGCCCCCACTGCCAAGATGAAGACCAAACCGTAGACCACCTCCTCTTCACTTGCCCAACCTTCCAATACCAAAGATTCCAGACAGCCACTCTCCTAGGTATCACCAACATATGTCCAGCATCCCTAGAAAATCTCCCAAGAAAGAAATCTGCCTGGCGACACCTCATTAATTGGACTACCACTGGCATTGTATATAAATCCAAGAAGACTTAGGTCAGAAGGACATCCCGGGTAGTTGGCGACTTCTGTACGCTCCAGGAACCTGGGTTACTTAAATAAATAATAATTGTACTTGACCATCATTTATGTGGCAATATGTGAGAGATAACGAGCCAGTTATCTTTGGCCCCTCGATTAGAATACATCTTGATGGAAAACTTTACAAAATGTCATGTCACAGCAAAAACTTCCCCTACAATCCGCCTGACAAAACCCAAGACCTAACGACTTCTCTGGACCAGACTTGGAACTCAGCATTGGACTGGCCCCTAGTGACTGCGACAATTTTTTTTTTTTGACAATTAAAAATTATTTATTGTCTTCTAGACAATGTTAACACTCAACCAGGAGGGTGAAAAATACTTACAATTAACAATCGTCAGGAATTAAGGCATCGCCTCCTAAGCTTAGCCATATCCAGGCCAACAATGGGAGGGTAGTTCTGAGCCAGTTCTATGGCCGCGCCGAGGAACTCAGCGAGGACCCCCTTCAACGCAGGTGAAAGTTCCGCCATGAGGGACACTCTGTCATCGGTGAATAGAATGGCACTCTTGAGTTCATTCGGATGGATCCCTGATTCATATAAGGGCTTTAGGCAGGTCCACCAAGATAAACCACTTCCCATAATAAACCCTTTGAGACCAACATCACCACCTTTGTCTCATCAATATGTTAGCAACCATCAATCACAGCACATCTAGTGACCTTTTGGTAACTTTTTTGACCCCTTCTAGCCAGCTCATTGCTTCCTCTCTTCTTTGAATTTTTCCCAACAGCAACGTCTTTTCTAAACCATTTGTTCTTATTATGTGTCGAAAGTAGGTCAATCTTTGTTTACCTATTTGGGATTCTAGGAGAATCTGCCAGGATTAATTTTATTCAAGATTGAAATATTTGTACTTTTATCTCTATTCATGGCACTGAGTAGCTTTCTCCAGGTACACATTTTAAATGCTTTAATTATAATTTTCTGAGAGTCCAAGCTCTCACAGTACTGTCAAACCTAAAGAGACATTTAGAGCGAGGATGTTGACCCATTCCATCTTGCAGGCTGGCCTTAATATCCTGAGTTTCCTCAATGATAAATTAGATCAGTGTGGCACCTCATAGCATGTATAGCAAAATATCTGAATCCCGATATACATGCTGAAAAGTACAACTTCCTTAAGTTTTGTCTATGAGTGTAATGCATTGGAAAAGCATTCATTGTTTAGAGGTTTCCACTTTAGCGCAAACATATTTTCAAGGGTAGGGCAATTTTGGCGATAAAACTCTTGTTTAGCTAGCATGAGTGTCCGCTGGTTCAAAGGTATATGCTTTTAGAAAGTTCATTCAAATTTGAAAGTGCCACTGAGTATAATAGGATATTTGTTGATTGACTCAGATCACCTATCATTTCTATAAAATTTGGAAGGTATTTTGATTGTGTGTCCAGAGTAAAGTTCTATTAAGGAGAAAATATACAGTAGAACAAAACCTCCATGATAGGACACCCGCGCTAGAGGACACCACTCTACAAAGGACAGTTTTCATTTTCAAAATGACCATTTTTACTATTTAGCCTAGGAGGTCTGTGGAAGGATGGTCTAAACCATTGGTTTTCGACCGCTACGACCCGGGTTCGATTCCCACATTGGACACTTTTTTCTGAAAAAAAAAAAAAAATGCTCCAATGGCCTTCGATTCTTGCAAAAGTCCAACCCACCAGCAAGTGTAAGTAACCTAACGGGGCTCTGGCATATTTGTAAGTGCAAAGTCAAACTGCTTTTCACGTGTGTAGAGATGTGGTTCACTTACAGTAAAAGCAGTCGCCAACTTCTACCCACCATGATTATCATGGCCTGTACCACATGTACTATGGATAAGCAAAAAAAAATAAATAATAATTTACTAACTCTCATGTAAGAAGACACCTTGGCTCTGCAATTAGGTGTCCTTTACAGGGAGGTTCTACTGTATATATGTTATAAATAAAAAAGTGATTTTCTGCTGTATTTTGATTGTTATTTATATATTTATTATCTGTTGCTTGCTTTTGGTATCCATGAGTATGTTACGATATTGTTTTGCAGTCAGTCGTGGTAATAATAAAATAGTTTTGATAAGAGATTTCTTTGAGCTAAGGAATATATATATGGAAAGCATAGTTTGATAAAAGTATGGCCTGGCTTAAGGTGTAAGAATCTAAAAAATGAAAAACTTATTTACATAATGTACAAAAGATTTGAGCCGCCCAGCGGGAAACAACAACAATGAGTTTTTATAGGGCAAGCTTGACCTCTGGCGGTCGATTTAACAGAGTATTTGTATCTATGAAATATAATTTTAAATAAAATAATATTTTAATATAACATATATACGTTACCTTAAACTTTTGGTAGTTTTCCATGGCGGCTTCAACAGTGAGGTCGAGGGGATAGGGGATGGAGAGATATTCCTTGTAGAACTTCTTTATCTTGTTCATACGGTCCTGGAATAGAGAGAGGGGTTGTTAGACTACAACTTGGACTGCTGTAGTGGTGTAGAGACCTGGAGGGTGGCCAGGTTGGAGTGGACAGGGAAGGCATCCATGCAGCCGGCCAGGGCATGGTATTGCTGCTGGAGCTCTGGGACCATCTCGGACCTCCTCTCTAGCAGGTCTGGGAGCCTGGACTGTGTCACACTGTATTGTACTCTTGTAACATCCTGGTGGTGGTACACATGACAATTACAAATACAGTAGAAATTATAAAAGCACAATTAGGATTATATATTAACACAATTCTATATACAGTTACGAGCGTCATTCTTCATCAGTCATCTCTGTCACAGTTTGCTTTTTTTTGGAATGGCGCCCTCCTATTGGTCGGCTACGATCACGCCACTTTTGCCCCCCCCCCCACTCGCTTTTTCGTTTTTGTAACCATTGTGTTGGAGCGGGTCGCTCCTTAAATAAATGCATATATTAGTTAATAACCAAATGGAATCCTCTCTTTCTTTTTCCCAGTAAGAGACGCCTACAGAAGCCAACAGTATATAAACAGATAAAGCACATAGGCTATAGTTATTAACTAACATATGCATTTATATAAGGCGCCAATTTATAATTGTAACAAATCGGGTAAAACACGGGCATTGCCCGGGTCATTCGGCTAGTATATATATAAACACAAGGTAATAAGAGCAAATCCAAATTGATAAATAGTGTGCATCGTTTTGATTAGTGTTGTTACCATCTTCAGACAAGAGATTAAGCACTTTTGTCTGAAGATGGTAACAACACTTGTAACTGTACTCTTGTAACATCCTGGTGGTGGTACACATGACAATTACAAATACAGTAGAAATTATAAAAGAACAATTTGAATTATTCTATATACAGTTACGAGCGTCATTCTTCGTCGCCTCTGTCACGGTTTGCTTTTTTTTTTGGAATGGCGCCCTTCTATTGGACGGCTTCGATCACGCCACCTTTTCCCCCCCCCCCCACTCGCAGTTTCGTTTTTGTAACTATTGTGTTGGAGCGGGTCGCTCCTTAAATAAATGCATATATTAGTTAATAACCAAATGGAATCCTCTCTTTCTCTTTCCCAGTAAGAGACGCCTACGGAAGCCAAAAGTACATAGACAGATAAAGCACATAGGCTATAGTTATTAACTAACATATGCATTTATTTAAGACACCAAATTATAGTTGTAACAAATAGTATTTGTATCAAAACATTCAATCGGGTAAAACACGGGCGTTGCCCGGGTCATTCGGCTAGTATATTATAAACACAAGGTAATAAGAACCAAATCCAAATAAATAAATAGTGCGCGATATTTCAGTAACAGCGTTGTTATCTTCTTCAGATGGTAACAACACTGTTAAAGAAACATCACACACTATTTATTTGGATTTGGTCTTATTACCTTGTGTTTAAAATACAGTGGAACCTCCATGAGAGAACACTCCCGCTAGCAGACACTTCTCTACAAAGAACAGTTTTAATTTGCAAAATTACCATTTTGCAACTCTCTGGTAAGAGGACACCTCTCCATAAAGGACACTTTGGCTCTGCAATTAGGTGTTGTTTTTTACAGGGAGGTTCTACTGTAGAGTAAAACCTCGCTAAGATACATCTGGGATATAGAGAACCTTCCCTTAAAACAAACCTGAAATAATCCTCATTTTATATTATATAAAAGTGAAATTATGGTTATAATGAACATTGGTTATAGTGAACCACAGGTTAAGCCCCTTTGGGGTTCATTTTAGAGGTTTTTTTACTGTATATAAGGTTACAAGACCACATCCACAAATTACACTCATGGTAAAACTTAAGGAAGTGGAAAGTATTTGATGTCACCGTTTGTCACCATTTTTTTTTTTTTTTTTGAAGGAGACGGAGTCAATTTTGTTCACGCTTGGTTATCTCATTTCTTCAATAAAGGTCACTGTGTATCAAATATCTTTCAGAGTTATTATCTGAATACCGATATACAAGCTAAAAGGTACAACTTCCTTAAGTTTTGTCCATGAATGTATATATCTTAATGTGGTCTTGTTACCTTATGTATTTATCCTGGTACATTATACACTAATGCTGCTTGAAATATCGCGTGAGATGTCAAAACATCTTCATGAGAGAGAGTTATTTAGTATAGAGAGGTACAGTAAAATCTCCATGAGAGGATACACTCTTGTTAGAGGACATCTCTCTACAAAGGACAGTTTTCATTTTCAAAATGACCATTTTTACTAATTAGCAACTCTCTGATAAGAGGAAACCTCTCTCTAAAGGACACTTTAGCTCTGCAATTAGGTGTCCTTCACAGAGATATTCTACTTTATATTCAGTATGTGCAGTGGAGGACAATCATCATATATTGAGTGAAGAGGTCAAATATTTAGTGAAACATAAGAACACACACACATATATACTTGCTAAACAGTTACTTTATATTAAATCACATCAAGTTCAAAATTCATAATGATCATTCTTCCACAGCTTTTATTTTGACTAATATAAATCAAAATTTTCAATGGAGGCTGCTGAAATATTAGTTTTTTTCTCAAAAATGATAAAGCACAATTTAAATTATAGATTATAATAAAAGAAGACCTAATCCAAATAAATTTATTAATGTGCATGTCCATAAGTCTCCATGATAGGTAAAAAGAGCTGCTGTCGTTGGTTAGATATCCACCACATGACAGTCAGACCTTGCCTAGACTTAAAGCACCAATAAAAGAAAATAAGACCAAATCCAAATAATTTATTAATGTGTGACAATGTTGTTGCCGATACGTCACACATTAATAAATTATTTGGATTTGGTCTTATTTTCTTTTATGATTTTTTCACCTTTTTAGTGCATTTCAATAAATGAGCTTTTATTAAATAAAATATTTCAAATTAATAAATGTCAGAAGTGGGATTTGAACACACGCCCACATCAGTTGACCAGTACACTCAACTCTTGTTATTGGATAAGATTTACTCTTGAGTCTGGTGCCTTAGACACCTTCATGTCAGGATGGCCGAGTGGTCTAAGACTCAAGACTCATGGGGTCGTTGGGGGATGGTCTAAATCATTGGTTTTCGACCGCCACAACCCAGGATCAAATCCCGCATTGGGCACTTTTTTCTAATGGCCCTCCATTCTTGCAAAAGCCCAACTCCATCAGTGAGTGCAAGTAAACCTGCTGGCTCGGCAACCCTGGAGCTCTGACATCACTACCTGTGGATGTAACCCAGGCGAGGCCGCGTGGCCACGAGACTTATTCTTTTCTTCTTTTTCCCCATGTTTACTTTTTAATCTATATATATTCCTTTTACCTTGTAGTTAATTAAAGTATAATTAACGTTGAGCGCTGTGTGTAATCAATTGGAATACAACAAAGATTATGAGACTGAAGAAGCGCAAGGCCTAAAACTTGAGACAAGAAGCGCAAGACTTAAAACGTCAGACTGAAGAAGCGCAAGGCCTAAAACGTGAGTAAACAAATTTCCTTTGATTACTTGGACCATCCTTTTTTTCTACTTACCAAATATTTTGTAAAATGGCAAACACAGCGATTACAAAATTAAATGATGCTAATTACTCCAGCTGGAGCTTCCAGATGAAACTCGTTCTAATCGAAAACGATTTGTGGAGTTTGATCAATCCAGGAGAGGCTAAGCCTGACCCTAGTGACCTTGTTGCAACAAAACTTTTTTTGTCGCGGGAGGGTAAGGCGTTTGCAAAAATTTGCCTCGGGATTAATGATGAACAACAATTGCATGTTCAACATTTGAATACTCCGAAAGAGGTCTGGGAGGAACTGGAAAAATTATACGCACCAAAGGATAGTAGATATCGAGCCGTACAACTAAGAAGGCAGTTATATGGCGAAAGGTTGACTCAGCACAGCAATATGGAAGGGTATATGGGGAAGATAAACTACATTGTAAACGAACTGGCCCAAATTGGCGACAAAATTGATGATGGCGATTTGGCTATGGTTCTTTTGGGTGGATTACCAGAGGATTGGGACATCGTTGTCTCAACCATATGTAACTTGCCTGATTCAGACTTCACGACCGCCACAGTTAAAAGACGGCTGTTGGCAGAAGCAGAAAGGCGTTCGTCTAATCTACCAAAAGATGTGGGTGCCATGGTCGTTAATGCCTCTTCGAAGCCCATTGAAACAGAAAAACAATTTAAAGCAAAGGTTGTTTGTTTCAAATGTGGAGGTAAAGGTGTCGTATTTTATAATACTACAAAAGGCCATTATGCAAGGGAATGCAGGAAGAAAGGAAAGAATGAACAAAGACCAAAGAGGTTTGACCAAAACAAAGGCGTAAATATGTCGGCAATGTGCAACACTTTGTTTGGAGCTACCGCCGAGACCTGGATCATAGATTCTGGAGCGACGCACCATATGACTCCCAAGAGAGATTACTTCACATGTCTGAAAGAGTGCACAAGCAATATGAGTTCCATCACTATTGCGAATGGCTCTTCTATAGAAGCATGTGGTATCGGTACTGTCAGTGCCAATATTGTTGGACACAAGGGAGATGCCAGCAATATGGTTGCCCAGAACACCTTGTATGTTCCAGATATGCGTCACAGTGTTCTGTCTGTACGCCAAATGATAGAAAACGGTAGAAAGGTTGTCTTCAACAGGAGTGGTTGCCACATTATGGACATGAAAGGTAAACTCTTGATAGAGGGAAAGAAGTTGGGTAGACTTTACTACGTCCAGGCTACTCCATCCTCTCCGATAGATCAGAATGATCATGTTTCTCTTGCATCTGAATGCAAGGAAGAGCTTACACTGGAACTTTGGCACAAAAGGCTGATGCATGTAAATGCATATACGATAGCAAAGATGGCCAAGAACCAAAGCGTAAGAGGACTTAATTGCAGCCCGGCAAAGCCAGAAAAGTGTGAAGACTGCTTGATCGGCAAGTCTTACCGTCTGCCATTCCTTCAACACTCACACAAGGAGGAAAAAGAAATCATGCCGTTGGACTTGGTGCATGCGGATTTGATGGGTCCACTCGACGTATTGAGCTGGGGAGGAGCCAAGTACGTCTTAACCATCATTGATGAAACTACGAGATATACAAGTGTATTTTTCCTGAAAAACAAAGGCGAAACCCTGGGAAAAGTCAAAGAGTGGATTAAAGAATCTGAGAAACAAACCAGCCGGAAACTAAAACGAATACGTACGGATAATGGCTTGGAATTTTGTTCCAAAGAATGGGACACTTTCTGCACAAGCGTCGGAATAGTTCATGAACGCACTATGACGTATACACCTCAACAGAATGGTGTGGCAGAAAGAATGAATAGGACACTCCTAGATCTTGTCAGGAGCACTATATCTGGAAGTGGTCTGCCAAAGGCTTCCTGGGCGGAGCTGACTTACACCGCAGCCTATGTCAGAAACAGAGTTCTCAACAATCACAATGGTGAAAGTACGCCATATGAACTGTGGACAGGGAACAAGCCTAGTCTTAAACACCTAAGAGCTATTGGCTGTCAAGTATTTGTCCATATTCCAAGACAAGTCCGTAAATCCAAACTCGAAAGGAGAGCTGTCAAAGGTAACCTTGTTGGATATGCACTCAGAGGACGTGGCTACAGAGTGTGGATTCCTGATATGAAGAAAGTGGTGGAATCTCGGGACTGTGTCTTCAAAGAGAGTGATGTATCGAGGAACGACAGCAACCGGGAGGAGCTTCCATCAGTTGAACACTACAGCTATGGGACTCAACGGGAGATTGAAGATAATCCAGTGTCTTTATTAGATCAAGAAGACGTGACACCTACAGAAGAGGACAGCCATAATAAAGATACTGCAAAGCCTTTTCCTACTCGATCTCATCCAATGATCCTAAGGAACCAGAGAAATGCTCAGAACTCAATTGAACTCCTCAGTACTGAAGCAAATAAGGGGAGAAACCTACACGAACTTCATCATTCGAGACTCTTAAGCGGCGAAGTGATCCATGAATAGGAGGTCACTTCGAGGGAGGAGATTGCTGGCTCGGCAACCCTGGAGCTCTGACGTCACTACCTGTGGATGTAACCCAGGCGAGGCCGCGTGGCCACGAGACTTATTCTTTTCTTCTTTTTCCCCATGTTTACTTTTTAATCTATATATATTCCTTTTACCTTGTAGTTAATTAAAGTATAATTAACGTTGAGCGCTGTGTGTAATCAATTGGAATACAACAAAACCAAACAGGGCTCTGGCACATTTGTAAATGCAAAGTCGAACTGCTTTTCATATGGGTAGACATATGGTGCACTTCCAGTAAAAGCAGTCGCTAACTTCTACCCCTCATGATTATTATGATCTGTACCAAGTGTACTAGGGACAATAAAATAAAAAATGACTCAAGAGTAAATCTTTACGGAATTTGAGTATTCTGGTCCACTGATTTGAGCGTGGGTTCAAATTCCACTTCTGACACACTTTATTTCAAATTAAATAATTGTTAACATAGAGAGATTGAAACTTCATTATTACATCGTTCATATAAAATTATATAAGATTAAAAATACAAAATTGAATAAATAAGATTAAATAATGATAAATATATGAATAGAGAAAGAAAGAGAATTCTCTCTTGTTTACAAATATATAATGATACCATTATCATTTGCCCCCATAAAAGAGAAAAATTCAAATATAAAATATAATAAAAGATATTATAAAGTTGAAGAGAAAAAGTAAATTTGCTGCGATACCTTCTTCTTTCTTATCTTCACTCAATCATATTAGGGTATCAAGCTTGTTTTTTTTTTTTTTACTTATCCTTCCGATTCCGTTGAGATTACATTGAATTATTTTAAGACTGTGTGATTTGTGCACGACTCCATATAGGTTATATGCCAGTTACGTTAGAGCGTGTAAAGTTGACAACCATCATGACTGGGTGAAGTAGAATGTGTCTGCCTTTATCATTAAGACTGGGAGCACTACTCAGTGGCAGGCCGACTTAGCTCCAAAAGAAATGGCCGCCTCTGACATGAGGAACAGACAACATATGCAGCTGCTCCTAACATGGAGTACAAACGCTGCTCATCCTGTATCCCTGGATTAGGAGCCCTTACAGGGTACTATCAGCCAGGCTAGCTGAGCCCAGGTTTTTTTAGTGAGCTTGTTACTGCTCCCTCTCCTTCTTTTTCATCCGGGCTTGGGACTGGTAAAGGCGGAGTTGCTGTGATATAATTTGGAGAATCTCAACTAACTTTTGTTTTCATATTGTTAACAGAGAGAGAAGAGACGGACCTTGTCTTGCAAGGAGCGGATGCTGTCCTGTAGACAGGTGAGAGAGTCCAGGTGGAAGTGGCAGACTCTAGAATGGTCCAACAGAGGCTGTAGCTGGACCTCTGACACCAGTTTCAGAGCATTCTCCAAGAAATCCTGGTTGCAGCAGCCTGAAGCCTGGAGCCTTTTCTGCATCAACTCTTTGCTCTTCTTTGTCAGTTCTTCCAGCTGGACAAGTGTCCAGGATGGTTGGCTTGGGTTTGTTGGAGGTTCCTGCACAGCAAGTTCTACTCTTCACCACATATTGCCTCAGAATGAAATCAATGAAAATATTAAGACAACACAATTATATCCCTATTTGATATAGAATAAGAAACATATTGGGGATAAAGCACAATTTGGATTATAATACAAGGTAATAAGACCTAATCCAAATATTTTATTAGTGTGTGATGTTTCAGCAACAGTATTGTCACCATCATCAGACAACAGATTCAGCACTTTTGTCTGATGATGGTAACAATGCTGTTACCGAAACATCATACACTATTATACATATTGGGGAGAAGAGCGTATTTTATAAGAGGACGGTCGTACAAGCTTTGTGGCAAAATTTCCTTTTACAGATACCGGTATATACTTACTTTTTTTTTTGCTTATCCCTAGTACACGTGGTACAGGCCATGATAATATGGTGGGTAAAAGTAGGCGACTGCTTTTACTCTAAGTACACCACATATCTACACATGTGAGAAGTAGTTCAACTTTGTACTTACAAATGTGCCAGATCTCTGTTTGGTTACTTGCACTTGCTGGTGGGGTTAGACTTTTGAAAGAATCGGGGGCCATTGGAGCATTTTTTTTTAATCAGAAAAAAGTGCCCAATGCGGGATTCTATCCTGGGTCGTAGCGGTTGAAAACCAACAGTTTAGACCATCCTTCTACTGACCCCTTTGCTAAAAGGTATAACTTCCTGTCCTATAATAGTTGCAGAAAGATACTTTCAGTATAACCTCTTCAATTCAACACTGACTTTTAATTTCAACCATTTTTTCAAATCCCAATCAGTCTTTTTACTTTAACCAACTTTAATTCAAAACAGACAGGTAAGGTAATAAGACCAAATCCAAATAAATAAACAGTGTATGATATTTCGGTAACAGCATTGTTACCATCTTCAGACAAAAGTATTGAATGATGGCAACAACGTTGTTACTGAAAAGTCACATACTACAGTAAAACCCCGCTAATACGAACCCTGGATATAGCGAACCTTCCCTTATAACGAACCCACGGCGATTCCCAATTCCATTCCATTGAAATTACCATCGTTATAACGAACTTTGCGATTTTTCAAATAACGAACTACCCCTATAACAAACCTATTTTCGGTCCCAAAATGATAAAATCTATTAAAAATACTATGCTTATAACGAACTTAAAATTGTGATTTAAAAAATTTTCAAAACAACAAAATTTTGAGCATGTTTCAGCTCGCGGATCGTGATTTCAAAACAAAAAATTTGCGGCATTGTTTGTTTTCATTTCCATTCTATTTTTGCTGTATGTTGTATAAATTTTTACACATTATACTTTTATTTAATAGAATATCTTTGCATTTGACAATTTTGAAATAGAAGAAAAATACAAATGGCTTCCAAAATAAAGAAAAGAAACAAAGAGTGGCGTTCTAAAAAAAAAAAAAAAACAGTGGCAGCATGCCCTTTTAGAAGCATTCTATATCAAGTTTAACCTAGGCTAAAAAATAATTCCAAATAATTTTAAAGCCAGAAATGGTTTGAATAACTGGTTAAAAACAAAATTTAATATACACTTCAGAAGATATGTGGAAACTGAAATTGGAAGAAGAGGGAAAAAAAAAAATAGTTCCCCCAAGTTCCCCCGTGTCTCATGGGCCACAAACAAATCAACTTATAAATTCTCAAAAACTACCACTACAGTTCTATTTTTAGAATGGAATTCTTTTTAGATATAGGACTCATTCAGGGTTCGCGGATATTCCCCCTGGCCGGCCGTTTTACCACCGATTTTGTTTGCAAATTGGTGTTTTTTTTATTCGCAATTTTACCGATCTCGCTATCGTATCAACATGTTTCGAGTCCGATTTTTCTGAATTGGATACTTTTGATTCATCCTCAATTAAAACAGAATACACGGAGCTTTATTCCTTTGATTGAAATAACGATATTTTAAGACAATTCTTATTTTCAAATATCACTTTTCACTTTCAAACAACAAGGTATTAGAGGATTTTTTTCAAATAAATTTAGTATTATATTATTTGATAAAGATGTTCTAAAATACTCTTATACCTTTCAAATATATAATTAATAATTTTTTGCCCTGGGGGATTTGGCTTAATTTTTAAATAATACATAGGTTTATATATAAGCATGTATACTAATGATAAGAAGAACCTATTATCAAATGACTTCTTTTGATATTCAGAATTACTGTAAAGAAATAGGTCAATTTAGGGAATTAAAACAAAGTGACCATTATTAAGTGGCTGCCTTTTCCTGTTTGTATGGCTGTTTTTTAATTATACAGTCAAAAAATTTGGAAAAGTTTAAAAAATGGCCAAACCGTGGCTATAGTGAACCAAAAGCTCTGTCCCATTGGGGTTCACTATAGAGGGGTTTTACTGTATTTATCTATTTGGCCGTATTACCTTGTATTTATAATACAAAAGTCCAACCCTACCAGCGAGTGTAAGTAACCATATGGAACTCTGGCTCATTTGTAAGTGCAAAAGTCTAACTGCTTTTCACATGTGTAAACATGTGGTGCACTTACAGTAAAAGCAGTTGCTAACTACCCACCATGATTATCATGACCTGAACTAACATGTACTAGGGATAATAATAATAATAAAAATCTATAATCCAAATTGTGTCTTATCATTACTATTGATAATTTATCATAATGGTTCTATGAGCAGGGGCATTATCATGTAGCAATTTCCTCTGTTTTGATATAAAGAGTTGGTTTCTTTTTCTTCTTATCGCATCACGAAGGCGCACAAGTATTTCTTTGTATGCCTGTTTATTAATTAGTAACCCCCTCTTTAATAAATTCATAATAGACAAGTCCTGAATAATCGAAAAACACACCAAGCATTACTTTTCCTTTGGACTTGTCAAGACAAACTTTCTTCTTCCTAGGAGAACTTGGTGTGTGCCATTCTAGTGATTGTTTTTTGGTTTGTGTATAAAAAAAGCACCATGTTTCATCACCAGTTTATTATTGTTTTTAAAAAATCAGAATCTTTATTTGCAGTTTCAATTAAATCTTTTCAATTTGATACTTGGAATTTCGTAAGGTAGTTGCCAAAAAATTATTGGTGAGCATTTAAACATGAAAAAACTTTGTGGTTATATTGTCCCACGAAATTTAACAGATCAACAAAGAGAAACCAGATTATCAAATTGAAAAGATTTAATTGAAACTGCAAATAAAGATTCTGATTTTTTAAAAACAATAATAAACTGGTGATGAAACATGGTGCTTTTTTTATACACAAACCAAAAAACAATCACTAGAATGGCACACACCAAGTTCTCCTAGGAAGAAGAAAGTTTGTCTTGACAAGTCCAAAGGAAAAGTAATGCTTGGTGTGTTTTTCGATTATTCAGGACTTGTCTATTATGAATTTATTAAAGAGGGGGTTACTAATTAATAAACAGGCATACAAAGAAATACTTGTGCGCCTTCGTGATGCGATAAGAAGAAAAAGAAACCAACTCTTTATATCAAAACAGAGGAAATTGCTACATGATAATGCCCCTGCTCATAGAACCATTATTGTTCAAGACTATTTAGTCAAACACTCTGTATCTGTCTTGCCGCATCCTCCTTACTCTCCTGATATCACCCCATGTGATTTCTTCTTTCCAAAACTTAAAAAGACGTTAAAAGGGAGGCGCTTTTAATTGTCATCAGAAGCAATTGAAAATGCGACGGTGGAGCTAAACAAGCTTAGAAAAATTGACTTTGAACTAGCATTTCAACAGCTTTTACCACGCTGGAAAAAATGTGTAGATAACCAAATCTCCTATTTTGAAAATTTTGATGTTTAAATTACTATACTATTAATAAATCTATATATATATATAAAAATGAATGTATGTGTGTGTGTCCTTTATGCCTGACCAAACCACTCATTGGAACGCCATGAAACTTTGGGAAGTTATTTAGTATAGTACTGGGAAGGTTTCTAGCAAATAAAATTTTTGAAATAACTTTTCGCCTAAAAATAATCAAGATAAATATTCTAATTTATCTGTTATAATTCAACAATCTGCTCTAAATATTATCATGATGATACGATGATTTTGTAATGTAGAAAATTAGGAAAGACAAAATTCAGGATGACACAGCAATTTATTTGAGACAAGAATAATGATACAATTCCAAGGCAAGATACTATTCCTTTAACTTCCAATTACCGAGGGAACCAATTAATATTGATTTTATTCAATCGAGTATTTTCAAGGGACCGGGAAAAAATGTTCACTTTATCGAGAGATTCATTAGACAAACCTTTACTCGGGTAAAACCCGGGCAAAGCCGGGTACGTCCGCTAGTAATTAATAAAAAAAAAAAAAGTTCGAGAACTTTTTGATCCTACCTTGAATAATACTTAATTTTGTTTACAAGGTATGTAATTAAACCTGAATATTAGCTCCTCTGGTCCCATTCATTGTTCCATTCAGAACTTTTTATTTCTTTCTCTTTAATAAGATTTCCACACTTATAAAGACTTCTCTTTATAATATATATAAGCATTTTATATATGTGGTATTATGCTATGCTGGGAAACCTTACTCTTGGGGTTGAAGATTGTTGAAGTGGTGGCGCAGTCGTGGTGTCTGAATGGTAAAGGTTTTCACACAAGGGAAATAAGCCAGAACACTTGATGGGTTGAAATAAAAGGCAACTGGTTTGGAGGAAAGAAAGCTTGAGAAAGCGGAGCGGTTTTGACTATAAACTATCGGATCACATGGCGATGATCGACTTGGCTATGGGATGAGCGGAGAGAGAGATCTCTAGAGCAGATGTTACCTTGGTGAGAGCGAGTCGAAGACTAGGTGTTGTTCCGATGGAAGCGAGTCGATGACTCTAGGTGTTGTTCCGATGGAAGCGAGTCGATGACTGACTATTCTAGGTTCTCGATTTAACACTAAGACTTATCTTCTTTCCCATTGGTCGAAAGGTGTCACATGGCCGTTTTCTATTGGTTGACCTATTTAGGTGATACTTTCTAATTGGTCTTTACTGATGTCTTTGTCGGAAGACACGCCCGGCCCTGCCCAGGAAATACTGGTCGTTAAACTTGGCTTTTATGATTTCCGGGGTCATAAGGTTGACTGTAACTTTATTAATAGTTGTGTTCTCTTCTAAGCCTACTTCCTAGGTTTTTCTCTAAGGCGTTCTATCCTCCAGTTACCTTTGTTCTTTTATTAAATCTTTTTAAAACATACATTGTACATACATAGTGGGTCGGAGGTGCATACAGTTATATACAAATTATGACATATATTTATAATTATATGTAATTCTGCTGTCCTAAAAGCTTATGTCCATAGTTCATCTAAAATACCCATTCGAAAAGTCAAGCATCAGTATCACTATAAAAGGAAGTTCCAAAAATGCAATATAACAGCGGTATGGTAGATTAAACTGGCGAAACCGCTGGGAGGGTTCACCACTGATGAGCCAGGCCCTCCCTTTAATTTTTCCATTGCAGTAAGGGCAGTAGAAATTGTTTTATTTTAAAAAGAATATTACGCGTCTAAAATAGTTTTGTAATTTGATAACAGATGGCGCGCTAGTGTATCGAAAGACATCTCTCTAAAATTATAGTAATACATATAAGAGAAATATCTCCGGTATAGAGAGTGATCCAAGTCTTGTAAAACTTTACAAATTTTAAAAAGTTGGCCCATATTTGGGCTAGAGCTATGCAGTAATCACCATTATGCTCAGGGTGCAATGGAAATTTTTAGGGCAATTAAAGAAAAAATTTCTAAAAGAATTCCAGTTACAATTTTAATCGCAAGATCTACCAACATCAGAGAATCAGTGGCCAAATTATTTGATAAATTGTAATATTCTAATTGACCGACATTTTCTTCTTGTGGAATACCAGGACAGAACCCCAATAATATCTGAAGATAGATTAATAAAACACCATTTCGGCAAAAGTAGAAGAATTGGGTGACAAGTTTTAAATGCAATACAGGATATATTGTTATTTCTTATCCCCTTGTGTAAAGATTACACAAATTCCATGAGTTCATGCTCCTCGAGCTGTTTTATGATCAGCAGCTGTCTCTCCCAAAGGTAGGTCCTGTTTAGTGCATCTAATGCAAGCCAAAATGTGTTCTGGAGCTACAGGTGCCAAGCTACATTTTGGGCAAGTGGGGTAGATTTTGTTGTTATTTTCTATCTTCAATGGCTTGAGATGGCCTCTTCTAAATATTGTTAGTGTAGTTTGATATGTTATTATTATTATTTTTTTTTTTTTGCTTATCCCTAGTAAAGGTGGTACAGGCCATGATTAACATGGTGGGTAGAAGTAGGTGACTGCTTTTATTCTAAGTGCACCACATGTATACACATGTGAAAAGCAGTTCGACTTTGCACTTACAAATGTGCCAGAGCCCCGTTTGGTTACTTGCACTAACTGGTGGAGTTTGACTTTTGCAAGAATCGGGAGCCATTGGAGCATTTTTTTTTTTAATTATAAAAAAAATGTCCAATGCAGGATTCGATCCTGGGCCGTAGAGGTCAAAAACCAACAGTTTAGACCATTCTTCCACCGACCTGTTTAATATGTGAAATAGGCATATACAAAGGACCAATGAGCAGTTCCTCTGTAAGGCAAACGATACAAATATTTGAGAAAACTGGATTTCTGGAAGCTCGGAGTGGAAGACCATTGACAATGCAAGTCAGCAGCTGTTCAGGTTTTGCAGCAAGTTGAAGCTATTGAAAAATTATTTAGGTATGAAGAAGTAAGTGCTTGACAAGTTTTCGACAAACAGGGATTTCATAAGGAACAGTTTGGAGAGCACTAAGAATTGTTCTTAAAAAATACCCTTATAAAATTCAAGGATCTCACAAACTGAAAGTCAGTGATTTTGAGAAGCGTCAAGAATTTGCTGCATGGGTTTTCCAGGCAAATTGAGATAGTGATGAAAACTGGCTGTCAAATGTTATGTGGACAGATGAAGTTGACACTCAAAACAGCTGCATTTGGGCAACAGAAAAACCCAGAAATTTCACAGAAACACCACTTCATCATTCCAGAGTTACAGTTTGATGTGGGTTCATTTATTCCTTTTTTATTGACCCATTTTTCTTTTAAAAAATACAACTTTTTAAAATGATTTTTATAACTGGTAAACATTATGTTGTTTCTTATCCTCTTGTGCAAAGATTAAACAAATTCCATGATCTCATGGAATGGGGAATAAGGGTGAATTTTTCTTAATCATGGCACCATGATCCAGGCACACTTTGATGAAAGTCTGAATTTGCCTGTAATTTGAAGCCTTTCCTTACATAGAAGCAGACACCTTTGCGGCCGACTCTAACATGAGTACAGACGCAGCTACTCCGTATCCCCGGAGAGGAACCCTTGCTGAGATCTATCAATCGGGTCAGTTGAACTCAGGATTTTTAAAAAAGTCACAGTGCAATGGCTTCCAGCTCACGTTGGAATTCCTGGTAATGACCTGGCAGACTCTCTGGCAAAGGCTGGAGCTCTTGGCCTACCTGAAGCAAGAGAATCCACCACCCAACTAGACGAAAGAGACCTCCTCCGTACCATCAAAACCCAATGCCTGCAGGAATGGAAATCTGATGCTGCACATGACTGGTACAGAGCAGGAGGGACAAGCACTGGTTCTGTCCTCCCAAGAGAACAACAGTCTTTGATTTCCAGACTTAAGTCTGGTCATCTATGGACGATGACTTTCCAGAATGGTTGCAAGGTTTTCCCACTATGTACCAAGTGCAATTCTCAACCTGCAACCCCAAGACATATTATTGACTGTATTGACTCATCCATTGATGAGCTGTACTCGTCCCCGGCAGACACCATCAAAAATCTCAAGCTTTACAAGCTTGATACCTTAGTGTGATTGAGTGGAGATAAGAAAGAAGAAGAAGGATTTTTAAACAGGTCTTTCTACTCTTTCTAACAAAGCTGATGTTGGTCAGCGACTGCTTCAGAGTGAACATTATGTACCACTTTTGAGAGAAAAGGTTATTTTTTTTCATACTGCAGAAAATACAAGTACTAAGCAAAATAACATCCATACAAGATGGAGGACCTCCTCATATCATCGGTGAAGATTGTGTGAATAGTCGCCACTTTATACACCGGTGGTCACTAAGATCATCAGACTTATTGCTTTGCCATTTTTGACCATGCATTGCGTGTTCAGTGATGCTGGCCTACATGTTGAAGGCTCCTATCAAATGGAACAAATTTCATCCATTTCAACAGATATGTTGTTTATTGCTGCCCCATTCTACCGTCTTTTTGAATCCCAATCCTTTTGAAAGTTCGCGGTTTTCCTAATAAGCAAACATATTAAAATGGTATTTTTGATCATTTAAAAATATTATATTGCAATTTTCTTTTTTTCAAATTGATTTGTGTATTGTTCAAAATATGAGAAGTCACTCAAGCTCTTTTATTTTATAAAAACAAATTAAATTGAGTTAAACCATCTTAGCGCCCCCCTCTAAATAGCGCCTTCCTCTCTATAGCGCCTGATTTTGAACATTAAAATGTAAACATTTTACATTAAAAGTGACCTGTCTATAGCACCCTATTTTGGTGAGTTCCAAGAGGGGGCGCTATAGACAGGTTTAACTGTATTAACAAATAACTTGAAATTTTTTTATCATATACTTTGAAACACTTAGAATTTATAATATGCCACTTGGGGGATGGATAATAATAATAATACATTGTATTATTGTTTGTGCCTTGTTTCAAGATAGGTTAAAAAAAAATAAACAGCTAAATATTTTTTGGGAAAGTCGTCACCAGATGATCCATTTTCCATGTCTTGTTGGACACTGCTGGATAAAACAGGCCATACAAATCCTTGGTTGATAACTCTTTATATAGCTTGGTTATTTTTCCCTATCTGGGGTGAGGGAAAGTAGTCTGACCTCATTTTCCAGCAGTCCCCCTTGGAGTATTTGACCAAATTCTGGCCCGTTTATAAAATCATGTTCCGAAATAACTTTATTAGGTACCATTCAAAAAGAGCAACCTATCTTATGTTATTTACAATTGAAAATATGAACAGGTTCTTCATAGAAAACAGTGTACAATGCGTGATTTGATCCCGGTTCATGGCTGTCGGGAATCGAAGGTTTTAACCACTCATCCACCATGTTTATAAGATGACTAATGTGGCAATGGCACCCATTTTCCGATGAAAAACACCCAAGATAGAGAACATTGCTGTGATAGAGATTTATGGAGACATCTGAGGCTCTTCATTGGACACCACAACAACAACATTCTCCCTCTTTCTTCCACAGTTTGAAGATTTTTAGTGAAACACCCTCTCAGTTTGGGTTCTGAATTGTATGATTAATCATTTTCTGAACTATACTAATATTTAAAACTTTGATCTTGTTATTGCCAATTTATTTATCAAAAATTAACACTTTGAAGATGGACGATTCCGCAGTATGAAAATAGAGTTGTTTTTGAAAAATATTTTAATAAATAAAAAATCGTTTTAAAAATGCAATTTTCATTTTAATGTAATCTAAAGGGTTTGAAATAATAAATAAAAATCATATAAAAATAGTATGTTTTATTTTTTAAATGTTGCTCAATTTTTTATTGAGATTGTACAAAATCACTCTCTTCTTCTTTCTTATCTCAAAGCCATGATAATCATGGTGGGTAGTTAGCGACTGCTTTTACTGTAAGCGCACCACATGTCTACACATGTGAAAAGCAGTTCGACTTTGAACTTACAAATGTGCCAGAGCCCCGTTTGGTTACTTGCACTCGCTGGTGGGGTTGGACTTTTACAAGAATCGGGGGCCATTGGAGCATTTTTTTTTTTTAACAGAAAAAGTGTCCAATGCGGGAATCGAACCTGGGTCGTAGTGGTCGAAAACCAAACGGTTTAACCAGCCTTCCACCAACCCCCACCTTCCACTCCAAGTACTATATAGACAGTAAATATAGAGTAAATGTGGTGAAATAAAAGGTAAATATCATCAGATAAGCTATTTACACATTTCTATATTTTATTAAAGATAAAAATTACTTTCAATAGATTATCTTAGTATGATAAACCATGAAGCAGCTTTCACACAAAGAGACACAATTGACATCAATTATTAATATATACAGTTATCAGCATCATGCGTTCTTAATTCTGTACCGTTTGCTTTTGGTTCAGTGGTAGAATGCTCGCCTGCCACGCGGGCGCCCCCGGGTTCGATTCCCGGCCGATGCATTTTTTTTTTTTACAATTTTTAAAACTCATTTATATATTATAGTGGCGGGCGCCCTGGGTTCGATTCCCGGCCGATGCATTTTTTTTTTTACAATTTTTAAAACTCATTTATATATTATACTAGCGAATGTGCCCGGCTTCGCCCGGGTTTTTACTCGAGTAAAGGTTTGTCTAACGAACATTTGTTAAAACAATTCTCTATAAACTTATTTAAAAAAGAAGATATATTTTGATAATTTGAAACTTGTAAATTTGAATCTCTCGATAAAGTGAACATTTTTTCCTGGTCCCTGTGTGCCGTGTCATCCTGAATTTTGTCTTTCCTAATTTTCTACATTACAAAATCATCGTTTTATCTAGTGAACATTTTTTTCCGGTCCCTTGAAAAATACTCGATAAGTTGAATAAAATCAATATTAATTGGTTCCCTCGGTAATTGGAAGTTAAAGGAATAGTATCTTCGCCTTGGAATTGTATCATTATTCTTGTCTCAAATAAATTGCCGTGTCATCCTGAGATAATCTTACTTTTGATAAATAATATTTAAGATTTTATTATATATATTATATTATATATATATTACACGTTATTTGTTTTCTTGGCCGACTGTTTTACATATGGTGTTATCTTAAAATTGCTTGTTTTGAATATTTTTTTAGATTGAGATTATTAGCTAGTATGTAAAAAAATTAACTCTGTTGAAATTTAATTTTGTATTTATATATAAATAAAATTAACTCTGTTGATTTTTTTTGTATTTAATCGATAACAGCGAAGTTACGCATGTTAATGTTAGGGAAAAATATTTTGATGTTAAGCAAAACCTGCTCCATCTCGTTTTACATAAATGTTGAAAATTTGGTTGAAATTGATGCATTGTAACGAAAGTTTTTAGTGATGTACACTTATGAAATTTGCATTTTATTAATATAGACAAGAATGACATCCACGGCGCCAATTTATAATTGTAACGAATAGTATTTGAATAAAAGCATTTAATCGGGTAAAACCCGGGCGTTGCCTGGGTCATTCGGCTAGTGTACTCTATATCAACTAACAAACTTTCATATTTCAAGTAATATTAAATGGTCTTCTTCTTCTTTCTTATCTCTACTCAATCATATTAGGGTACTGGATGAAGTAGAATGCCTTTGTCATTAAGACTGGGAACACTACTCAGTGGCAGGCAACTGACTTAGCTCCAAACAAAATGGCCGCCTCTGACATGAGGAACAAACGCCATGTGCAGCTGCTCCTAACAAGGAGTACAAACTCTGCTCATCCTGTATCCCTGGATTAGGAGTCCTTACAGGGTACTATCAGCCTGGCCAGATGAACCCAGGTTTTTTAGCGAACTTTTTTACTGCTCCCTCTCCTCCTTTTTCATCCGGGCTTGGGACCAGCAAAGGCGGAGTTATATTAAATGGTAAATATACTAAGTACAGGTTTCATCTAAAAAAAGCGATAGAAAAGAGATTTAAAAAAAAGCGCGCAAACAAAGAAAAATGAACATACAAGGAAGAAAGATAGGCAGGCAATAGGAGCTGCTGCGGTCTCACATGACATTTTACAGGTACATTAGGTCAGCTGACATCCCACCCAACCCACTAGTAGATAGGAAAGAAGGTATGGGATAAAAGATCCCGGTGGATGCGAATCAGTGTCGGCCACCAGCGATTTTATATTTAATTTAAAAAATTGAGGATGTGAATTCGCTTTGAGTGTTCATAACAGCTTCAAAAGCAATTCAGATCACATATTGGCAAGTCATTTTTATGTTATAACACACATATTAATCATTTCACTTTCTGATAAATTGACTAGTGATTTTTTTTTTTCAAATTCTTCAATACTTTGATTCTAAATTCTGTTTATATTTTGAATCTGGGCTTGCCCAACATCCAATTCTTTGGCAATTTGTTAATACTGATATTTAGTTTTTGATATATATTTATAAAGCAATGTAAACAATATTTTTGACAACAAAAAAAAAAAAATTCTTTTGACATTTGTATTCAACGTGTGCATTGGGCACAGTATGCCCAATCATTAGTAAAATGATATAGAATAATTTGAAAAATTAACATATAAATGCTATGTACAATGATTATGTACAAGATGACTTTGCCACCAATACAGAGTAGGATGGAATATCGCCAATGGGTCTTCAATGACACCAAGCAGCAATGTAGAGATATAGGGTTTCTAATCCCAGGATCAAAGTAGGCGGAGAAAGAGATGGGTAGTTAGTGATGCAATGACAAGAAAATGCCCCTTCATAGATAGATGAAACCAAATCATCAATTCCAAGCTTCTAATTGTTGGTTAAGAAGAGATAAATCTCAATTCTCTTTTTGAAAGACAATAAGGTAGGTGTCATTCTCCTTTAGCTGTGCAATATGACACCAGCATGGTTGTACAGGAGAAATAATGTCCTGTGGACCCAATCTGACCAATGGCTTGTCCAAGTTTGGCATCAAGTGGTCCATCCACAACTTCCTCTCAAAGGGGAAGCATCCTGGGGATTTGCTACTGAGCAGGAGTTTCCTGGCACCAGTCCAAGCCAACCTGCAATGGCAGCTCAAGCTCTATCCCTACGGAGAGAATGAGGATGTGAGGGACTACCTATCAGTCTATCTCACTCCCAACAAGAGGACGAGGGCTAGCTACCAGATCACTATCATCAATGATAAAGGTCAGAAGGTATACGACCTCATAGCCCGCCAAGTCCACATCTTCGCTAAAGACAACGGCTGGGGATCTAAGAAGTTCATCAGCCGTCTGTCTCTCGCCAACATGGCCGATACATTGCTACCTAACAATGCCCTCAGGCTCTACTTCCAAATCCAAATAGTTGAGATAGGGGAGGATAGAGCCGGTAGGGTCAGCTCTCACCCATTGGCCCAGGATCTGGGAGCCATGTGGGCCAACAAATTCCTGAGTGACATCACCTTTGAAGTACAAGGTCACCAACTAGCAGCACACAAAGCCATCATAGCAGCCCGTTCTCCCATCTTCAGCACTTTGTTCAGGCGGCAAAAGAGGGAAGTTAATAGGATTGTAGTAGAAAACATGAGTTACCGGACCTTCCAAGAAGTCCTGTTGTTTATCTACACAGATAATTTGACAGAGGATGCAATCAGCGGTGGGTTGCTAACTATGGACCTTCTAGCTGCCGCTGTGAGGTACAACATCCAGCCTTTGAAGACCAAGATGGAGCAGGTGCTGATGACCACCATTGGGATTGAGAATGCCGCAGAGATGCTGCTACTGGCAGATATGCTGGGTGCCATAGAACTGAGGAGGCACATGGTGGACTATGTGGCTGCCCATATCCTACTGGTGATGAAAACACCAGGCTGGAAGGAGCTAGCTCCAAGTCTAGTCGAGGAAGTCATTGCCACAGCAATGGCCGCCAAAACCCCTCCAGCCAAGAAAATTAAAAAAGCCTAGCAAGGTGCAATATAGGCTTTTTCTTTTCTTTTTGTGTCGTACACAACCTTTGAAAGAAAAAAAGCTATATCTGATAAAACAAATTATTTTTGAAAAAGATGTTGCTATTGTTTATTTAGAACAAATTTTCACATGTGTAGACATGTGGTGCGCTTACAGTAAAAAGCAGTCGCTAACTACCCACCATGATTATCATGGCCTGTACCACGTGTACTAGGGATAAGCAAAAAAAAAAAAAATAAATAAATAAAAAATTTTCATTACAAGTACATACCAGGATAATCACGGTGGGTAGTTAATGACTGGTATACTCTTATACAGGGTAATGAGACCAAATCTAAATAAATAAATAATACAGTTAAACCTGACTATAGCGCCCCCTCTTGGGACTCACCAAAATATGGTTCTACAGACAGGTCACTTTTAATGTAAATCGTATCGTACTACGTATTTAAAATCGGACACTATAGTTATAGTTATATGTTATATCAAGTGTGTAAACAATATAGAGCAGATAAGAAGAAAATTGATTTCTAAGAATCCTAAGAAACTTCACACACTATTTATTTGGTCTAAAAAAATGCTCCAATGGCCCCAAATTCTTACAAAAGTCCAACCCCACCTGCCAGTGCAAGTAACCTAACAGGACTCTGGCACATTTGTAAGTGCAAAGTCTAACTGCTTTCACTAGTGTAGACGCGTGGTGTACTTACAGTAAAAGCAGTCGCCTACTTCTACCCACCACAATTATCATGGCCTGTACCAGGTCTATTAGTATGAAACGCGAAAATTTTCAGTGAATTCAAAAGTTCACCAATTCCATACAACAGAAGATTTTTTATTCAAAGTAACTGCCCTGATTAGCTATACACTCGGACCACTTTTCAGGCAATTTTCGAATTCCTTGTCTGAAAATTTCTATTCCTTTTGAGTCGAACCAGTCAACAAGTCATTTTCGGAGTATGTCTGAGTTCGCAAATTCCTGGTTTTTTAGGGCGTGTCCTAAAGATGTGAAAAGGTGGTAGTTTGACGGCGCTAAGTCTGGTGAGTACGGCGGGTGGGGCTAGAGTTTCCAGCCCAAGTCTTTTATGGTGTTTTTTGACCACCGTAGCGTTGTGGGCTGGAGCGTTGTCATGCTGCAGTATCAGGTTGTTGTGCTTTTCACGCCATTCCGGTCTTTTTTCATTCAACGCCTCTCTCAAACTGTGCATTTGTTGTTCGTAGCGACTAGTATTGACCATTTTGCCAGGTTTCAGGAGCTCGAAATATACTACGCCGGTCTGGTCCCACCATATGCAAAGCATTGCCTTTTTTCCGAAGCGATTGGGCCTAGGCGTCTGTTTCGGAAATTGGCCGGGCAGGCCCCACGACTTTTGGCGCGTAGGATTGCTGAAGTGGATCCATTTCTCATCAGAAGTTACGATTTGGTGCAAAAATGACTTCTTTTCATGCCTGGCGAGCAGCCCTTCGCAGGTTACCAGACGCCGTTATTGCTGCCTTTCGCTCAACTCGTGGGGGACCCATCTGGAAAGCTTTTGGGTCATTCCGAGGCTGTTTAAACGTAGAGAAACAGCACCTTGAGACACCTGGAGCTGTTTTGCGAGTTTCTCCTGCATTTGGGTACTGTCCTCATCCAACAAAGCTTGCAGTTCAGCGTCCTCGAACTTTTGGGGCGGTTTTCCATGTAGTTCATTATCAAGTTCAAAATCGCCACTTTGGAATTTTTTAAACCACCTGTAACACTGCGATTTGCTCAGAGCGTGGTCGCTGTAAACTTCCTCGAGCATTCGGCGGGCTTCAGTGGCACTTTTCTTCCAGTTGAAGGCGAACAACAAAACTTCCCGCAAATGGGCACTTTTTGGCTCGGAAATCGCCATTTTCCACGGGCTCCAGAAATTTTTCACGATTTGAATTTTTCTAAAACTGCACGCATGCTGATGCCATGTGAGTCAAAGAACAAAACGCCTACAACAGCGCCACCGTCGGCTCAAATAAAGTTGCACAGCGGCCTCTGGCGCCCATTTTCGCGTTTCATACTAATAGACCTGGTACAACATGTACTAGAGATAAGCAAAAAAAAAAAAATTATTTAGTCTTATTACCTTTCATTTCTAATGTATAATCCAAATTGTGGCTTATCGAAAACTTACAGAGTTATGGAGAAGGTCATCCAGGGTTGACAGAGGGGTAATGGCTTCCGTCGTAGCGTTCTGTCAGCACATCAAAACCTTTGCAATGTTTGACTTGAAGAAGCTTTCAATGGGGGACTCTTGCGATGGTGTCATGTTTTATTAGTTAACTAATTGATGGACTCACACAAGGTAACAAGACCAAATCCAAATGGGTAAACTAATAATTTGCATTGGCATTGAAGGCAATGAAGCTGCTGATGCCCTAGCAAAAAAAAAAAGTCACAAGAGAACCCTTGTCATGAAAAATAAACCTACTTTTAAAAAAATAGAAACAGTAGCCAAAACAAATATAAACAAGAACTGGAGGATCCCACCTAAGCACAGGTGGTACAGTGGAGTGGTTCCAGGAGGAGCTCTGAACCTCAGACAGCACCAAACAACATTAACAAGATTTAGAACAGGCTATCTCAAGCCATTGAAAACAGAAAATAACAACAAAATCTACCTCCACTTGTCCAAAATGTAGCTTGGCACCTGCAGCTCCAGAACACATTTTGGCTTGCATTAGATGCACTAAACAGGACCTTAGGGAGAGGCCGCTGCTTATCATAAAACAGCTCGAGGTGCATGAACTTGTGGAATTTGTGTAATCTTTACACAAGGGGATAAGAAACAACAACAACAATAAATTACATTTTAGTAACATGCTGTTATCAAAGCCTCATGTATAAGCATGTAATCAATCTCTTTAAATCAACACCAAAGGTGATATAAGAGATTAAATTATATATTTGAGTAGGTGATTTGGTTGGGCTTGAAAACTTGTTGAATTGAGGTAGAATAAATTAAGTTAGTTTTTAAAAATAATTCATAAAGAGTTTATTATAATCATCCCTAGTACACAAGGTACAGGCCATGATATCATGGTGTGTAATAGTTGGGTGACTGCTTTTACAGTAAGTGCGGCACATGTCTACACATGTGGAAGCAGTTCGAATTTTGCACTTACAAGTATGCCAGAGTCCTGTTTGGTTACTTGCACTTACTGGTAGGGTTGAACTTTTGCAAGAATCGGGGGCCATTGAAGCAATTTTTAAAAGTGTCAACGCAGGATTTGATCTTGCGTCATGACTGTCAAAAATTGACAGTTTATACCACTTGTCTACCGACCTTCATTCATAAAGAGTTGTTTCTTATCCTCTTGTGTAAAGATTACACGAATTCCATGAGTTCATGCTCCTCAAGCTATTTTATAACTCCGCCGGTCCCAAGCCCAGATGAAAAAGCAGGAGGGGGAGCAGTAACAAGCTCGTTAAAAAACCTGGGCTCAGCTGGCCATGCTGATAGTACCCTGTAAGGGCTCCAAATCCAGGGATACAGGATGAGCAGCGATTGTACTCCATGTTAGGAATGGCTGCACATGGCGCCTGTTCCTCATGTCAGAGGCGGCCATTTATTTTGGAGTTAAGTCGGCCTGCCACTGAGTAGTTCTCCAAGTCTTAATGACAAAGGCAGACACATTCTACTTTGCCCAGTCATGATGGTTGTCTACTCTTCCCCGGCAGACACCATCAAGAGTCTCAAGCTTCACAAGCTTGATACCCTAATATGATTGAGTGGAGATAAGAAAGAAGAAAAATCTATTTTATGATAAGCAGCAGCTTTCATAAAGAGTAAAATTATTTATAAAGAGTAAAAATATTAATAATAGCTGGAGAAAGAAAGAAAGATAGCTTTCCAACACCAAAGTGAACAGGTTGATGGGATATTAGCCATGATTTAGACAGAGCACCAATGTTGTCACAGCTATAGTATGGGATGAATGACCAGAAGCCACTAAACTGACACAATGCTGATTTACTTATCACCATTGATATATCTGTATTATTATTATTTCATTTATTGGATATAGCTTTTTTTACTTTTTTTTTAAACTTCTATTGTTTTCCTTTGCAGATTCCGGAACGAATCCATGTACAGTAGAACCTCCCTGTAAAGAACAACACCTAGCGGCAGAGCCAAAATGTCCTTTAGAGAGAGTTTTCTTCTTACCTGAGATCTGTTAATTAGTCAAAATGGTAATTATGGTGATGAAAACTGTCCTTTGTAGAGAGGTATCCTCTAGTGGGAGTGTACTCTCATGGAGGTTCTACTATAGAAAGGTGTCTTCTCATTGAGGTTCTACTATAGAAAGGTATCTTCTCATTGAGGTTTTACTGTAGAGAGGTGTCCTCTAGTGGGAGTGTCCTCTCATGGAGGTTTTACTGTATAAGCTTTTGTTTGTTTTCACCATAGTGGGTTCCTATCAATTTTAATAAGGTACAAACAGGAGTGTATGGGGTTCATCATTTTAAAAGCAGCAAACCAATAAAACAGGTCTATATATGAATTACATGGAACCCTTTATCCCAAACACTCAGGCTTCTGCTACAAACTGTGTGAGGGCCAACAGAATAGATCCTACACTGATGTAGATGATTTAAACATCATTAAACTATTTCCAGCCACCAATGCAGATTGTTGATAAACAGGCTCTGACTTTGATAAGGCACAATTTGGATTATAAACACAAGGTAATAAGACCAAATCCAAAAAAATAAATAGTGTGTGACATTTCGGTAACAACGTTGTTACCGAAATGTCACACACTATTTATTTTTTTGGATTTGGTCTTATTACCTTGTGTTTAGGCTTTGACTTTATGAGGACATCCTCTTACAAAGATATTTACCCAAATGTAAAACCACAAAGCTCTCTCTAAATGTACTAAATAGCATTTAAAAGGGAGAGGTGCAACTTATGGTACATAAATATTACCCTACCTCAACTTTATGTTGTACTAGCCGAATGACCCGAGCAACGCCCGTGTTTTACCCGATTGAATGTTTTGATTCAAATACTATTTGTTACCATTATAAATTGGCGCCTTAAATAAATGCATATGTTAGTTAATAACTATAGCCTATGTGCTTTATCTGTCTATGTACTGTTGGCTTCCGTAGGCGTCTCTTACTGGGAAAAAGAAAGAGAGGATTCCATTTGGTTATTTACTAATATATGCGTTTATTTAAGGAGCGACCCGCTCCAACACAATAGTTACAGAAATGGGGGGGGGGGGCATGATGGGGGGGGCAAAGGTGGCGTGATCGTAGCCGACCAATAGGAGGGTGCCATTCCAAAAAAAAAAAGCAAACCGTGACAGAGGCGATGAAGAATGACGCTCGTAACTGTATATAGAATTCTAGTCTCTCTGAAAACCGCCCTTGCCACTTAACCAGCTAAAACATCTTTTTGGGCAATTTGACCGATTTCATAACCCCTCTTGTAAGATGCTATAAAATTGAAGCTGCCCCTGTACTGATGAAGGCCAAAGACCAAATCCATAGTATACAGGTTAGCTTTTTGTCTCAATTTGTCAAAACTGGTGTGGCTCGTTCTTTTATCACCATCATTACATTTTATACTGGAGGGATAAAACAAACATTATTTTAATAAGCGATAGAACTCTTCCTGTTTAGATAATCAAATAAAGTAAAGCACGAAGGAAGATGAGTACCTCATATATATATATGCGTTTATTTAAGGAGCGACCCGCTCCAACACAATAGTTACAGAAATGGGGGGGGGGGGGCATGATGGGGGGGGGCAAAGGTGGCGTGATCGTAGCCGACCAATAGGAGGGTGCCATTCCTTTGATTATTTTAATGCATTTTCAAAAGGAAGAGGTTCACCTTTTGGTATATGAATAGTATACTTCCGCAATACAATAAAACCTCCCACTAGAGGACACCCCGCTAGCGGACACCTTTCTACAAAGGACAGTTTTCATTTGCAAAATTACCATTTTTACTATATAGCAACTCTCCGGTGAGAGGACACCTCTCCCTAAAGGACACTTTGGCTCTGCAATTAGGTGTTGTCCTTTACAGGAAAGTAGTTCTACTGTATTTAGCAACTCTCCAGTAAGACGAGACCTCTCCCTAAAGGACACTTTGGTTCTGCAATTAGGTGTGTCCTTTACAGGGAGGTAGTTCTACTGTATTTAGCAACTCTCCGGTAAGGGGACATCTCTCCCTAAAGGACACTTTGGCTCTGCAATTAGGTGTTGTCCTTTACAGGGAGGTAGTTCTACTGTATTTAGCAACTCTCCAGTAAGAGGACACCTCTCCCTAAATGACACTTTGGCCCTGCAATTAGGTGTTGTCCTTTACAAGGAGGTAGTTCTACTGTATTTATCAACTCTCCAGTAAGGGGACATCTCTCCCTAAAGGACACTTTGGCCCTGCAATTAGGTGTTGTCCTTTACAAGGAGGTAGTTCTACTGTATTTATCAACTCTCCAGTAAGGGGACATCTCTCCCTAAAGGACACTTTGGCCCTGCAATTAGGTGTCGTCCTTTACAAGGAGGTAGTTCTACTGTATTTATCAACTCTCCAGTAAGGGGACACCTCTCCCTAAAGGACACTTTGGCCCTGCAATTAGGTGTCCTTCACAGGGAGGTAGTTCTACTGTATAACATATATATAAGAGATGTCCTGAATGTGTGTCCAATTTACCGTATGCAGAGGTTCCCCTGACCCTGGGGAGACGGGGCTCTGGGTGGAGATGCTCCCAGAGAAAGGACTGTTGTGTCGTGGTGAGGGGCCAGGAGTCTTGGTCTTTGGGGACATCAGCCTGGGTCCTACCCTAGACAGACACATAAATATAACACAAAGTTGCAACAGGATGGTATTCATGTGATAAAAGAGGCACCTCTCCCTTTAACATTTTTTTTTTTATTATCCCATTGTACCCAATGTATTATCCCATTATACAAGGTCATGGAGACTAAATTCATTAGATCAAATTCACAATCTTGGTAGGGTTGGAATATAGGTCCTGTCTTGAGGCTCCCATACATTCCAAGAGGTGGTCTGGTGAGGTCTCTTTGGTCCTACAGATGGTGTATTGTGAGAAGGTCTTTACACCATCCTGGAAAAGGAGCAGCCTTGTATGGTCAGTTTTGAGGCTAGAAATACAGGTTGCTACCTGTGGGTTCAACCCACATTCCAGAATAGCTCCAGGCTTTTGGTTCAGATACAAATGAATGAGGGTTGACATCTGTATTTTTGCTTGGATGTTTCTTTTTTGTATGCGTTTGAAAGAGTCTCCTTTAAAAATTCATTGTTTGTATACATTTTCAATGAAAGATAGATGCCTTTTTTAATACATAGGTAAAACCTGTCTGTAAAGAACAACACCTAGTTGCAGAGCAAAATTGTCCTTTAGGGAGAGTTATCCTCATACTGGAAAGTTACTTATTAGTAAAAAATGGTCATTTTGTCAATGAAAACTGTCCTTTTTAGAGAGGTTTCCTTTAGCAGTAGTGTCCTCTCTTGAAGGTTCTACTGTATATATGTTTTTTCTGGATCAGGAAGATAGGTAGTTAGTGACTGCTCTTACTGTAAGTGCACTACATGTCTACACTTGAGGAAAGCAGTTTGACTTTGAACTTACAAGTATACCAGAGCCCTGTTTGATTACTTGCACTTATTGGTGGGGTTGGGCATTTGAAAGAATTGAGAGCCATTGGAGCATTTTTTTAGTTAGAAAAAAGTGTCAATGGAGGATTTGATCCCGGATCAGAGCGGTTGAAAACAAACGGTTTAGACCATTCATCCATCGACCCTCCACATAACCTATAAATTGATAATATTGGTGTGCTAAATTCAAGCTAGGTATGAATAGTTGTTTTTTTTTTTTTTAATTAACTTTCCAGAATGGTTGCAGCTTTTATAATTTGATAAATCAATTTTCATAACCGGGGGTCGGTGGAAGGGTGGTCTGACCTGTTGGTTTTCGACTGCTATGACCTAGGATCGAATCCTGCATTAAGAAAACTTTTTTCTAATAATAATACTAATAATAGAAAAAAAAAAATGCTCCAACTGGCACCCAATTATTGCAAATGACCAACCCTACCAGTGAATTCAAGTAACCAAATGGGGCTCTGGCACATTTGTAAGTGCAAAAGTCAAACTTCTTTTCACATGTGTAGACATGTTTTCACATTTCTTTTGGAGCTAAGTCGGCCTGCCACTGAGTAGGGCTCCCAGTCTTAATGACAAAGGCAGACACATTCTACTTTACCCAGTCATGATGGTTGTCAAACAGACACCATCAAGGGTCACAACTTGATATCCTAATATGATTGAGTGGAGATAAGAAAGAAGAAGAAGAAGACAGGGGTAGACATGTGGTGCACTTACAGTAAAAGCAGTCGCCAACTTCTATCACCATGATTATCATGGCCTGTACCACATGTACTAGGGATAATAATATAATAATTTTCCTAACAATGGATATGTTTCTGTATAAAATAGCTGAAGAACTGCTATAGAAGACTTCTAGGGGAAACACCAAATTAAGACATAGAGCTGTCTAAGTGACAGAGGACTTACTTGGGGAACTTGGACTTGCTGAAGAAGATCCTGGCCTTGAGACCAGCCATGATATCCTCCTCCTCATGGAAGGCCTCTGTAATGAAGAAGGTGTGTCTGTTGGACTCAAACCCTCGCACCTTGATCTCCTTGGAGAGGTAGTTGCTCAGGTACTTCACAGCCTGCTCACACCACCATTCCCAGAAGGAGACCAGCACTTCCAACTCAATCTTGAAGATAGAGGTTGCCTCTGGTTGGCATTCATATTTCTTAAGATACACTTTGGTCAGAAAAAAAATATTTTCTCAACATTTCCACAAATTTTTTTTTTGTGGAAAAAAAAAAAAAAAAAAAAGTACAAATGTGATATTGTACTGGGATAAGGTGCATAAATTAAGAAAAAGGCATCTCCTTATCGTGAAACTGAAAGTTGCTGATGGCTTGCATCATCTATCGGAATAAATATCAACCAAAATATGAAAAGATTTTTGTAAAAACTTTGAAAGCAGAAAACTTTTTCTGGCCGAAATGTCTCTTATTCCAACTCAATGTATGCGCACACAAGATGTTGTCCGAATGACATAGCGTACTCAATTTTCTTTTCCAACCAAAATCAATGAATAGTTTATATTTATTCCGATAGGTGGCGCCTATCAACAACTTTCAGTTGCACGATAAGGAGATGCCTTTTTCTTAAAAAACATTTTGTCAAAAATATTTGAAAGACTGCGTGAGAATGCTCTTACAACCTTAGAAACATTTATAATGCTTTGCCAAATTCTTTATTTTGATTTTTCTTGACGGGGACAAAATATTTTTGTCAAAACGTTGAGAAAATAAAACTTTTTCTGATCAAAGTGTCTCTTATTCAACTCAATGTATGAGCACATGAGATGTTATCCAAATAGCATATTGTACTCAATATTCTTTTACAACCAAAATCTCCTTGTTGCATATACATCATTGTAACATATCTTGTATTAAGAAAAAGGACCTGCCCAGAAGTCCTCCTCTGCGTGGCAGGCGGGAGAAGCAGCACAAGTAAGGGACTGCTCTGTAGGGCAAAGTACGGTATCGTGAGCCCCGAGCCACTACGGTAACCGTGAACAGGGAACTCTGAAATGTGGCTGACTAACGGCATTCCCCCATTCCATGGAGCAGCAAAATTAATCCACAAGGCACCTTTGTTGGCTGGTATTGTGATCAGGGTGCACAGGCCGATCTGCTCCATGGACAAGACACCACAATTAAGAAAAAGGCATCTCTGATCATGCAACTAAAAGTTGCTGATGGCTTGTGATATATGTCAGAATAAATATCAACTAATAGTTGATTATCAATTATTCCAGAATTGTGACCAAATACCCATTCTTGATTAATCAAGAAAAGCTAACCACATATATGTTTCAGGCTGATGGCGTAAGCCATCAGAAACTTTTTAGTTACACAATCGGAAGATGACTTTCTTGTAATTAATCAACATGATTCCAGTACAATTTCACTTATGTGCTATTTTTTATATCATTATTGTTCTCTAGTCTTAGATTAATGTCTGCCTGTAGCTGTGTTGTTGTTGCTTATTCCTCAAGTCGTTTAAACGATCTCCATTAGATTCCATTGTCTCAGCTTTTCTATTATAGTCCTGGGGTTTTCCCAGTGGTCTTTTTAGGAGGATTTGTAGACATCATGGAGAAGGAATGCTGTTGGTCTGAAGAACTGGAAGTACCACTCAGTGCAACTTTGCTTTTTTTGGTTGGCCGCTCCTTACACGGAGTGCCCTTTGTAGCCGCTCCTATGGAGAACAGACAATTGATACCTTCCTACATTAGCCGGGTATGTAGCACAGCCTTCACAACTAGGGTGGCCCTACCAGGAGTTACACTCCCAACGTACTTCACCTGTGCTACCCATCTACATCCTCCCGCCATTTGAGGCTGTAGGATAGGATTTTGTAGCTGTGTTAAAATATTTATATATATACAATCCCAAATACCTAGTTCCTTACTTTTATAAAATATCACACCCAGGAATACATGTACATTAGAACATCCAATAGCATATGGTCGCGCTAGCAAACACCTCTAAACAATGGACAGTAATCATCGCCAAAATTGCTCTCCCAATGAAAATTCATTCAGTGGACACTTCTGAACAACGGATGCTTTCCCCAATATATCATTTATTGATTATTTTAGATATAATTGACACCCAAACCAAAGGGGGTACAAGTAACCAAGCAGTGCTCTGGCATACTTGAAAGTGCAAAAGTCAAACTGCTCTCTACAAGTATAGACATGTGGTGTACTTACAGTAAAAGCAGTTGCCAATTACTACCTACCAGGATTATAATGATTTGTACAGTAGAACCTCCATGAGAGGATAGCCACGCCAGAGGACCTCTCTATAAAGGATAGTTTTTATTTACAAAATTATCATTTTTAGTATTTAGCAACTCTCCAGTAAGAGGACACCTCTCCCTAAAGGACACTTTGGCTTTGCAATTAGGTGTTGTCCTTTACAGGGAGGTAGTTCTACTCTACTATTTATCCCGTACTTCGGGATAATAATAATTTAAAAGGAGAAGATATGAAAACATAAATGCCACTAATCTTGGAATGAAAACCATTATAGGAGAGCATGTCCACTTACGCCTTGGTCTCTGGCCTTGGCACAGGGATCAGAGGAGGCGGGATGGTAGACCTTGCACTTGAAGGAGTACGGTGTGATGAGCATGTAGTAGTCAGGCAGCACTACCAGCTTGTTGTAAGGTACCAGCTCCAGGTTGCCGTAGTCAATGTAGAGCACCAATAGGTTCTTTACATCACACCTAGTGTCATCTACAGGGTGTCCTATTGGTCAATATACAGGCAACTGTTACTGCCCACACACAAGTCAGTGGTCATCACCTTATACTAAGTCTTTGACAAGATGCAACATTGGGTGAGACACTGCCTTCAAGTTTCATGCAACATTTAAACAACTTCTTTCTTATCTCCACTCAATCATATTAGGGTATCAAGCTTGTAGAGCTATTTGATGGTGTCTGCCAGGGATGAGTAGAGCACATCAATGGATGAGTCATTTGCCGGTCCCAAGCTCGGATGAAAAAGGAGGAGGGGGAGCAGTAACAAGCTCACTAAAAAACCTGGGCTCAGCTGGCCCGGCTGATAGTACCCTGTAAGGGCTCCTAATCCAGGGATACAGGATGAGCAGCGTTTGTACTCCATGTTAGGAGCAGCTGCACATGGCATCTGTTCCTCATGTCAGAGGCGGCCATTTCTATTGGAGCTAAGTCGGCCTGTCACTGAGTAGTGCTCCCAGTCTTAATGACAAAGGCAGACGCATTCTACCTCACCCAACCATGATGGTGAGATAAGAAAGAAGAAGATGTGTTCTGGGGTTGCAGGTTGACACTTAGTACATAGTGGGAAAACCTTGCAACCATTCTGGAAAGTGAACTATTTAAACATAGTGTTAATTAGATACAAGAAAATAAGACCAAATACAAATAATTTAATAGTGTGTGACGTTTCGGTAACAACGTTGTTACCATCATCAGACAAAAGAGTAAAATCATTTTAAGTAGAAGTAGAGTAAAAACATTTTACTCTTTTGTCTGTAGATGGTAACAACACTGTTACCGAAACATCACACACTATTTATTTATTTGGATTTGGTCTTATTACCTTGTGTGTACTTAATGAACTGTTTAGAGTAAACAAGTTAAAATTACCATTAAACATTGATAATGAAATTTATTTTTTGAAATGGGAGTGCAGGGAGTGGTGTGCTCATATAGGACAGAAACCAAAAACAGGATATCAAGGTCGCCAACAATTTGGGAGCTCTGTGTTCAATGCTGAAGCTATCAATCTAGCCCTAGAACACATTGATAAGGAAACCCCACATAAACTTATTTTCTTCACAGACTCGCTGTCAGCAGCCATTGTTACACCAGCTCTGTCCCTGAGGAAGATTGCCCCTGAAATTAGACAAGCTTCACAGGGACATACAAGTCACCTTCCCATCCCACATAGGTCTGAAAGTTAATGACACAGCGGATGCAATTGCAAAATCAACAGCAAAACCCAACTTAGACTTTGACCTTTTCAAACACACACAAAAAAGAAACGTACAACCAAAAATACAGGAGTCGACATCCCATCATTGGTATCTGAACCAAAAGCCTGGAGCTATTCTAGAATGTGGGATGAACAGACAGGCAGCAACCTGTATTTCCAGGCTCAAAACTGGCAGCCATACAAGACCGCTCCTCTTCCAGGATGGTGTAAAGACCTTCTCACAATGCACCATCTGCAGGACCAAAGAGGCCTCACCAGACCACCTCTTGGAATGTATGGAAACCTTAAGACAGGACCTGTCTTGGTGAATTGTGAATTTGATCAATGAATTTAGTCTTCATGACCTTGTATAATTATACAATGGGATATTAATTAAAAATAAAAAATCTTTTTTGAAATAATGTTGTTCAACTTCGATTTTTCTCAAAAGAATATCTTTTTTGCAGTTTCCAAGCTTTGTTTGGCTTTAGCTTCATGGTAGTATGAAGGTATAACAACTTCCTTAAGTTTTGTTCATGAGTGTACTTCTCCGCATCTGAAGTTCTACAGAGGAGAGAGGAATGGAACCGAGCCAACAGCTATAATTAATTACACTGCAAATATATGTGGGAGGGGTGAACACTACAGAGAGTTCTACATATAGCTTTCTCCGCCAACAAACAAACAAAATGGTGGCGAAAACTATTTTTGGGGCCTAGAAGTAAAGAATGAAAAATTCCTACATTATTAAGCCCATTGAAGAGCGATTATCGTACGCGTTTTGGGCTGTTGGCCCTCATCAGCATGGTGCAAGCTGTACCTCAACGACCAAAAAACTGGTCATTCAGGCAACCCGAAAGATCAGGAAACGGGTAGTTAAGGCCAGATTTGCACGAGACCATAAAACAATGTGAAAAAATAGCACAAATGTGATATTGTACTGGGATAAGGTGCATAAATTAGGCAAAAGAAAAAAAGCAGCCTGAAACATGTACATGGTTGGTTAGCTTTTCTTTAAGAAACGCATTGTGAGAAAATATTTTTGTATTTTTAAATTCATACCTTATTTACAAAATTACAATGGTAGAGAATGGCCTTACATTGACGAGTTAAAAAGAAAGGAATCAATTAAGAGATTTTGTTCCATTTATACTTATGAATGCTCTCAAGAAGTCGTATGAGCTCACTCGATGAAGAAAGGCCAAATAACAAGCTTCTTGTACCAGATATTGACCCTAAAAATGATTCAAGGGATTATAAACACAAGGTAATAAGACCAAATCCAAATAAATAAATAGTGTGTGATGTTTCGGTAACAGCGTTGTTACCATATTCAGACAAAAGTACTGAATGAATTTATTTATTAGGATTTGGTCTTATTACCTTGTGTTTATAATCTATAATCCAAATTGTGTGCCTTATCATGATTCAAGTGATTGTTCAGTGCGTAGTGACTGCAAAACACCAGGAAAGGGAGCTAGGAAAAAACCTATATATATATTTTAAAGGCAAAAGTAGTAAAAAGCAAAACCCCCAATGCATTATCTTTTCACAAATTCTGGAAAACAGCACAGACAATAGACGTAACACAGATGATGGATCCAACTTGAAGAAAGGTTGATGTTAATCTCCACTTTCTGTAGATAACTGTTATGCTCCTACATGAAAAGAGACTGGAAATTCGTGAAATTTCGGGGCCAACTCACTACAATGAACAACAAGTATATAAAATCTTCACTACTCTCCTGATGGATAAAACGTTTATAAATATTTTAAATATTTCAAGGCGATTGATAATATGAGAGAAGAAGTGCTCAACTCCACAGACAACGGCTGATTGCTCCCCCTCCCCTCTAAATTGCTTTTCCTCCTCATTCATTTTTTTTTTTTTTTTTGCTTATCCCTAGTACACGTGGTACAGGGCCATGATAATCATGGTGGGTAGTTAGCGACTGCTTTTTACTGTAAGCGCACCACATGTCTACACATGTGAAAAGCAGTTCGACTTTGCACTTACAAATGCCAGAGCCCCGTTTGGTTACTTGCACTCGCTGGTGGGGTTGGACTTTTGCAAGAATCGGGGGCCATTGGAGCATTTTTTTTTTTAAACAGAAAAAAGTGTCCAATGCGGGAATCGAACCCGGGTCCTAGTGGTCGAAAAACAAACGGTTTAACCAGCCTTCCACCGACCCCCCTCCTCACTCATGTACATATATAACCTTTTAGGGGAATCCCCTTGTAAGACAATAGTGTCTTAATAAAGGTTTTTGTTGTTGATAACTGTTATGTTTACTTTTGCCTACCCATATGAGAGAATCCTGTATGGGACGAGTATCCTTAATAAAGACTTTTTGGAAAAATATAGCTACATCAACCAATAATATGTTTAATTTTCGACATTTCAGTGATTCACTATCGTTCTCCTCAGTGAAATACATGACAGCAAGTCACTAAAACATTGAAAAACAAAATTATTGGTTTATGTACCTATATTTTTCTAAATCAACTCCCAACCAACAAATGATCTTCAAAACTAAAGGGTTTTATGAAAAAAGAAAAGAAGACATTTCCTTATTGTGCAACTGAAAGTTTCTGATGGCTTGCGCTATCTATCAGAATAAATATCTGTTGGGTGCATGGAGGAAAGAGATAGTAGCCCCCCCCCCCCCCACTCACTTCTTCGTTTTTGTAACTATTGTGTTGGAGCGGGTCGCTCCTTAAATAAATGCATATATTAGTTAATAACTAAATGGAATCCTCTCTTTCTTTTTCCCAGTATGAGACGCCTACGGAAGCCAACAGTACATAGACAGATAAAGCACATAGGCTATAGTTATTAACTAACATATGCATTTATTTAAGGCGCCAATTTATAATTGTAACAAATAGTATTTGAATCAAAACATTCAATCGGGTAAAACACGGGCGTTGCCCGGGTCATTCGGCTAGTTTAATATAAAGATGATCACATCCAACAATATCAACTATTTTCGTTGATTTCTAATTACTCCAGAATTGGCCAAATACCCATTCTTGATTAATCAAGAAAAGCTAACCACGGACGTGTTTCGGGCTGTTGGCCCTTATCAGCGTGGTGTAAGCTGTACCTCAACGAACAAAAAATTGGTCATTCAGGCATCCCAAAAGATCAGGAAACGGGTAGTTAAGGCCAGAATTGCACGAGACCACGAAACAATGTGAAAAAATAGCACAAATGTGATATTGTACTGGGATAAGTTGCATAAATTAGGTAAAAGAAAAAAAGCAGTCTGAAACACGTACGTGGTTAGCTTTTCTTGATTAATCAAGAATGGGTATTTGGTCAATTCTGGAATAATAAGAAATCAACGAGAATAGTTGATATTTATTCTGATAGATGGCGCAAGTCATCAGTAACTTTCAGTTGCACGATAAGGAAATGCCTTTTTCTTTTTCATAATTTATGCATCTTATCCCAGTACAATATCACATTTGTGCTATTTTTTTCATAAAGGCTTGTTGTTGTTGTTTCTGTAGCAACCATCACAGACCAAAATATGAAGCTAGGGCTGTGATCTGGTTTGTAGGATATGTAAAAGAAAGGTAGACTGTGATCTAAGTAAAGCTATGTGTGATGGAGCAGCAATGTTGCCACCATCATTTGATTCATCTACCAGTCTCTCTGTCAATGGTATTAAGTAGAAATAATCTTGTATAAAACTCCGCCTTTGCCAGTCCCAAGCCCGGATGAAAAAGGAAGAAGGGGAGCAGTAACAAGCTCACTAAAAAACCTGGGCTCAGCTGGCCCGGCTGATAATACCCTGTAAGGGCTTCTAATCCAGGGATACAGGATGAACAGTGTTTGTACTCCATGTTAGGAGCGGCTGCACATGGCGTCTGTTCCTCATGTCAGAGGCGGCCATTTCTTTTGGAACTAAGTCGACCTACCACTGAGTAGTGCTCCCAGTCTTAATGACAAAAGCAGACGCATTCTACTTCACCCAGTCATGATCTCAACCTTTACAAGCTTGATACCCTAATATGATTGAGTGGAGATAAGAAAGAAGAAGAAGACTCTTGTGTAAGCACAGAGAGCTTACCTATTGGGATTTATTCGATACACTCAGAAACTGATCTCATTCTATAGATGGTATCATTAAATCCTTACTCCGTAGCATTCCTACCTGGAATGAGTATGTGTGTTGGCCATGGCAGCGAGCCGTAGCACTCACCTTCTCGTAGACTCGGTGAGCCAGTACCTTACAGCGATACCAGTTCTGGTCCTCAATGTACGGGGCTCCATAGATCTGGAACAACAGGGTTCACGTCAACAATCAGGGTGTAGATAGATAACTCTTAGAAGGCCTAATGATAATCAGATATACTGTAGAACCTCCCTGTAAAGGACACCTAATTACAAAGCCAAAATATCCTTTAGAGAGAGGTGTCCTCTTACCGGAGAGTTGCTACAGTAGAACCTCCCTGTAAAGGGCACCAAATAACAAAGCCAAAGTGTCCTTTAGGGAGAAGTGTCCTCTTACCAGAGAGTTGCTAAATAGTAAAAATTGCGATTTTGCATATGAAAACTGTTCTTTGTGGAGAGGTGTCCGCTAAAGGGAGGTTCTACTGTATATGCTCTTTCACAAGTAATTCACAAGAAGGGCTGTTTGTGGAATCTATTAAATTTTAAAAGGCTGTATAGACTCTGTCTAAGAAATTAATTTTTAAAAAGCTAAATCATTTCAAGTTACAATAGCTGGATATCATTGCTAAGAATAGAAAAAAGTTAATGGCGAAAATTTCCTTTATTAAAGAGATATAAGCTTGGCAAGCTTTCAGACAATAAGTTCCTTCAACAGGCTGTAATACCAATACAAAACTAGAGGAGAAAGAAATGATGTATATGTGAAGTTATCTTTGTTTCTCATCTTCTTGTGCAAATATTACACCAATTCCATGAGTTCATGCTCCTGGAGCTATTTTATGATAAGCAGCAGCCTCTCCCAAAGGTCCTGTTTAGTGCATCTAATGCAAGTCAAAATGTGTTCTGGAGCTGCAGGTGCCAAGCTACATTTTGGGCAAGTGGGGTAGATTTTGTTATACCTACATTTAGTAATTTGCACAAGTAGAAATCTATATATATAAAAATCAATGTTTGCATGCTTGTTTGTTTGTTTGTATGTCCGGTATACAAATTTGCAGTAGTTCACTAATTCAAACCAAAATTTCCATACATAGGTAAAAAATATGGGGAAGACGATAGGCTATTTTAAAAAAATATATAAATCAATTATTAAAACTATATATTCAAATTATTCTACTTAGCTCACGAACAGCGCCCTCTATCAACGATTAAATTATGCTGATGCAAACAAATAGATAATGCTAATAACAAACAATTATTTAAAAAAATCTTATCTAAATATATATGACTCGGGTAGATATGCACACGGGTCAATCCCGGGTCACCCGTCTAGTATTTTATAAGATTATTGTTTATTATTTTTTAATTTTTAGTTTTTACAAGAAAATAAGACCTAATCCAAATAAATTGATAGTGTGTGATATTTCAGTAACAGCGTATTTAATATCATTAGACAAAAGAATAAAATGAATAAAAGAAAAATTGATTATAAACACAAGGTAATAAGACCAAATCCAAATAAATAAATCATATTACCTTGTGTTTATAATCTATAATCCAAATTGTGCCTTATCTTTAAAAATGTATTATTTTGTCTGATGATGGTAACACTGCTGTTACCAAAACGTCACACACACACTATTAATTTATCTGAATTAGGTCTTATTTTCTTGTAGCTATAATCTAAATTGTGCTTTATCTTTAAAAAATTATTATTTTGTCTGATGATGGTAACAACGCTGTTACCAAAACGTCACACACACTATTAATTTATTTGAATTAGGTCTTATTTTCTTGTAGCTATAATCTAAATTGTGCTTTATCTTTAAAAAATTATTATTTTGTCTGATGATGGTAACAACGCTGTTACCAAAACGTCACACACACTATTAATTTATTTGAATTAGGTCTTATTTTCTTGTAGCTATAATCTAAATTGTGCTTTATCAATGCTTAGTTTGTGGAACGCTTCACGATTTTGCGTGTCATCCTTGTTCAAGTCTTATTGATGACCTCACACTGATACCTTCTGCTTAATCTAGTTGAGTAAAATGTGGCAGCAGTACCTGGTGTAGGATGGGAACCCCCTTGACCCGAGGCAGATTGGGACAGAGGAGGTTCATCTTGCGGTTCAGGCTGCCCAGTTCCTCCAGGGAGTGGTGTCTCTGGCAGTGCCATGTTAGGGGGTCCTCCACGTGGGAGAGCACCAGTTGGAGCTCCTTCAGCAGCTGCAGCACCAAGTTTAGACTATCTCTATAGGAAATACATTGGAATCTCTCAGTATAAGGAACAACACCTAGTCACCGAGCCAAAGTGTCCTTTAGGAAGAGGTGTTCTCATCGGATAGTTTTTATATAGTAAAAATGGTGATTTTGGCATTAAAAACTGACCATTGTGGAGAGGTGTCCTCTAGCAGGAGTGTCCTCTCATGAAGGTTCTAATGTAGAGAAATGTCCTCTAGTGGGAGTGTCCTCTCATTAAGGTTCTACTATAGAGAGGTGTCCTCTAGCAGGAGTGTCCTCTCATGGAGGTTCTACTGTAGAGAGCTGTCCTCTAGCAGGAGTGTCCTCTTATGGAGTATGTTCTACTGTAGAGAGGTGTGTCCTCTAGCAGGAGTGTCCTCTCATGGAGTATGTTCTACTGTAAAACCATTCCCTCAATGCTATTAAGACCACACTGTGTGATTTTGGAAGATCCGACTCATTCAGAAATTGACCTTCCAAACACCTAATTGCATACTTATAATTACAGAGACAAAGTGCCTCTTAGGAAGAAGTGTCCCTCTTACCAGAGAGTTGTAAAATAGTTAAAATAGCCAGTTTGGTGATGAAAGCTATCCTTTATAGAGAAATGTTCTCTAGCAACAGTATCATCTCATGGATGCTCTATTGTACAACCCTCCCCTCAATGCTATTCAGAATACCAACACTGTGTGATTAAAGATCTAGACTCATCCAGAAAATGATGTTCCAAAGCTGCCTTGTACCATTAAATAACATCAACTTTAAACACAAGGTAATAAGATCAAATCCAAATAAATAAATAGTGTATGATGTTTCAGCGTTGTTACCATCTTCAGACAAAAGTGCTGAAAGATAGTAACAACACTGTTACCCGAACGTCACACACTATTTATTTATTTGGTCTTATTACCTTGTGTTTATAATCCAAATTGTGCCTTATCATTAGGATTTGGTCTTATTACCTTGTGTTTATAATCCAAATTGTGCCTTATCATTAGGATTTGGTCTTATTACCTTGTGTTTATAATCCAAATTGTGCCTTATCAACATCAACTTTAGTATTATTTTATTAATTAATCTTGGAATTGAGAGGGGATTTTTCAGCAATAAAATGGTATATTCACATAATTTGGAACTTTCTAAAAAAAAACAACAACAAATATATTGGTCTTAATTATCAGCAAAGTACCAATTAACACAAAACTAGAGGAAGTTTCATATTTTGATATTGCTGTTTTTTTTAAGAAGACAGAGGCAATTTTATTTACACTTGGTTATCTTGTGCGTCTTCAAAAAAAGATCTAATATCTTTAATGTATATCAAATATCTTTTAAGTTATTGCATGAATCCCGATATACATGATAAAAAGGTACAATTTCTCTAAGTGTTGTCCATGAGTGCAAGTTTATTTAATATACCCTTATAATCTTAATAATAAAATACAATTTGAATTATTTTTCCACCCACAGAAAGACTGTTATTAAGACCTAGGATTTCTAGACTCTCCATCCAGGATCCATAAAACATAAAAGTCAGTGGACGAGTGGGTAACACCCTTGATTCCCGACAGCCATGAACCGGCATTTAATCCAGCGTTAAAATTTTGTTTAATATGTGAATGACCTTCACATATTATTCACTGTTTCAATTATCATAAACTAGGTTGCTCTTGCTGAGCGGTACCTATTAATGTGATTTTGAACCATCCAGGATCCAAGAGCAAGAAAGAAAGGAAATAAAACAGAAAATAAGGAAGGGTGAAGACATCATGTACCTAGAGAATACTGATTGCTGTATTCCAACATATTTTTTATAGTTCTATACAATTTATACTTTTAAATTCAATGACTTAAAAAGAATTTCAAAAATATTTTTGATAAGGCACACAATTTGGATTATAGATTATAAACACAAGGTAATAAGACCAAATCCAAATAAATAAATAGTGTGTGACGTTTCTGTAACAACATTGTTACCATCTTCATTCATACCAACATCTTCAGATTCAGCACTTTTGTCTGAAGATGGTACCAACGCTGAAACGTCACACACTATTTATTTGGATTTGGTCTTATTACTTTGTGTTTAAAAACTATTTTTAAATAGTCTTACCTTGGGCTCAAAGCTCCCTGGCAAATTCTTGTGGTCCTTGAAACTTTCTAGATAACACACACATCACCTCAGGGTATCACAGGGTTAAACACTTGTCTTAATCATCCCAAGTACAGGTTGCTATGATTAATCATGGTGGTAGAAGATACCTATAAATGACATGGAGACCCTTTACAAAAAGGAGGAGACAACCCCCTACCATCTACTCTTATGTATGGGAGTCATCACTTGTACCACAACTAATCATAAACAAGATACATGTGTCTCCATTTTTAAAAATATTATCCCTAGTACACGTGGCCATGCTAATCATGGTGAGTAGAAGTTGGCAACTGCTTTTACTGTAAGTGAACCATATGTCTATACATGTGAAAAGCAGTTCAGCTTTTGTACTTACAAATGTTCCAGAGCCCCGGTGGGGTTGAGCTATGATTAATCATGGTAGTAGAGGATACCTATAAATGACATGAAGACCCTTTACGAAAGGAGGAGACAACCCCCTACCATCTACTCTCATGTATGGGAGTCACCACTTGTACCACAACTAATCCTAAACAAGATACATGTGTTATAATAACGATTAGATTCGATAAGGATAAGTTTCTTTATTAATAATAAAGAAACTTATCCTTATCGAATCTAATCGTTATTATAATATATTGAAAGGATTATTCGTCTTAAAGATACATGTGTCTCCATTTTTTTAAATATTATCCCTAGTACACGTGGCCCAAAATAAACATGGTGAGTAGAAGTTAGCGACTGCTTTTACTGTAAGTGAACCATATGCTTATACATGTGAAAAGCAGTTCAACTTTTGTACTTACAAATGTGTCAGAGCCCGGTTTGGTTACTTGCAATTGTTGGTTGGGTTGGACTTTTGCAAGAATCGGGGGCCATTGGAGCATTTTTTTTTAATCAGAAAAAAGTGCCCAATGCTGAATTTGATCCTGGGTTGTAGTGGTAGAAAACCAACGGTTTAGATCAGGAGTCAGCAAACTATAGCTCGCGAGACACATGCGGCTCTTTGGATGTGAAGCTCTTCATATAGTTCCATATGTAAATATTATTTATGTGAGTACTATTTATTGTTGGCAAGAAAACATTTAGTGGCTTTTTAAAAACTTTAAAATTTAGTAAATAGAGTAATTTTTGACTATTCCGACTCAAAAGTTTGCCTGACCCCTGGTTTAGACCACTCTTCCACCGATCCCCCTAATCAAACAACTAATTCTAAACAAGATACAAGTAAATAGTCTCCATGACATTGTGACACAAAAGGTGATAATAGAAAAACCTGAAATTGGAGATTGGATTAATTCAAGTTTAAGACTCTTTTACTCATTTTTATAAAAGTTTATTGTTCTGACGTTTCAACAACACCCACTGTCACTCTTTACAAAGGCGACTTTGTATGGTGTATAAAAAAAACATTCGTGCTTTTAAATCCTTTCATTTTATATATTTATAGATGGCGCGCTATTGTTTTGTGTTAATTTATGCCTAACTGACCTTATATTTATTGTTTGCGGAAGAGTATTGCTCGATGCAAATATTTGAATGTAATTCTACTGTCCTATAAGCTATGTCCATAGTTTGCTTAAATACCATTTCTAAGATTCCACCCTTCAGTGTATCATATATAGGCAGAATCGTCCAATACAGTATTAGAGCTCTGAGAAGCGGTCTGGTGGATTAAATTGGCGAAACCGCTGGGAGGGTTCACCACTGATCAGCCAAGCCCTCCCAATATTTTTTTCATCGCAGTAAGGACAGTAGAAGTTTGTATGATGTATAAAAGAAACATTTATGCTTTTAAATCCTTTCATTTTATATATAAAGATGACTTTGTATTAGAGCCGGGGTAGTTAGAAGACAGTTGGGAGGAAAAGTTCAAAGGAGGTGCTGCCGTACTAGGAAGTCTGTTTGCTGGAGCCATGTCAGTATGTCTTTTTCTTGGGACGTAGTCTTCTTGTGTCGTCACTAACCTCTAAAGTGTTTATTTCCATTCTCATTACTACATATATGTTCTTTGTTCAACTTTGATTTTATGGATTGTCTGCTAGCAGGAATGTCTATTATATATAAAATCAATAAAATGTACATTTGGAATGTGTCTATTGTTTGGAGGTGTTCTCTTGCGTGAATGTTTGCTAGCGTGAACATATTTTCAATGGGAAGACAATTTTGGTGGTTAGAAACTCTCCGTTATGTAAAGGTTGGTGTAGGTGTCTGCTAAGCGAGGTTCTACTCTATCAGAATCTAATAAACTTTTGGGTTGTCTTTATTATTTTTAAATAGTGTGGTATATACAGTGGATCAAACTCCATGAGAAGACACTCTCACATTGAGTGTGCACCAGTGTGCACAGTGACAAGTGCACTACATGTTTACACATGTGAAAAGCAGTTCGAATTTGCACTTACAAATATGCCAGAGCCCTGTTTGGTTACTTGCACTCGCTGGTGGGGTTAGACTTTTGCAAGAATCGGGGGCCATTGGAACATTTTTTTTTTTAAATCAGAAAAAAGTGCTCAATGCGGGAATCGGGCCTGGGGGGGTAGCGGTCGAAAACCGAAGTTTTAAGACAACTCTTCCACCAACCCCCACTCTCACTTATGATAAGGCACAATTAGAATTATAGATTATAAACACAAGGTAATGAGACCAAACCCAAATAAATAAAGTGTGTGATGTTTCTGTAATAGCGTTGTTACCAACATCAGACAAAAGACTAAATAAAGACTGATGATAACAATGCTGTTATCAAAACATCACAAACAATTTATTACAAGAGAAGGAATTGCCAGACATCATCTTAAAGAAGGAATAAAAGTTTACGGCGAGAAACTGGTTGGGTAAACTTTTATTCCTTCTTCAACACTATTTATTCATAATTCTTAAAATCAAAGCCACTTTGGCCAGTAAATCTTTTTATTATCTCACTAGCCGAATGACCCGGGCAACGCCCGTGTTTTACCCGATTGAATGTTTTTATTCAAATACTATTTGTTACAATTATAAATTGGCGCCTTAAATAAATGCATATTTTAGTTAATAACTATAGCCTATGTGCTTTATCTGTCTATGTACTGTTGGCTTCCGTAGGCGTCTCTTACTGGAAAAAAGAAAGAGAGGATTCCATTTGGTTATTAACTAATATATGCATTTATTTAAGGAGCGACCCGCTCCAACACAGGGGGGGGCAAAGGTGGCGTGTTCGTAGCCGACCAATAGGAGGGCGCCATTCCAAAAAAAAAGCAAACTGTGACAGAGGCCATGACGCTCGTAATTGTATATAGAATATAGAGACAATAAAAAAGATTTACTGGTCGAAGAATCTTTAATTTTAAGAACTATGAATGCCGGCCAGGCAGCCTCTATCTTTACTATTTATTCATTTAGATTTAGTCTTATTACCTTGTGTTTACTCTCATATTTAAAGATAAAGATAGTGTAATGTGTTATGGTGATGTATATATATAAAAACCAAAGCCTTACCTTTGGTTTCACATCTTTTATTTTGGGGTAGAGAGGGGGCTTTGTTGGGACACATTGATCGCCAGTCAAAGGTACTAAACATGGTCTCACAGCCTTCTTCTGCTAACACATCCCGGACTTAGATGTAGAGCAGTAGATGTTACAGATTATCATTGGTATAGTATATACAATACAGGACCTTTGGGAGAGGCCACTGCTTATCATAAAACGGCTTGAGAAGCATGAACTCATGGAATTAGTGTAATCTTTGTACAAGGGGATAAGAAACAACAACAGGTTTATTTATTAAACCTATGTATGTTACATAAATGATAAGGTAAAACACCAATTTTTTTTTACTTATCTTTTTATTCTAAATTAGACAAGATCTTGGAGGTCGTGCTCATATAGAAGTTCAAGAACTCTTCTTGGTTCTCTGTACAGGGATCCTTTGTCCTTTCCAATACAATTAAATGAGATTCTCTGTTGTGCACGACTCCATATAGGTTATATGCCAGTTACATTAGAGCGCTGGTTTTATCCAGCATTTCCCCGTGGTCACCTACAGTGAGGTGTAACTTGGACTTTGACCTGGTATTAAATGGCCGCCTCTAACATGAGGAACCTTGTGCAGCCGCTCCTAACATGGAGAACTGCTGATTATCCTGAAACCCAAGGACAGGAGCCCTTACAGAGTGCTATCAGTCGGGCCAACTGAACCCTGGTTTTTAACGAGCTTGTTAATGCTCCCCTTCCTCCTTTTACATCTGGGCTTGGGACCAGCAATGGCAGAGTCCAATTTTTGGGTTGTAAGAATTTATCATAACTTATCATCACCGACTTATCATGACTGAGTCTCCAATGAGAGACTGTCTCCTAAAGAGACCGGGTTTTCCATGTTTTTTGGGCGGTGTTTCATACTGTATACAACATGGTAACACGGCCATAGGCAATTTAAAAAGGTAATGAGACATGACAGGGGACTTGGAAAGAGGGTGATGCCAAGGAGAATTGCAAAATTTACATGTCGCCTTAAATAAACGGCAATAAGACCAAATACAAATAAATAAATAGCGTGTGATATTCATTAATTAAGAAACTTGTTGCTTTTAACCTTTGGCCTCTTCTTAGGAATGATATATTTATTTAAGTAAATATTTTAGGAGTATAAATAAGTTTGTGCAGTTTCTTTTAAAAATTTGAAGCTTTATTGTTAAAAATTGGTTAGACATTCAATGTTCAAAGTATTGTCCGTCACTAACCAATATTTTTTCCCAACTTTCTGGCAATTGAGGGATTCCATCGTGGAAAAGGTCGGCTCTTTGGTCACTATTCATTCATCAATGCATTTTTTTACTTAATCGTAATTGGAGAAGTCCTGGTCAGCTAGGCCATGTTGCATTGATAGGAAGAGATAATAATTGGAAGGAGCAATGTCTGGGCTATACGGTGGGTGGGGTAAGACTTCCCATTTGTGCATTTCTAAGTACGTTTTAACGGGTGCTGCAGCATGTGGCTGAGCATTATCATTTTGCAAAATAATTTTGTTGTGTCTATTGGTGTATTGCAGCCATTTTTCTCACAATGCTCGGCTCAAACACATCAATTGTCTTCCATAGACCTCCCCTGTGATCCTTTTGTTTGGTTGTAGCAGCTCATAATATACCACTCCTAGCTGGTCCAACCAAATACAGGGCATAATCATAATAAATAAATAGTGCGACGATAAGGCGCAATTTGGATTATAGATTTCAAACAAAAGGTAATTAATAAGACCAAATCCAAATAAATAAATAGTGTGATGTTTCGGTAGCAACGTTGTTCCAATCTTCAGACAAAGCATTTTCAGCACTTTTGTCTGAAGATGGTAACAATGCTGTTACCGAAACGTCACACACTATTTATTTATTTGGATTTGGTCTTATTACCTTTTGTTTAATGTGTGACGTTCCTGTAAAAGCTTTGTTACCACAATCTCACACACTATTCGGTTTATACTGTGGTAATTATAATTTTTTTGCTTATCCCTAGTACACGTGGTACAGGCCATGATAATCATGGTAGGTAGTTAGCGACTGCTTTTTTTTTTTTTACTGTAAGCGCACCACATGTCTACACATGTGAAAGCAGTTCGACTTTGCACTTACAAATGTGCCAGAGCCCCGTTTGGTTACTTGCACTCGCTGGTGGGGTTGGACTTTTTCAAGAATCGGGGGGCCATTGGAGCATTTTTTTTTTTTTTAAACAGAAAAAAGTGTCCAATGCGGGGATCAAACCGGGGTCGTAGTGGTCGTAAACCAAACGGTTTAACCAGCCTTCCACCGACTCCCCGAAGTAATTATAATAAAGGGAAGAAATATTAATCTAATAGGGTTTTATAAGCAGAAACTTACCTTTTGAAGATGGTGTGGTATTCATTGCTAGAAACAAACATTTTAAAATGATGTTAGAGAGTTTCCACAAACATATCTCTCTATTTAAAGATGTATCTATGTAAAAATGTTCTTTCAATCATGATTACCTGATATAATTTTAACACTTTTACACACATGACCTTTAGAATGGTAATAAAAATATTCAAAGAAAATGTATAACTACAGTAAAACATCCCCTCCTCCATGAGAGGATACTCCTGCTAGAGGACACCTCTCTATAGTAGAACAACAACCATGAGAGGACACTTTCGCTAGAATACACCTTTCTACTGTAGTACAAACCTTTATGAGAGGACACTTTTCTACAGTAGAACCTCCATGAGAGGACACTTTTGCTAGAGGAAATCTATCTAAAGTATAATCTCAATGAGAGGACACTCCCGCTAGAGGACATCTCTCTACAGTAGAACCTCCATGAGAAGACACTCACGCTAGAGGACACCTCTCTACAGTAGAACCTCCATGATAAGACACTCACGCTAGAGGACATCTCTCTACAGTAGAACCTCCATGAGAAGACACTCCCGCTAGAGGACATCTCTCTACAGTAGAACCTCCATGAGAAGACACTCCCGCTAGAGGACATCTCTCTACAGTAGAACTTACATGAGAGGAAACTCCCGCTAGAGGACACCTCTCTACAGTAGAACCTCCATGATAAGACACTCACGCTAGAGGACATCTCTCTACAGTAGAACCTCCATGAGAAGACACTCCCGCTAGAGGACATCTCTCTACAGTAGAACTTACATGAGAGGAAACTCCCGCTAGAGGACACCTCTCTACAGTAGAACCTCCATGATAAGACACTCACGCTAGAGGACATCTCTCTACAGTAGAACCTCCATGAGAAGACACTCCCGCTAGAGGACATCTCTCTACAGTAGAACTTACATGAGAGGAAACTCCCGCTAGAGGACACCTCTCTACAGTAGAACCTCCATGATAAGACACTCACGCTAGAGGACATCTCTCTACAGTAGAACCTCCATGAGAAGACACTCCCGCTAGAGGACATCTCTCTACAGTAGAACTTACATGAGAGGAAACTCCCGCTAGAGGAAACCTCTCTACAGTAGAACCTCCATGATAAGACACTCACGCTAGAGGACATCTCTCTACAGTAGAACCTCCATGATAAGACACTCACGCTAGAGGACATCTCTCTACAGTAGAACCTCCATGAGAAGACACTCCCGCTAGAGGACATCTCTCTACAGTAGAACCTCCATGAGAAGACACTCCCGCTAGAGGACATCTCTCTACAGTAGAACCTCCATGAGAAGACACTCCCGCTAGAGGACATCTCTCTACAGTAGAACCTCCATGAGAAGACACTCTCGCTAGAGGACATCTCTCTACAGTAGAACCTTCATGAGAGGACACTCCTGCTAAAGGACACCTCTCTACAGTAGAACATACTCCATTAGAAGACACTCACGCTAGAGGACATCTCTCTACAGTAGAACTTACATGAGAGGAAACTCCCGCTAGAGGACATCTCTCTACAGTAGAACCTCCATGAGAAGACACTCCCGCTAGAGGACATCTCTCTACAGTAGAACTTACATGAGAGGAAACTCCCGCTAGAGGACATCTCTCTACAGTCGAACCTCCATGAGAAGACACTCCCGCTAGAGGACATCTCTCTACAGTAGAACTTACATTAGAGGAAACTCCCGCTAGAGGACATCTCTCTACAGTAGAACCTCCATGAGAAGACACTCCCGCTAGAGGACATCTCTCTACAGTAGAACTTACATGAGAGGAAACTCCCGCTAGAGGACACCTCTCTACAGTAGAACCTCCATGATAAAACACTCACGCTAGAGGACATCTCTCTACAGTAGAACCTCCATGATAAGACACTCACGCTAGAGGACATCTCTCTACAGTAGAACCTCCATGAGAAGACACTCCCGCTAGAGGACATCTCTCTACAGTAGAACTTACATGAGAGGAAACTCCCGCTAGAGGACACCTCTCTACAGTAGAACCTCCATGATAAAACACTCACGCTAGAGGACATCTCTCTACAGTAGAACCTCCATGATAAAACACTCACGCTAGAGGACATCTCTCTACAGTAGAACCTCCATGATAAGACACTCACGCTAGAGGACATCTCTCTACAGTAGAACCTCCATGAGAAGACACTCCCGCTAGAGGACATCTCTCTACAGTAGAACCTCCATGAGAGGACATTCCCGCTAGAGGACATCTCTCTACAGTAGAACCTCCATGATAAGACACTCACGCTAGAGGACATCTCTCTACAGTAGAACCTCCATGATAAGACACTCACGCTAGAGGACATCTCTCTACAGTAGAACCTCCATGAGAAGACACTCACGCTAGAGGACATCTCTCTACATACAGTAGAACCTCCATGAGAAGACACTCCCGCTAGAGGACATCTCTCTACAGTAGAACCTCCATGAGAAGACACTCACGCTAGAGGACATCTCTCTACAGTAGAACCTCCATGAGAAGACACTCCCGCTAGAGGACATCTCTCTACAGTAGAACTTACATGAGAGGAAACTCCCGCTAGAGGACACCTCTCTACAGTAGAACCTCCATGATAAAACACTCACGCTAGAGGACATCTCTCTACAGTAGAACCTCCATGATAAAACACTCACGCTAGAGGACATCTCTCTACAGTAGAACCTCCATGAGAAGACACTCACGCTAGAGGACATCTCTCTACAGTAGAACCTCCATGAGAAGACACTCACGCTAGAGGACATCTCTCTACAGTAGAACCTCCATGAGAAGACACTCCCGCTAGAGGACATCTCTCTACAGTAGAACTTACATGAGAGGAAACTCCCGCTAGAGGACACCTCTCTACAGTAGAACCTCCATGATAAAACACTCACGCTAGAGGACATCTCTCTACAGTAGAACCTCCATGATAAGACACTCACGCTAGAGGACATCTCTCTACAGTAGAACCTCCATGAGAAGACACTCACGCTAGAGGACATCTCTCTACATACAGTAGAACCTCCATGAGAAGACACTCCCGCTAGAGGACATCTCTCTACAGTAGAACCTCCATGAGAAGACACTCACGCTAGAGGACATCTCTCTACATACAGTAGAACCTCCATGAGAAGACACTCACGCTAGAGGACATCTCTCTACAGTAGAACCTCCATGAGAAGACACTCCCGCTAGAGGACATCTCTCTACAGTAGAACTTACATGAGAGGAAACTCCCGCTAGAGGACACCTCTCTACAGTAGAACCTCCATGATAAAACACTCACGCTAGAGGACATCTCTCTACAGTAGAACCTCCATGATAAAACACTCACGCTAGAGGACATCTCTCTACAGTAGAACCTCCATGATAAGACACTCACGCTAGAGGACATCTCTCTACAGTAGAACCTCCATGAGAAGACACTCCCGCTAGAGGACATCTCTCTACAGTAGAACCTCCATGAGAGGACATTCCCGCTAGAGGACATCTCTCTACAGTAGAACCTCCATGATAAGACACTCACGCTAGAGGACATCTCTCTACAGTAGAACCTCCATGATAAGACACTCACGCTAGAGGACATCTCTCTACAGTAGAACCTCCATGAGAAGACACTCACGCTAGAGGACATCTCTCTACATACAGTAGAACCTCCATGAGAAGACACTCCCGCTAGAGGACATCTCTCTACAGTAGAACCTCCATGAGAAGACACTCACGCTAGAGGACATCTCTCTACATACAGTAGAACCTCCATGAGAAGACACTCCCGCTAGAGGACATCTCTCTACAGTAGAACCTCCATGAGAAGACACTCACGCTAGAGGACATCTCTCTACATACAGTAGAACCTCCATGAGAAGACACTCACGCTAGAGGACATCTCTCTACAGTAGAACCTCCATGAGAAGACACTCTCGCTAGAGGACATCTCTCTACATACAGTAGAACCTCCATGAGAAGACACTCCCGCTAGAGGACATCTCTCTACATACAGTAGAACCTCCATGAGAAGACACTCCCGCTAGAGGACATCTCTCTACAGTAGAACCTCCATGAGAAGACACTCTCGCTAGAGGACATCTCTCTACATACAGTAGAACCTCCATGAGAAGACACTCCCGCTAGAGGACATCTCTCTACAGTAGAACCTCCATGAGAAGACACTCACGCTAGAGGACATCTCTCTACATACAGTAGAACCTCCATGAGAAGACACTCCCGCTAGAGGACACCTCTCTACAGTAGAACCTCCATGAGAAGACACTCCCGCTAGAGGACATCTCTCTACATACAGTAGAACCTCCATGAGAAGACACTCCCGCTAGAGGACATCTCTCTACAGTAGAACCTCCATGATAAGACACTCACGCTAGAGGACATCTCTCTACATACAGTAGAACCTCCATGAGAAGACACTCCCGCTAGAGGACATCTCTCTACAGTAGAACCTCCATGAGAAGACACTCACGCTAGAGGACATCTCTCTACATACAGTAGAACCTCCATGAGAAGACACTCCCGCTAGAGGACATCTCTCTACAGTAGAACCTCCATGAGAAGACACTCCCGCTAGAGGACATCTCTCTACAGTAGAACCTCCATGAGAGGACACTCCTGCTAAAGGACACCTCTCTACAGTAGAACATACTCCATGAGAGGAAACTCCCGCTAGAGGACATCTTTCTACAGTAGAACCTCCATGAGAGGAAACTCCCGCTAAAGGACATCTCTCTACAGTAGAACTTACATGACAACAATTTTGGCATTGTCTAACAAATATTCTGTCTTGTATAGAACAACGCTCAAAATCGGTGTATATCTCATTACCCTTTTTCTTAAAATTTTATAACTTTAGGAGTTACTCTTAAAACTATATTGTGATATGGAGAAATATATCTCATTGTAAATAGAACTTTTATTTCATTTTCCAGATTTTTTTAGATCAGAATTCATTTTGCATATTGTTGGAACGAAGTTCGCTGTATCTGTAATTTTGGATATGTTTTTGACTACTATAGTTGGATCTCTTAGTGTCGGTATGTAAATTTTACTAATCAATTTCAAATCTTCTGATTTGTTTAATTCATCCAGTAGTATTTTATTATCAGTTTGGTTTGTAACCTTTATAATTACAGACATTTTAACGTTTATAATTCTATTAATATTAATGTTTTTGCCATTTTCTCTGACATTTTTAATATTATTAGAAATTGATAAGGCACAATTTGGATTATAGATTATAAACACAAGATAATAAGACCAAATCCAAATAAATAAATAGTGTGTGATGTTTCAGTAACAGTGTTGTTACCATCTTCAGACAAAAGTGGGGATTCAGCGCTGTTACCAAAACATCGCACACTATTTGGATTTGGTCTTATTACCTTGTGTTTATAATATATAATCCAAATTGTGTCTTAATTATTTTTTACAATGTAAATATGACTCCTATTTATTTTTCAAACAAATTATATCACAGAGTAGATAAATGATGTTTTTGACCATGAACTGGTGTCAAACCTGTTGTCACACACACTGATAACATTCAGAGTGTTCCACACAAACTCTGCCTTTGCCGGTCCCAAGCCCGGATGAAAAAAGGAAGAGGGGGAGCAGTAACAAGCCCACTAAAAAACCTGAGCTCAGCTGACCCAGCTGATAGTACCCTGTAAAGGCTCCTAATTCAGGGATACAGGATGAGCAGCGTTTGTACTCCATGTTAGGAGCAGTTGCACATGGCGTCTGTTCCTCATGTCAGAGGCGGCCATTTCTTTTGGAGCTAAGTCGGCCTGCCACTGAGTAGTTCTCCCAGTCTTAATGACAAAGGCACACACATTCTACTTCACCTAGTCACGATGGTTGTCAAACAGACACCATCAAGGGTCACAACTTGATACCGTAATATGATTGAGTGGAGATAAAGAAGAAGAAGAGTGTTCCACAGCATGAACATATGTAAGAGAATATCCCCCTCCAGACATAATGGTAACATCCCCAGCCAACTACAAGGTCAGAAGAAAACCAGCCATTTTAAAACATGTACAACAACATACCAATTCAAATAAACTTACTTCTTCAGTTGTTCTTTGAGACACTTCCTCTCTCAATCAAATCCAAGAAGAAGAAAATGAGAAAATTTTAGGCAACATTTCTATGGAACCTGGAGTACAACAAAATTGTGTCAACTATTGCATATGTCAATTTTGGTACCATTTTAATTCAGTTTCATGAAAATTGTTAGAATTTTAAAAGTAAGCCCAATTATATAGTTGCTAAATATATAGCATTTTCATAAATACAGTAGAACCTCCCTTTAGCAAACATCTCTCTCAAAGGGCAATTTTAATTTGCAAAATTACCATTTTTACTATTTATCAACTCTCCAGTAGGAGGGCACCTCTCCCTAAAGGACACCTTGGCTCTGCAATTAGGTGTTCTTTACAGGGAGGTTCTACTGTACATGGATTATCTATAGAACACACAAAGTAGTAGTAGTAATCTTTGATAGGAAAGTCTGTCAGCCATTAGAGAATGCCATTTCACCCTGTTGTTAACAACTCACTTCACCACCAATACATTCCAGTATTTTTGATTATCCAACCTTAGCTTCCCTTGGTCTATACCCTTCCTCTTCAAGGTGTATCCCATCTTAACAGTATGGTCAATAGATCTCTAATATAACCTTGGAGTACTTAGAAACATATCCTGGGTGATAAGGCACAATTATAAACACAAGGTAATAAGACCAAATCCAAATAAATAAATAGTGTGTGACATTTCGATAACAGCATTGTTACCATCTTCAGACAAAAGTGCTGAATGATAACAGTAACTATTTAAAACATGCTGTGATATTTTTTCTCATTCAGTACTTTTGTCTGAAGATGGTAAAAACATTGTTACTGAAACGTCACACACTATTTATTTATTTGGATTTGGTCTTATTACCTTTTATATTTACTGGATATAATAGAGTGATTCTCTTATTCAACTTATCCCAAGATAGTGAAAGTTGTGTTAATAGTACTGGATAAGGATTGTGATTACACTTATGGACAAAACTTAAATTAGTGGTAAGTCTTTGATATCACCTGCTTTTTTTTTTTTTAAGGAGACAGATATAATTTTGTTCACACTTGGTTATCTCATGTGTTTTCAATTAAGATCACTGTGTATCAAATGCCTTTCAGAGTTATTGTCTGAATTCCGATATACATGCTAATGGTTCAATTCCCTTAAGTTTTGTCCATGAGTGTAGTTCACACTTGATTATCTCGTGTGTCTTCAATAAAGGTCACTGTAATATCTTTCAGAGAGTTATTGTCTGAATCCCGATATACATGCTAAAAGGTACAGCTTCCTTAAGTTTTGTCCATAAGTGTATTTGGACTGGAAGCTTGTGTACACAAGTGGAAACAATTTGAGTGCCAAGATTCAGTGAGGGCAGCTATATATAGAGGAGACACTAGAAGCTACTTCCATCCTGGTTCAATGTAGCATTCTGTTGCTTGTCTTGCAGGCGACAAGATGCAGCACAAGTAGATAATAATATAAGGTAATAAGCCCAGATCCAAATAAATAAATAGTGTGGCGTTTAGGTAACAACGCTGTTACCGAAATGTCGCTATTTATTTGGTCTTATTATCTTGTTTTTATAATCTATAATCCAAATTGTGCCTTATCATTTAGCATTAACTGTAATACATTAGTTTAGCACACATCTTAACCAGAGAGGCTATTATTGATCCTGGCTGGTTTTACAGTAGAACCTACCAAGAGAGGACATCTCTCTACAAATAACAGTTTACATTTTCAAAATTACCTTTTTTTTTTATTAATTCACAACTCTCCAGTAAGAGGACACCTCTCTATATAAAGGACATTATGGCTCTGAAACTAGGTATTGTCCTTTAGAAAGATGTAGTTCTACTGATAAGGCACGATTTGTGGTTTTTTTCCAATTTTAATTCTAAGAATAAAATTCTGTGTTTCTCAGAAAACTATTTTCGTCTTATCTGTTATCCTGTTTACACACTTGATAACAGTAACTATATAAAAGCATGCTGTGGTAAAATTTCTCATTCAGTACTTTTGTCTGAAGATGGTAACAACGCTGAAACGTCACACACTATTTATTTATTTGGATTTATTACCTTGTGTAGTTCTACTGTATAATATTGTAAAGTATGAAATGTGATAGATAACTCAAAGTCTCTGAAAACAAAAGAGCTTTAATGTAATCTCTAAAGAAAATAAATTTTAAAAAACTCAATCACAAAAGAACGATATTGTCAATTTGCCTATTCTGTTATAATGGCCAAAATTCGCATACTCCTTATTTACATCTCACAATGATAAAGTACAATTTAGATTATAGTTACAAGAAAATTATACCTAATCCAAATTGTACCTTATCATTTGATAGATTTCAATGACCTAAGAAGTTATTCTTCCTATGAGCTGAAGAATTTCAAAGTGAATATCTTAATGTTGATGTTATCACTTGAAGATTCATTTTAAAGAGTTTGGGATCTGAAGCTCTCCTTTATTTCTAAGTATTAGGTCTTCTTGTAGCTATAATCTATAATGCAAATTGTACCTTATCATTTTTTGATAGACTTCAATGGACCTAAGTAGTTATTCTTCCTATGAGCTGAAGAATTCCAAAGTGAATATCAATGTTGATGCTACTAAGTCATTACTTGAAGATTCTATTTTAAAGAGTTTACAGGATCTGAAGCTCTCCTCTATTTTTTTTTTTATTAGGTCTTATATCCTTGTAGCTACATCTCACAATATAATGATCCAAACAACCTGACACCAGTAAAAGGTCCAATTATCACATGGCCAGTCCACAGTCAGCAGTTATCTTCATGTTAGACCTTGAACCCAAGGAAAGGCTGACTACACTGATAACTTCCAGTTAGATGAAGGGAGGATCTCAGATAATTCCACCTCTGGTTATTGCCATCACCATCATCAATGGGGGTCGGTGGAAGGATGGTCTAAACCGTTGGTTTCTGACTGCTACGACCCAGGTTCGATTCCCATATTGGGCACTTTTTTTCTGATTAAAAAAAAAATGCTCCAATGGCTCCCCTGATTCTTGTAAAAGTTCAACCCCACAAGCGAGTGCAAGTAACAAAATGGGGTTCTGGCACATTTGTAAGTGTAAAAGTCGAACTGCTTTTCACATGTGTAGACATGTGGTGGCACTTACAGTAAAAGCAGTCACCTACTTCTACCCACCATGATTATCATGGCCTGTATCACGTGTACTAGAGATAAGCAAAAAATCATCATCAATGACAGCAATAAGAACCTCCTTGGATGGTGGAAGCATCTTCATTAGTGGGGAGCTGTCAACCTCCTGGTAGAAGATATCATTTAAAATTGTTATAAATGAGTGATTCTTGCGTTAATAATATTGCCTTGTGTGCATATGCAATAAACCCTAATTACCTGTGGGTAAATGTCTGGTCTTTCCTTTTTCCTGCTACAGTAGAACTAGCTCTCTGTAAAGAACAACACCTAGTTGCAGAGACAAAATGTCCTTTAGGGAGAGGTGTCCCCTTACCAGAGTTTCAATATAGTAAAAATGATAATTTTGCAAATGAAAACTATCCTTTATTGTGTCCTCTAGTGGGAGTGTCCTCTCATGGAGGTTATACTGTAGAGAGATGTCCTCTCATGAAGGTTCTACTGTAGAGAGGTGTCTTCTAGCGCAATTGTTCTCTCAAGGAGTCTGTTCTACTGTAGAGAAGTGTTCTCTAGCGGGAGTGTTATCTCATGGAGTCTGTTCTACTGTAGAGAGGTGTCCTCTAGCGCAAGTGTTCTCTTATGGAGTCTGTTCTACTGTAGAGAGGTGTCCTCTAGCGCAAGTGTTCTCTCATGGAGTAATGTTCTACTGTAGAGAGGTGTCCTCTAGCGCAAGTGTTCTCTCATGGAGTCTGTTCTACTGTAGAGAGGTGTCCTCTAGCGCAAGTGTTCTCTTATGGAGTCTGTTCTACTGTAGAGAGGTGTCCTCTAGCGGGAGTGTTCTCTCATGGAGTCTGTTCTACTGTAGAGAGGTGTCCTCTAGCGCAAGTGTTCTCTCATGGAGTATGTTCTACTGTAGAGAGGTGTCCTCTAGTGCAAGTGTTCTCTTATGGAGTATGTTCTACTGTAGAGAGGTGTCCTCTAGCGCAAGTGTTCTCTTATGGAGTCTGTTCTACTGTAGAGAGGTGTCCTCTAGCGGGAGTGTTCTCTCATGGAGTCTGTTCTACTGTAGAGAGGTGTCCTCTAGCGCAAGTGTTCTCTCATGGAGTATGTTCTACTGTAGAGAGGTGTCCTCTAGTGCAAGTGTTCTCTTATGGAGTATGTTCTACTGTAGAGAGGTGTCCTCTAGCGCAAGTGTTCTCTTATGGAGTATGTTCTACTGTAGGAAGGTGTCCTCCAGCGCAAGTGTTCTCTTATGGAGTATGTTCTACTGTAGGGAGGTGTCCTCTAGCGCAAGTGTTCTCTCATGGAGTATGTTCTACTGTAGAGAGGTGTCCTCTAGCGCAAGTGTTCTCTTATGGAGTCTGTTCTACTGTAGAGAGGTGTCCTCTAGCGCAAGTGTTCTCTCATGGAGTAATGTTCTACTGTAGAGAGGTGTCCTCTAGCGCAAGTGTTCTCTCATGGAGTCTGTTCTACTGTAGAGAGGTGTCCTCTAGCGCAAGTGTTCTCTTATGGAGTCTGTTCTACTGTAGAGAGGTGTCCTCTAGCGGGAGTGTTCTCTCATGGAGTCTGTTCTACTGTAGAGAGGTGTCCTCTAGCGCAAGTGTTCTCTCATGGAGTATGTTCTACTGTAGAGAGGTGTCCTCTAGTGCAAGTGTTCTCTTATGGAGTATGTTCTACTGTAGAGAGGTGTCCTCTAGCGCAAGTGTTCTCTTATGGAGTATGTTCTACTGTAGAGAGGTGTCCTCTAGCGGGAGTGTTATCTCATGGAGTCTGTTCTACTGTAGAGAGGTGTCCTCTAGCGCAAGTGTTCTCTCATGGAGTATGTTCTACTGTAGAGAGGTGTCCTCTAGTGCAAGTGTTCTCTTATGGAGTACTAGACGAATGGCCCGGGCAACGCCCGGGGTTTACCCGAGTGCTAATATATTTTAAAAACGTTGACTTGGGTGGTCGCTATTAACAGGGTGGTCTGTATAGACAGGTGGATGTATCACACAGCTGATAACAGGGTTGTCTAGAGAGGCAAACTTACAGAGGCAATCCCCAGAGAGAGTGTTTTTTGTTGCATCATGCTGTGACTCACACGACGACCCAAGGTCAACAGGGGTGGAGCAGCAAGCTTCAGCCTATCACCGTCTGGCGGCGCTGCTTGCGAGTTATATCTACAATTCTGCAAATAACTCTAAGGATATTCAAGAAATTATTTTTCGAAAACCTTTCCGGGGATATACCTAATAATATCCCAGAATTTCATGGCGATTGGATGTATGGTTTTTGAATAACAGGGTTGTCTAGAGGGGGGCAGGGAGGACACGTGTTCCCTTGCAGCCAATGAGCGCGCATTCTATCCGTGAGCTTCAGACAAACAGATAAACAGACAAACAAACAGACAGAATAAGGCAAATATATAAGTAGATGTTCTACTGTAGAGAGGTGTCCTCTAGCGCAAGTGTTCTCTTATGGAGTCTGTTCTACTGTAGAGAGGTGTCCTCTAGCGGGAATGTTATCTCATGGAGTCTGTTCTACTGTAGAGAGGTGTCCTCTAGCGCAAGTGTTCTCTTATGGAGTATGTTCTACTGTAGAGAGGTGTCTTCTAGCGCAAGTGTTCTCTTATGGAGTCTGTTCTACTGTAGAGAGGTGTCCTCTAGCGCAAGTGTTCTCTTATGGAGTATGTTCTACTGTAGAGAGGTGTCTTCTAGCGCAAGTGTTCTCTTATGGAGTCTGTTCTACTGTAGAGAGGTGTCCTCTAGCAGGAGTGTCCTCTCATGGTGGTTCTACTGTAGTTCATGTTTAGAAGTCTGGTGACAAAAGGATTAAATGATAAAGACAGACTTCAGACATTGTGCAATGTGTTTCTTGGACTTCAAAAGATTACGAATGTATATGATCTTCAATGAGCTAATAATATCTAGAGGATCTTGTCTTCTGAAGATATTTCAAGGATTGACAGAAATTCAAATTATCGAGAGTCAACCGTATATTCATTTATACTCTAAAACTGAGTTTACAAAATTCTCTACTAACAAATTTAAGGTAATAAGACCAAATCCAAATAAATAAATAGTGTGTGACGTTTCGGTAACAGCGTTGTTACCATCTTCAGACAAAAGAATAACTTCTTAGGTCCATTGAAGTCTATAAAAATGATAAGGCACAATTTGGATTATAGATTATAAACACAAGGTAATAAGACCAAATCCAAATAAATAAATAGTGTGTGACGTTTCGGTAACAGCGTTGTTACCATCTTCAGACAAAAGAATAACTTCTTAGGTCCATTGAAGTCTATAAAAATGATAAGGCACAATTTGGATTATAGTTTATAAACACAAGGTAGTAAGACCAAATCCAAATAAATAAATAGTGTGTGACGTTTTGGTAACAGCGTTGTTACCATTCACTTTTGTCTGAAGATGGTAACAACATGTTACCGAAACGTCACACACTATTTATATATTTGGATTTGGTCTTATTACCTTGTGTTTATAATCTATAATCCAAATTGTGCCTTATCTACTAACAAATTTTTCTCTTATGATATCAGAATTTTTGATTATAACTTAAATATATTTAATGATGAAAAACTTAAAGAGAATGAATCATTATATAGGGTCAAAATTGTATTAAAATATATATTGATATGAACACAAAATTTTATGATATCAAAAGTTTGAACTATTATGCCCATTTCTGACTCTATGTTATCTTTACTATTACAATTGCCGTCACAAACATATAATTTCTAGATATAACTATTGAAAATAGAGCAATCCATAAATAAATCTAATTTAAAGATATACCTATGTGTGCAAATGAAATTATATATAATTCATTAGTGCGTTGAATTGCAAAAGTAAAAATTATATAAAAATGTAGTAGTTATTGAGGCTTCATTTTAAATATTTGTTTTTATCACAAAATTACTAATTTAGTTTAGATGCCAAAATATTAGTTAAAAATTGTATTCTATAAAAACACTGTCAAAATGTAGGTAGGTATAAATGTAAGGCTTACTCAAGTAAAGAATTCAAAGTGTGTAAAAAATTAAATGTTTTAAGAAGCCTCTAGTTCAGCTAATTATATACATATATGTGTCTTTTTAAAATATCGTTAAGATTATTTTAAACTCGGCACACATATGTGTTTAAATTAAAATGTCATTGTGAACGTATAATCGTTTGGTTTTAATGGGGTGGATATGTACGTATGTGCGCCACGGCTGCGCATTGGCATGTTTTAATCATCAGCCATGATAGCATGAAGGGGTTGGTTGGCATCTCACCGAGGAAGGAGTTTTCTAAATAATAACGGTAGCCATTTAATCTGAAAGATGAAAAAATAGGATTTCCAAACGATTATGTTTAATACTTTTGGAAATAAAAGATAACGAGACAGACGAATGTGAAAGGAGCGAAGAACTATTTTTGGACTGTCACCGCCAAAATGTAAAAATATCATTTTTAATTTCCTTAAATAGCGAAAATATAGTCTTATGAGGCATGACATTTCTAACAAAAAATGTACATTATTATTCCGGATTAAAAAGCACAGGACTCGGATGAGAAAAAAACGAAAGTAAATTTACCAGGGTTACTCCTTTTAGCCCATATCCAATCACTAATTCAGTAGCTTCCGTCATTTAAATTGTAAACTTTAAAAATAGTTTTCAAATATTATTAGAAAACTAATAAATTTAACTACCCTTCTGTGAAAAGACAGTTCTCTATAAATTAAATTTAATGGGATCTGCCAATTTGATGATGATAAAACGGGCCTAATATTCTGTAAAATATGCCAAACCAAAACAAAAATAATCGAGGACAAAATAGTACTTTTCAATGATTTTGAAAATATTGGATTTCATTTTTAATATATTTTGTATTGATTTTAATAAGGAAATTTACGCTTCAGGAACATAATTATATTTAATCTAAATAAAATTACATTGTTAATTTAAATAAAAACCTTTTTTATTTCAATAGTTTTTTTTTATTTGTGCATTAATAATAAATTTTGCCACTAAATAATTGTCGTGAATACTCTTTTGTTAGTTTATCAACTAAAATATTTGGCTTCGTCACTACCCTTACTATATTCTTGTCGACTATCACTTGTAAAAAAAATATTATTACGTTTTGCATTCTATAGATTTTTTGTTAATAAATTATTTTTAACTTAAACTTTTGGAATATTTGTCTTCTCTGCCCTGACATTTGGTGGAGATTGAATTGAATCATTCCTACATCGCCCAAGCCGCCAGAAGAAGCCTAGACTTCAATGACTAGAGCCTTTAGAAGAAAAATGAAGTCAGAACAAGCTATTCAAGTTTCCAAAGGTGGGCAGATTTTTCAACCCTTTAAGAGTCCTTTTGTGTTTTCTGGAGAGCCTGGCCAGAATCCCGAAATTTGCTAAAGGAATTTTATCGGATTGCTCGGTATAACCACTGGGACAACTCAAAGTGCCTGGCGAACATTTATTTTTCCCCCTCGGGAACAGCAAGAGCCTGGTTCGAGAATGCGAGGACTCGTTTGAGACAATGTTCTCTGGTCGTCACACCACCTAAAAAGAACATTCAATTCAAAAACTAAAATACCGAGCTCAGGGAAAAGGTGAACTTAGTGAAATTTATTTTCAAGAAGTCTTCAACTTGTGTGCAAGAAAATCAACCACAAAATAGGCGAAAGCGAGAAAATTGTGCATATAATAAATGGGATATCAGAGGACATTTATAGATTGACTAGCAGACATTCCCAGCTTCGCCCTGTTTTTAAACCCGAGTAAAAGTTTGCCTAATGAACATTTGTTAAAACGATTCTAGAAAACATCCAATCCACATATATATAGATTTATAATATAAAGGACTGCGGTGTATGATTATAAAGTAATACTTAAAGCCTCCCGCATAAGTTTCTTTTTTTGTGAAAATCAATATTAATTTCAAAGAGAAACATGTACTATTTCTAACTTTTTGGATGACGTATGAAAAGGTTGAATATATGAAGAGTAATGGTCTATATATGATTGGATGACGTATGAAAGGGTGAAAATGTGAAGAGTAATGGCGAACGGAAAAATAAAAGTGTCCAAGGGCGGGAATCGAACCCACAACCTTCTGCTTCCCGGGCAGGTGCCATGTCCTAGCCAGGGTAGCCTAGTGGACATGGCACCTGCCCGGTAAGCAGAAGGTTGTGGGTTCGATTCCCGCCCCTGGACACTTTTATTTTTCCGTTCGCCATTACTCTTCACATTTTCACCCTTTCATACGTCATCCAATCATATATAGACCATTACTCTTCATATATTCAACCTTTTCATACGTCATCCAAAAAGTTAGAAATAGTACATGTTTAATTAGATTGACGAAATTTCTCTTAATGAATTGTAAAACGCTATAAAACGAAGAGAAAAATTATTTTATTAAAATGCATAGGCTACTAGCTTTCGGGCTCCAAGCCCTTCCACAGGTACATTGTACATGGTACATTGTACAGGTACATGTACCTGTGGAAGGGCTTGGAGCCCGAAAGCTAGTAGCCTATGCATTTTAATAAAATAATTTTTCTCTTCGTTTTATAGCGTTTTACAGTACATGTTTCTCTTTGAAATTAATATTGATTTTCACAAAAAAAGAAACTTATGCGGGGAGGCTTTAAGTATTACTTTATATAGATTTATAAACGTATATAATAAATGTTATATGCATTTAAATATATTTTTGAAACACATAATTTTTTTGAAAACATTTATTAAATTTTAAATAAGATATTTTCTTTAAATATATATTAATATTGAAATGCCAAGTTTTTTATAACGTCATTGGAATATTATATTACTAAATCCTCAAATTAAATATTAAATTTATTATACTTGGAACAAATTTGAGCAATTATACAATTTATAAATGTAATTTCACCAGATACCGCGAGAGGCGCTGCTTGTGAGTGAAAGTAGAAAATTTGCAAATAAAATTGCAATGAATATTTATTTCAAATCAAATTCAAACCAGAAACCTTCCCAGTAGTATAGTAAATAACTTCCTAAAGTTTCACGGCGGTTGGATAATCTTACATATTGAAAACATTCACCGTGTAAACAAGTAAACAAACTACGTATAAAATTATTAACCAATCAAATTCATTTATCGTCGCGACTAGTGCTGCGCTAAGCGGTAAAAGGCTGGAACTAACGCTTTATGGTTTTATATTTTAAAAAAAGCACATTAACATTTTTTTTAGGTTTTTGAATAGCCTATATGTTAAACGAAATCTTCAGATACCTACATGTGGAATTTCATGATGTTTGATTCTGTAGATTTTGCGCAACGCGATAACAAACATCGATTTTGGATTTCATTTTTATAGATATAAAGGATTGCCGTTATGGAAATGACCGAACCGACCCGAACCGAATATTTTATTAGGTGATGCAGAAAAATCTAAAACTCAAATAGTTTGATTTTCGAATAATAATCCCTTGAATCAATATTAAAATGCAAACATTAGGCCTCCAGGCAAAAGTTTCTTTTTAAAAATCATTTATTTATAAATATCTCTAGCTCTCGGCCAAGAAAGCCCTTCTACAGAAGAAAATATTTACATTGAACCGCCAATAGAATAAGTAATGAAATCAAATAAAATATGCTTTGGGTGTTTACAGTTATTACTGTGTTTATATAATAACTAGACGAATGGCCCGGGCAACGCCCGGGGTTTACGCGAGTGCGAATATATTTTAAACACGTTGTCTTGGATGGTCGCTATAGACAGGGTGGTCTGTATAGACAGGTGTATGTATCACACAGCCGATAACAGGGTTGTCTAGGGTGGCCGCTATAGACAGGGTGGTCTGTATAGACAGGTGTATGTATCACACTGCTGATAACAGGGTTGCCTGAAGTGACCGCTATAGACAGGGTGGTCTGTATAGACAGGTGATTGTAACACACTGATGATAACAGGGTTGCCTAAAGTGACCTCTATAGACAGGGTGGTCTGTATAGACAGGTGGATGTATCACACAACTGATAACAGGGTTGTCTAGAGTGGCCGCTATAGACAGGTGTATGTATCACACAGCCGATAACAGGGTTGTCTAGGGCGGCCGCTATAGACAGGGTGGTCTGTATAGACAGGTGTATGTATCACACTGCTGATAACAGGGTTGTCTAGAGTGGTCGCTATAGACAGGGTGGTCTGTATAGACAGGTGGATGTATCACACAGCTGTAGAGTGGTCGCTATAGACAGGGTGGTCTGTATAGACAGGTGTATGTATCACACTGCTGATAACAGGGTTGCCTAAAGTGACCGCTATAGACAGGGTGGTCTGTATAGACAGGTGGATGTATCACACAGCTGATAACAGGGTTGTCTAGGGTGGTCGCTATAGACAGGGTGGTCTGTATAGACAGGTGAATGTAACACACTGATGATAACAGGGTTGTCTAGAGTGGTCGCTATAGACAGGGTGGTCTGTATAGACAGGTGTATGTATCACACTGCTGATAACAGGGTTGCCTAAGGTGACCGCTATAGACAGGGTGGTCTGTATAGACAGGTGGATGTAACACACTGCTGATAACAGGGTTGTCTAGAATGGCCGCTATAGACAGGTGTATGTATCACACAGCTGATAACAGGGTTGTCTAGAGTGGCCGCTATAGACAGGTGTATGTTTCACACAGCTGATAACAGGGTTTTCTAGAATGGCCGCTATATACAGGTGGTCTGTATAGACAGGTGGATGTATCACACAGCTGATAACAGGGTTGTCTAGAGTGGTCGCTATAGACAGGGTGGTCTGTATAGACAGGTGGATGTATCACACAGCTGATAACAGGGTTGTCTAGAGTGGTCGCTATAGACAGGGTGGTCTGAATAGAGAGGTGTATGTATCACACTGCTGATAACAAGGTTGCCTAAGGTGACCGCTATAGACAGGGTGGTCTGTATAGACAGGTGGATGTAACACACTGCTGATAACAGGGTTGTCTAGAATGGCCGCTATAGACAGGTGTATGTATCACACAGCTGATAACAGGGTTGTCTAGAGGGGGGCGGGCAGGGAGGTCACGTGTTTGCTGGCAGCCAATGGGCGCGCATTCTATCCGTGAGCTTCAGACAAACAGACAAACAAACAGACAGAATAAGGCAAATATATAAGTAGATGTATAATACAATATAATGGGGCTTATGATTGTAAAACAACGTTTAACAAGTTTTACCGCAAAAGTTTCTTTTGAACGAAAAATCGTAATTTATTTTAAGGAGAAATAACGACTATTTCTATCCTTAGGGATGTAGTATGAAAGGATGAAAAAAAGTCTTCACAATTCATCCTTTCATACTTCATCCCTATGATGAGCCTATTTCGGCGCTATCGTCCCGAAATCCATGAGCCTCTTTCATTCTCAGGGAGTTCACGAAAATAATACATCCTGCTATATAAAAGGTATAATTTACACGTATCCTGCGCGCACTGGGGTAAAAAAAGGACATAGACAACTATGAATTTGATTAATACTACAATATATTTATTTATCTCCTTTGACGGTCATACAACGATAAGAATAAAAAAATAAATAAAACGGGCAACGAGGAAACACTGTGGGAAATTTTATATGAATATACCCGTAAAAAAAAATCATTATTAAAAAAAAATACTTAACTTAGTGCTTCAGTTGGATGGCTTGGAAATCCCTCCCCAAAATCTTGTAGACTACATTTTTTTAACGAGCTTCCCTATCCTATCCGCTCTAAGACTGAACTGTCCCTGCTCTAAAGCTTGACCCTGACTAACTTTTTCTCCCAGGGTGACCGAAAAAAAAATTAAAAAAATTAAAATAAATCTTTATCTGGTCACCCTCTGTGATAAAAAAGAAATTTAAAAAATAAAAAATAAAAATTATAATAAAAATTATCATTCGAAATATTATTTTAAAATATTAAAAAAAAAAGAAAACCCAAAATAGCTGCTTATTTAAAATAAAAAGAAAATTTATTATAGTACTATAAGTTATTTACAAAAACTAGAAATAAAAAGGAGGTGAAGAGATGGGCTGGTTTTACAAAGAAGAATGCTCGAAGTCCTCTTCTTTCTTGTCGAGGCAGCTTCTTCATTGTCCACCAGCTTTCCATTGATACTGTGGGTGAACTTTGTGGAGGCTCCAGAAGTGGCCTCTACAGTCCTTCCCCGCCAAGACCACGGGATTTGGGCTTGCGAGGGAGCAGGACAAATCTCCGGGGTCAAAAGTGGAGGTCGGGGGATGCTCTGGATTAGAGGAAACAATAGCACTGTCTAAAAAAATAAAAAAATAAATGTCAAAACAAAGGGCGCCATGCATTCTATTTATTCGCCAGTTGAATGCAAGACTGGTTTTTTAATTCCACTCTGTGACACGGATAGTATTGTGATAAGTATATCCGGAGTCTTAGGGTGCCTGGAACACAAGGGTTATAAACACATATATACATCTATTTATATGTAAGATTTGACACATTTGTGGGAAAAGGTGCATACCTACTTGTTTAAAAATAGTGCTTAGTGACTAAAAAAATAATAAAAGAGTCAATAATGAATAATAATCTGAATTATAATGAACTCAAACTAAAATAAAAATAAATAAGAGAGCCAAATGAATTCAAACCTGAACTATAATGAATTCAATCTAAAAAAAAAATAAAAGCAAAAGAGCCAATAGTGAATTCAAACAAAATTAAATAAATAAGAAAGCCAATAATGAATTCAAACAAAATTAAATAAATAAGAAAGCCAATAATGAATTCAAACCTGAACTATAATGAATTCAAATCCAAAAAATAATAATAATAAAAGAGCCAATAGTGAATTCAAACAAAATAAATAAATAAAAGACCAATAATGAATTCATAAAAAAATTAAATAGATAAGAAAGCCAATAATGAATCCAAACCTGAACTATAATGAATTCAAACCAAAAATATTAATAATAAAAGAGCCAATAATGAATTCAAACAAAATTTGAATAAATAAGAAAACCAATAATGAATTCAAACCTGAACTATAATGAATTCAAACCAAAAAATAATAATAATAATAAAAGAGCCAATATAATGAATTCAAACAAAATAAAATAAATAAGAAAGCCAATAATGAATTCAAGCCTGAACTATAATGAGTTCAAACTAAAAATAAATAATAAAAGGGCCAATAATGAAAAAAAAAAAAAACTGGTGACTTCACATCGACTTGACACGGTGCCTGTCAGTCAAAATTTATCTCTATCAGTTCCATGCCTTTTTCGTTGAAACATTTCCAATTCTATATGGGTTTGCTACTAACTAATTTAAACTAACATGATCAAGCTCTAAACTTGTTTAATACCTAATAAAATAAATAAAATAGTATTTTATCAATGTACTACCATAGTACGTCTGGTAGGGAGTCCTTTATAAAGACTGACTGGGCTGGGTTGGTTCTCCAGGATGAACACATCATCCAACTCATCATGGTTCATAGCCAGTGTATGAGTAAATACGACATTCAGCACAAAGCCCGAAATGCCAAAGACCTCACGTCCAGCACAAAGCCCGTGGCGTGATTAACTGGCCTATTCTGCACTTATTGATACCCTCGCCGAAGAGTCCTCGTGTCAGTCGTCTGAAGACACTACGAAACCTCGCGCGTCCCTATTAATGGTATCAGACCCAACAAATGGGTCAGTGCATAGAACCGATCAAGTCCTCGACTTGCAAAACCCACCCTAACTCAGTCTTTTAACACTAACGTTATCCGTATGGAAGGAAGCATACCTATAGCGCACACTTCCCCTACTGGGGTTTGAAACCAGATACCACCCAGTTATCAAACCCTATATTGATTTAATTGAATTGTATGTAGCCATCTGGTGCGCCGGTGAAAACCCGCTAAGTCCACCAAAGTCTCACACATATCAGAAGTTAACAACAACAAAAAAAACAACAACTCATATTCCCGAAGGAAGCCTAACTAAAGGAGTGACTATTTTCTAATTTGAGAATTGCATTGTCCTGAGAGGCTTATAACCCTAACAAATTTGAAATCAAAAATAAAATCGATCCTACTAAAATTCCCTAACACTATTCTAAATGTATCTTGGTCTAACAATATAATAGTTTTTAAACCTTTTACACATTCATTATACCAATCCTTTCATACACCCTCCCCCCTATCAATCGCGGTATGCATACAAACTAAGATTAAAAATTGCTATAAACGCCAAAATACCTCAATTATCATTATATCGAAGTACAATTACTTATGGTTATTCAGTATGGTATCCATTCATAAACAAAAAGTCTAAGGACAAACTAAATTCTCTTCAATATAAAATATTAAAACATTGTATACAGGCCTACAGTACAACATCATCGGACTGTACACACATACTTGCACAAGTCCCCAAACTTACTGATTATATTGAATCTAACATGTTGAAAACCGAAATAAATTACAACCGATTTGACTCTTCAAGTAGGAATATAATTTCTAATTATATAAGGGAAAAAATGCAGAAATACTATGAGAAGACTAATACCATTTTCAAGTCCTTCTTCACTGACTCCCAAATACCCAAATATGTCAAGCCAAATTTTTACAGTGTCCAATTTTTTACTGGACACGGTAACTTTAGATCATATTTGTACAAAGTCAGAAAGACGGATTCGCCTAAATGCTCATGTGGTGCAGAAGAAGAAAATCCTGTACATATTCTAACGGACTGTCGACTTGTAGAGGACTTGAGAGTCAAAAATCAAATAAATATAAATTGTCTAAATCAAATAGTTAATAATAGATATATGTATATAAATTTTAATAGATTTTGTAGAATGTTTTTTAGTAATAGATAGCCTGGGCTGTAATAACTGATATATAGTTATATGCTGTAAATAGCTCTAAATTTCTGTTCTTATCTGTGATGTTCACTAATATTCATTATAGGGTAATTAAATCGTTAACTAACTGACAAATATGTTAATAATTTCTATTATATAATAACTAAAATCATATTAATAATTACTGTAAATAAGCTCCCAAACTTGTGTATGCATGCAAATATCCAAGACGGATATCGCGTGCTTTGTAAATGATAATAAATAAATAAATCATTGCTAAATTTATCCTAACAATAACTAGCTTCAAGGACATCATGAAATCAAAGAAAATATTTAATAAAACTTGGGAACTAAATGCCCTTCAATATAAATTAACCTATGTGCCTCATAAATCTCTTACTAACTATTTATATTCAATGACTGATATCAGTCTCGACTGTAAGCTAACCTAACCTTAAAAGAATTGTAAATATCAAAGTCTCTAAATTGTCTTTGCCTCAACACCTAGTACCACTGCAAAGATAATTTAATAGGACAATTTACTAATTAGAGCGACAAAGAATAGGACATTCAACTCATGAAGGCGACAGACAATTGGAGACGCTTCCTCCACTGATAAGATCCTATTGACTGACCATCCCTCCTCAAACACGTCATAGCAACCACTCTACACCACCAGTGTAACAACTTTATCCTACCTGTTGACTGTAGGCAACACGCAATAGTTCTAGAATATGGAATTAAAGGGCGTCTATATATACCCAACCGATATCTGTACTAATGTGGACACCTACACTCTGCTACACCACTGCTCTCTACTACCTGGCTTCTGATTGTCTATGTCTACTTAATCTCAATTCAAGGGATTATTGAGCGTCATACGATGGCTCGTATACTCAACCTTGGACGTCACTAAGAACACAAACGGCTCGCCGTCAAACACTACTCCGACCTCGGCAGTACATCCTTTCCTGGAGTTGTTGTGTGGCTCTGGAGTAAACTTGATGTCGCCCAGCTATACCTATACATCTATTTAGCTGCTTGCGCCACCGATCCAACTGTAAACTGTGCACCATACTGAAGTACTAAGTATTAGCTTCTTGATCAAATAATATCTTATTCTATTTAAATCTAATCTTAATAAAAAATTACCCTAAACTTGAATATTTGTGCCAAATGGGTTACACCTAATTGCTAATATTAAACAAGACTGATTGACTACTCTTACAATATGCACACTACACTTAAAAAATTTCAAAATTTAAGGTTTCATGAAAAAAATTCTATAAAAGAAAAAAAATCTGCTTAATTTGATCTTTCCCATTTAATACATAATAAAATTTTATGAACTGACTGTTTCTATACAGCTTTCTATCATATTGTTCTTTTCCTTATTCCAGCCGGAACTCTTGTTCATTACACGGTGGTTCGTAAAAAAAAAAAAAGGAAGTACTGTCGATTGCAGGCTAATTTCTCTTACGCCTTTGATGATATCGTGTATTTTGTCTTGACCTGGTTTGATTCAGCACGCTTTCCTATTGAAGTCTCGCTAAAATACGGAATTGAATGCTAAAATATATATATCTCGTTGTAGTGCTAAACATTTATCTCGTTATGACATGGCTATCGCAGTGGTTTCTCGTGGAATGACAGAGGTGAACCGAGCCTAGACACATCTGAGAAGGTGCAAGTTGGCAGAACTACATCTTGCGTAGATTGACTCGGCATGTCGATTAATCAATTTTGGAAAATTCTGAGCGAAAATTAGGTGCATCAGCCTTGATGGTGGATAGTGTGTAGAATACATCTCTGTATTCTACCATTGATGCATTCATTTTAAATATTCTCTTCACATCCTACCACAATAACCCTCTCTTCAACTGGTCCATGTCACGTGGTTTTGTGCGCGGTGGCGTCCATCGGGATATTGTTTTATGTCGTTCTTCACTCACGTCCACCTTCGTAAGTATCTTTAAATCCTATTAAATAATATACAATTTTACAGGCAAAATTGCATGCTCCAACATCCATAGTTTAAGACTACGCAAGATACCCTCCTAAATCTTCAAGGCCTATTCCCGACCTCCCAGAAATGTAGTCTTTGCTACTGGTTACCAATGCCTAATGTCACATTTCATAAAACTATGAAAGCCGCTGTCGAAACGAGTTTTTTAGGTCTATTGTAATGCTATAAGCTTTTCTTTTGTTACAGGCTTCTGCTGCCAAATATTTTGAAGGTGGGCGTATAGATATATTTTCTGGAAGGGCTTATCAAAACTAGTCAAGTGTAAACACACACGAGGTGCAAGGTCCTGTATCGCTGTTTATCTAGGTTACCTGTAACTACATGTCTGATAAATAGCTAAGTTTGCATATTGCATTTAATTCTGAAATAATGCTATCAGCTTCCAAAGGATGCAGGATATAAAAGAAAACGATTTTGTTCTTTGGCTGGAGTTAAAGAAAAGAAACAACAAATTTCACTACTTTCATTAAAAAGGAAAACCTTCCCCACCAAATTCTGTATTATGGATTATCATACTATAAAATCGCTATTAGATTGAATACGATAATAACTAAATAATAAAATATAAATACTCCTATAAATGGGAGAGATAAAATTATATGCAGTAACTATTTGTAATGTGCGTGACACATGCAAAAAAATATAATCAAAGGTGACTGGAGAAAAAAAAAAAGGCTAATAATCTATACAAAGAAGGTTCTTCTGTCAATAAACGCTATACTGTTGTCACGCATTTCCCTCCACGAAGAGTTACAAATGAGAATATACAATTTTACAGAATCACTAAATACTATTTTGCACAAGATAGTATGTCCATGCAAAAGAAAATAAAATTACAAAACCAGTTTAAGGTCATCTACGCTAGAAAAAATTATTGTAAAAAAAACACGTCTTATCTAAAACTGTATCATTGAACAAACATATTTCTTGCATAAACTAAAGTAACTTAGTATAATTTAAAATAATGCGTAAAAAAAATTAATCACTATACATAACTTTAATCTAAAAATGGCAATAAGACATTTATTTTAGACAGGATTTGCGCTTCGATAAATTAACCATACTGGAATCCAACAAAGTATCTTGTCATAATGACATTAACAAATGTTTTAAAATATATTTTTGGCATATTATATTATTGGAATATTATACTAAATCAAAATAAATAGTTAAATAAAGGAAATGGGTGAAATATGTGGTAGGCATAGAGCCAGACTATGGTCTAGAGGCCGTAGCTTCACGTAAAACGTACCTTTCTATCAATAGTTACTATATCTTAAGCCTTTTTTCCTCCACGAGGACTTACAAATAAGAATATAACATTCTACTGGATCATAAAATACTATTTTGCGTACTCGCTACTATGCTTGTCAATGAAAGAAAATTACAATACCAGTTTAAGATTCCCATGCATTAACTTAAATTACAAGACCAGTTTAAGAGATCATCTACACTGTTAAAATAAAAAATTGGAACACGTTTTTATCTAAAACTATAATTGAACAAACGTCTTGTTTGCATGAACTAAAGTAACTTAAAAAAATATATATATAAAAAAGTAAATTAAAATAAATGATGAAGAAAATAAATTATTATACATAACTGTAATCTAAATGGTAATAAAACATTCTACACAAGAGAATTGCGTTGCGATAGACTTTTGCCATAAAATTGGCCATACTGGCATCCATAAATATATTATCTTGTCCTAATGACTAGTACAAAAATTGTTTTTAAATTATAATCGACGCTATTAGAATATTATACTAAATTAAAATGAATAGATAAATAAAAGAAATGGAAGAAATATGTGGCAGGCATAGTGCCAGGCCTAAAGGCCAAGCCTTTGGAAAACGTACCTTTCACACCAAGCGCTCGGTCTAGACTGTCCTTTGTTAAAGGTTTCCTTGTAGGCGGGAAAGCGGTTCTCTTGAAACCCTTAGGGTCTCGCCGACTTGTCAATCAAACTTGCGGGGGGGGGGGGGGGGGGGGGAGTCTAGAATTTGACATTGATTGATATCTTTATTTGCTTTCCCATGGTTTCTCAGATTCTTAGTGTTTTCCCGCAAAAAAAAAAAAAATTCCTTGTAAATTTCTATCTACCAGCTAATATATGAAGTTTTTAAGATTGTTAACTAATAAACACAAAATAAAAAAAAAATTGAGATCTCAAATACTCTAAACTTGTGTACCTTGCTAAAAAAAAAGAAATACTGGTGTTGACAATATATGATTTAAAAAGAATAGATTACAAAATGATGCAGTGTTTTAAGTTATGGTCTTTTTTTAAAAGTATGGGTAATGCTAGATTTAGAATTCTGTGTTCGATGTTCAACCCAACTTCTATAACGTTCAAATTTTTATACTGGGCACATGGTGACTTCAACACATATTTGTTTAGAATTGGCAAAATTGGTTCACCTGCATGCACTTGTGGAAACTAACAACAAACCCCTGAACACCTTCTGATAAAATGTCCATTAACTTCTGATCCAAGGGAAGAAAACCAACTTTACCTGACCGATACAAAATAAGCTGCTTGCAATAAAGACCAATACATCAAGTTTAATAGATTCTGCAGGATGTATATTTTGAGGCGAAAGTGTTGACTGTACATATTTTAAGCTACTACCCATAATTGCTATATGTAAAATTTGACATCGAACATTTAATTTTAATGATTTCCAATGTTCAATTGTATTAATTGCATATAATTAAAAAAATATACACGCAATTATCCAAATTGTGGATATGTTCAAATTTTACTTATGTTTTATTTTAAATTTCACAATTTTACATTTATGCTTATTTGCGCTCTGTGTTTTTAGTTTAAAAAAATTGTAGTTTAACATTTCTTTTTTATATATTTTGTTGTTTTTATGCGAAAATCTTTTACACATAGTACAAATAGTTTTAAATATAAAATTGGCGTTACTGTTAATTTTCAGAATGCTCATAATATCTTAATAAAGATTGGCGTTCAGCCAACTAAAATATTGGAAATAATGATATTTTGATCTAAAATATGCTTTTTTTAATTAAACAATATATGCCTAATTTTATTCAAGAAACATATGATAAACAAAATAATATTTAATAAAACTAAATGTAAGTAGACAACTGCGGCCTTCTAGCATATTGTTTGGCTTAATTAAAAAATAGCTCGTTTTTCTAATATTAAGAAAGCACCACCACAAATGTATCAAATCTTACCTCAAAAAATGGCGGGATCCGTTCTCCACGTGGTTGGCCGCCTCGTGGACTTTACCATTCTTTACTGGATTTTCCGTAGCCTCCAATTAGCACACATTTATCTATTAGTTTTATGCTTTAGACAGGATTTTACAAGTTACATGTTTTAAACAGCAGGGTGTTATTTCACCGTGAACTTTTCGTGGCCTTATTTGGAACTGGTCGGCACCACGTTGAAGGCGTCATTGATGAGCTTATTTCGGCGCTATCGTCCCGAAATCCATGATCCTCTTTCATTCTCAGGGAGTTCACGAAAATAATACATCCTGCTATATAAAAGGTATAATTTACATGTATCCTGCGCGCACTGGGGTAAAAAAAAGGACATAGACAACTATGAATTTGATTAATACTACAATATATTTATTTATCTCCTTTGACGGTCATAAAAGATAAGAATAAAAAAATAAATAAAACGGGCAACGAGGAAACACTGTGGGAAATTTTATATGAATATACCTGTAAAAAAAATCATTATTAAAAAAAAATACTTAACTTAGTGCTTCAGTTGGATGGCTTGGAAATCCCTCCCCAAAATCTTGTAGACTACATTTTTTTAACGAGCTTCCCTATCCTATCCGCTCTAAGACTGAACTGTCCCTGCTCTAAAGCTTGACCCTGACTAACTTTTTCTCCCAGGGTGACCGAAAAAAAAATTAAAAAAATTAAAATAAATCTTTATCTGGTCACCCTCTGTGATAAAAAAGAAATTTAAAAAATAAAAAATAAAAATTATAATAAAAATTATCATTCGAAATATTATTTTAAAATATTAAAAAAAAAGAAAACCCAAAATAGCTGCTTATTTAAAATAAAAAGAAAATTTATTATATAGTACTATAAGTTATTTACAAAAACTAGAAATAAAAAGGAGGTGAAGAGATGGGCTGGTTTTACAAAGAAGAATGCTCGAAGTCCTCTTCTTTCTTGTCGAGGCAGCTTCTTCATTGTACACCAGCTTTCCATTGATACTGTGGGTGAACTTTGTGGAGGCCCCAGAAGTGGCCTCTACACCTAAGGATAGAAATAGTCGTTATTTCTCCTTAAAATAAATTACGATTTTTCGTTCAAAAGAACATTTGCGGTAAAACTTGTCAAACGTCGTTTTATATAATAATGTATTTATCAAATAACTGTAAACACCCAAACCATATTTTATTTGATTTCAATTCTTATTCTATTGGTGATTTAATGTAAAATAGTTTCTCCTGTAGAAGGGCTTTCTTTCCCGAAAGCTAGAGATATTTATAAATAAATGATTTGTAGAAAAGAAACTTTTCCCTGGAGTCCTAATGTTTGTATTTTAATATTGATTCAAGGGATTATTATTCGAATATCAAACTATCTGAATATTAGTAAATCTTACACAAAATAAGCTAGATAGTATAGGTGATGAAATTATATTACATATATTGTGTGTAAATAAGTAAAAATGATACATGATTAGGTATTCCAAATTTTAATTATTCAGTTATATGAAACATGTTTAGTTCTTCTTCCTGTTCCTTCTCTCCTGCATCTTTCTCCAAGCATATCTGAAAACAAAACTTATTTTAATTTTTTTCGAACACATAAGAATTTTAAATCGATTTACACATATGCAAATAATACAACAGATATTCTGGAGATGAGTTTCTTTTTATTGATCCACGATGTAATTAACGGCGTTTATTATTATTCGTTTTATGTACTCCTGTAGAAGGGCAGAGATGCCTGAAGGCTTGTGAAATTACAATAATAAAAATAAACTCATCTCCAGAAATCTGTTGTATTATTTTAATCTATATTTAGATTTAAATATAAAGTTTTACACATATGCTAATAAACTTTATGAATACAGTAGAACCTCCCTGTAAAGAACACCTAATTGCAGAACCAAGGTGTCCTTTAGAGAGAGTTGCTGAATTGTAAAAATGGTAATTTTGCAAATGAAAACTGTCCTTTGTGGAGAAGTGTCTGCTAGTTGGGTATCCGCTAAATGGAGATTCTATTGTAATATATATTTTAAATCATACATATATGTATATATATGCTATATTTTTAACATAATATTTTATCAAACAAATATTTTTATTGAAGTTAAAAGTTTATATAAGAGTTAAAACATTTTATCTTAAAAATCTTAAAATAGTATGCTTCAAAAATTGTTATCTTTTTGGTATTAGGACGGTAAACAATTTCTTTCAGGTTTGCTGAGTGCCATTGTATATAAATACATATAATCCGATTAAGGTGTATATTATAGTAGATAATGACTAAGTGTATGTTATGATAGTATATATGTGTACAAATTTTTGTGTGAATCATTCATGACAGAGGAGTACCTACGATTAAATATCTTGCTTCCCAACAAAAGACTAGTTGCACAACATAGAGTTTTATGGCAATTTTACAGGGAAGAAAGAAAAGACTTCTGGAAAGAAAATGGCTGGAACTGTTTACTTTGTAAGGATCTCATGGATGATAATTTGATTCACTATTTATTCCAATGCCCTCTCTTAACAGAAAAACGTACTGAAATTTTCCCAAGCCATAACTTTGGTCAATTTAGATACCATCGCATATGTCAACTTCTCTCTTCAGCTCTGGATGATGAATTACTGATTGTTAGATACTTTAAGTTCTCCACAGAAGCTGGGCGCATGAGAAAGAATGTAGGGCAAAGGATACTGGAGGATGACCCCTATCTGTAAATAGGTAACTGAATGTGAGACAAACTTTATTTTGTTGTAAATGTTTCCTCTTCCCTCTCCTCTTGTAGATGTGTAAATGCGGCGGGTCCTATATGGGGCGGAATGCCCTAAATAAAGGCTTTTGTTGTTGTAGTATATATATGTGGTATTGCAAACACTATGCAGTCATGGGGCCAAGTAGTTTCAGGCATCAATGGGTAACACAAAGGATGAGACAAGTTGTATGTCACCTCAGAGAGAGGTCAGCACTGAAGACGCGACAAGGACCAGGAGGATGTGTTCTACATGAGGGAGAGAGAGATGATCTGTTGTTGTCCACCCGTTTGTCGATGGAAGGGGGCGGAAGTAAAGCTAACTAATGACTTCTGAAATTGGACCTCGCCCTGTCTTGGATATAGCTAACTCTCAATAAAACTTTATTGTCCTATTTATGATTACATGATGGCATGATCGCCCCAGAATATTTAAAACAGACGGATAGACATGCGAGATTTGCGGGACAAGAATGGAGCCGGGCTACATCACCATATACTCTCATGTATGGGGCTGAAAGACGAACGAGAAGTGCTCCTCAGTGAAATAGGCCTTGAGGGACTCTCTTTGGAGTTCCTGTTGAATGAGGTGGTGAGAAACAGAGCTGGAGCGTTTGCGTTGATCAAATTTTGGAAGACGGCTGAAGAGAAGGGAAAGCTATATACATAATCTAATTGATGTAAATAATTATATGTAAATAATCTTTGTTAGGATTAGAATGACGAATCCTGTATGGGACTTTGATTCCAGTAAAAGGCTTGTTGCTGCTGTTGTATATAGTCACAGTGTAGAAAATACTATACTATACCTACTACTTATATCTCTGTATTCTTAGTTCTCTTCTCTTACTCTGTAAACTGGCGAATCATTTATAGGACGAGAGGTCCTCAATAAAACTTTAATGCCCTATTTATGATTACATGATGGCCACACAAGCTGGCTCATTGTATTGTATCTACATTTAGAGGCTGGTTCACTATTTATAATTATGGTACATGTAGAAATATAATGTATATTGAACTTAATTACTACATTTACATATTTCTGTGAAAAATAGACACTTCAGCCAGTTAGAGTTTTTTAATTTTCTCAACGTTTCAACAAAAATATTTTGCCTTCGTCAGGAGAAATAAATAAAAATAAAGCATTTGGCAAGGAGTTGAAAAAACGCCTTTGCAACCTCAGAACAATTTTTAACGTCTTGCTAAATGCTTTATTTATTTCTTCTGACGAAGACAAAAGATATTTGTTGAAACGTTGAGAAAATAAAAAAACTCTAACTGGCTGAAGTGTCTATTTTTCATAGAAATATGAATGCTGGACAGACAACTTTTATCTTTAAGATAAATGTACTTACTTGCCACCTTGCTTAGCCAATTTCTGCACATCCTTATTTTTGAACAACTTCTTGCCAACGTTCCACACATTCTTGAAGATGCTTCCCCATCCAGGTGCTTCTTGATCAATCAGATCTGCATTCACAGTCAGAAGATTGGTTACACAGTCATCTGTAGAATGGAAGACAGAATTCTATCGAAGGTTTTAGAATTCAGACACAATATTAAAACAATCATATACTGAATAAACTCATACTGCAAGAGCCTGCGAGAGATGGTTGTTACTGAATAGGAAATATTCCGAAAAGAACGCTAACGGAAATATCATTATTTACGGGGCTGCTAATCAGAATGAATGATTTTTGAGCCCCGATAGACGCATAAAGTGGAATATATACAAAGCACTATATACATTGCACTATTGGAGGGGCTTGGTGAAAAGAACGCTAATCAATCAGTATGAAGACAAAGAGACTTCTAACAAAAAAACGTAGACTTAAAAGTAACAGAAAACTAAAATAAACAAATTATATATGTGAAAAATAGTGCAAATGTGAAATTTTACTTGAATCATGTGGATAAATTAAGAAAAAGGGGCATTTCCTGATTGTGAAACTAAATGTTGCTGATGGCTTACCCCATCTATCGGAATAAATATCAACTATTCTCGTTGATTTTTTAAATTATTCCACAATTGGCCAAATACCGTTTCTTGATTAATAAAGAAAAGCAACAGGGTAACTTTGTCCTTCATTTCCGGCACTAATTAATGAAATATCAAATAATAGGTATATAGCGGTGGCGATATTTGGATTCCACAAGACTATATCCCGGTCACACAGTGTTCTCCCCATCCATTGTGAACTGGCGAATCCTGTATAGGGCGAGAGGCCCTAAATAAAGGCTTTTTGTTGTTGTTGTATAAAGAAAAGCTAACCACGTACGCGTTTCGGGCTGTTGGCTCTCATCAGCGTGGTTCAAATTGTACTTCAACCACAAAAAAAAAAAAAACTCGTCCTGCAGTATGATGAGGGAGAAGCGTACGTGGTTAGTTTTTCTTGATTAATCAAGAATAGGTATTTGGCAAATTCTGGAATAATTAAAAATCAATGGTTAGTTGATAATTATTACGATAGATGGCGAAGGCCATCATCAACTTTCAGTTGCACAATCAGGAGATGCCTATTTTTTTAATCTATCCACCTGATCCCAGTATACAATTTCACCTTTGTACTCTTTTTTCACATTTAGAAACTATTCTATATACAGTTACGAGCGTCATGCGTTCTTCATCTCTTAATTCTTCAGTTTTCATCTCTGTCACCGTTTGCTTTTTTTTTGGAATGGCGCTCTCCTATTGGTTGGCTACGTTCACGCCACCTTTGCCCCCCCCCCCCCCCCCCCCCCCCATCATGACCCCCCACTCGCTTTTTCGTTTTTGTAACTATTGTGTTGGAGCGGGTCGCTCCTTAAATAAATGCATATATTAGTTAATAACTAAATGGAATCCTCTCTTTCTTTTTCCCAGTAAGAGACGCCTACGGAAGCCAACAGTACATAGACAGATAAAGCACATAGGCTATAGTTATTAACTAATATATGCATTTATTTAAGGCGCCAATTTATAATTGTAACAAATAGTATTTGAATAAAAACATTCAATCGGGTAAAACACGGGCGTTGCCCGGGCCATTCGGCTAGTGTTTTAATAAAAATCAAAATGAACTTAGAGAGGAAGGTTAATATAAATTATATATATATGATAAATAGTACCAAAGTGAATTTGTACTTGGATCAGGTGGATAAATTAATAAAAAAGACATTTCCTGATTGTGCAACTGGAAGTTACTGATATATCATTATTTGATATTTATTCCGATAGATGGCGCAAACCAACTTTAAGTTGCACGATCAGGAATTGCCTTTTTTATTTATAAATATGTTGTAATGTAGTTTATCCTGTAGGATGACTGTAGTGTGGCATGTTGATTTGATGCAGTCGTGGTGGCTACAATGTTCAGAGTGGTTTCAGGTGTGAATTGAATTACACCAAAGGACGAGACATATTGGATGTCACCTTAGAAAAGGCGAGAGAGTAAGTGAAGCCGACACCGGTCAAGGCAGGTCTGTCCAAGAGTGTCTGTCAATCATCGTGTCTCAGAGGGGACTGTCCTATGTTTTAGCAAGAAGGGGGCACACCTGGTAACCCGACATGTTTTTCGGACCTCTTTCCTGTCCTGGCGCCGGCTGTCACTTAATCTAATTTTATTATGTCGTTTTGGTATTACACTATAGTTATATTACATATGGCGATATAAGTATATATTGGAATATATTACTACATATATATATTATATAATCTAAAAACTCAAATATTTCCATATTTTAAAAAATATACATTTTATTTTTATTCATTAATAATTTTACTTTTGGTTATCATCGTTTTTTTTTAGAATGACTTTCAGTTTTGTTGTAAATATGCGTAGCTAACATATCTATCTTTTTGAATCACTAATATAGGATTAACTTTATAAATTCTATATAATGTGAAAATAACTAATGTGTAATATTTCCTCAAGTAATTGAAAATAAAAGCTACTTGATGGTAAATAATTATATTTTTCTTATCACGACTGCACCTTCAACCCTTTATCTTATCGATCCTTTGTCTTATCAACCTTTTATCTAACAAATAAATTATTCATAACATATATATGTGGTTGTGTGTAAGGAAAGAATTTTACCAAATTTGGCCATAAGCTCGGCCTCTTCCTCCTCAAAGGTCATGGAGTTGGCCACGACAGAGAAGATCACAAGGATAGCGAAGACTTGGAGAGATTTCATCTGGAAACAAAAATATTTGTAAATTATGATATCTATATACATATATGAAGGTCACCTCTCCCGTCAAAATAGACGCTACAACTAAGCACCATCTATTGACCGTCTCCGTAAATAAGCGAACTCAGGTCGGTGACAAAGCCACAACACCAACTTTGGCAAACTGAGAATTTTCTCTTTCCGCTTATTTTTGGAAACGGCAAATAGATGGCACTTACATTCATGGATGAAACTTAAGGAAGTTGAAAGTCTTTTATATCGCCGGTCCGTCTGTTTTTTTTTTTTTTTTTTGAAGGAGACAGGCAATTTTGTTCACACTTGGTTATCTCGTGTCTCTTCAATAAAAGTCACTGTAATATATTTCAGAGTTATTGTCTGAATCCCGATATACATGCTAAAAGGTAAAACTTACTTAAGATTTGTCCATGAGTGTAGTTCACACTTTGTTATCTCGTGTGTCTTCAATAAAGGTCACTGTAATATCTTTCATGGTTATTGTCTGAATCCCGATATACATGCTAAATGGTACAATTTCTTTAAGTTTTGTCCATGAGTGTAGTTCACACTTGGTTATCTCGTGTGTCTTCCCAATAAAGGTCACTGTAATATCTTTCAGAGTTTTTGTCTGAATCCCGATATACATGCTGAAAGGTACAACTTCCTTAAGTTTTGTCCATGAGTGTAGTTCACACTTGGTTATCTCGTGTATCTTCAATAAAGGTCACTGTAATATCTTTCAGAGTTATTGTCTGAATCCCGATATATATGCTAAATGGTACAACTTCCTTAAGTTTTGTCCATGAGTGTAGTTCACACTTGGTTATCTCGTGTATCTTCAATAAAGGTCACTGTAATATCTTTCAGAGTTATTGTCTGAATCACGATATGCATGCTAAAAGGTATAATTTCCTTAAGTTTTGTCCATGAGTGTATCTTTCAGAGGTATTGTCTGAATCCCGATATACATGCTAAAAGGTACAACTTCCTTAAGTTTTGTCCATGAGTGTATCTTTCAGAGTTATTATCTGAATCCCGATATACATGCTGAAAGGTACTACTTCCTTAAGTTTTGTCCATGAGTGTATTAATAAGCTTCTATTTTGACGGAAAGGTGACTTTTATTTTTTAAGAGCTATCTCCTCTCAACAAAATTTCCATTTATATTTATATGTGTTTTTTGATTGAGCAATACATTTAAGGATGAAGTTCTTTAACATTAATGAGAGATGCAGAATTTCTAAAAATAGACGATAACTCAAAATAGCAAACGAAGTCTGCATTATATAAATAAAATATTTATTAAAATATAATGGTTTATATTAAAAGAGGTTTTTGTCTTTCAATTATAAATTATATATGTTGACACATAGTTATATATGGTTAATATAATAACACGATAAAACTATGAAAAATATCATTCTTTACCTTTTTTGAAATTAGAAAGAAACTTTCGTGGTTTTATTTCTTGTGTGTGAATGGTGTGTTATTGTCTTTTAATTAATATATGTCTAACTGGCCTTGTCTTTATTGTTTGCCGAAACCACGTATGTGTTTTTAAGGCCCCGAAAGGGCCTTGTGAGGTCGAGCATTATCTTGTAACAGGATTCAATTTTTTTACCTCCCATAAATCATCTCTTTTGAGTCTAATCGTTTCACGTAAGCGACAAAGAATATAAAAATACATGTATTGTGTTATTTGAACCTTCTTTAAGAAATTCTGAGTGAACAAAGATCGATTTTAAAACATCGAAAAGAGTAATCAGCAAAGTTTTTATCTTTGATTTTGTTCTTGATTTCATGGGTCTTGGTTGTTTTTTTTCTTGAAATTAAAGATACTTCGTCCGGTATATATTTTTATTACATCGACGTTTTGACAAAAATCTTTTGTCATCGTCAGGAGAAAACAAAAATTAAAACATTTGGCAAGGCGTTAAAAATTATTCTAAGGTACAAGGGCGTTCCCATGCGATATTTCAAATTTTTTTAAAACATCTAAAGAACGAGTCAAAAACAAATATTTTACTCACAAAAGACTATGATCTTTGAAATAAATTATAATATACATATGATGAGAAATTATAAAAACAAAAATAAATATATATATATAAAAAAAATGAATGCCGGCCAGGCAGCTTCTATCTTTGGTTCTCTATGTTCAACCTATTCATTTGATTAACGTTTAGTCTCAGAGTCATACACGTGACGCCATGTCTCATCATTTATGAGTATTTGTAACAGTTTTTAGAATTATTCTGGTAGAGCTTTCCAAAAGGTTTTCACAAATTGAAAGTCTAGCATATCGTTTTTCCATTAATAACAATATAGGGTTACACCGAGCTGTTACTCTAACCATATTCAAAACTTCGATTATTAATGATTGCAATAACCTGTATTATATTTCTAATTGTCTTCTGATCTCCTTGATTGCCATTCTAAGGTTTTCTCTCAAAATTATTTTCATCTGTTTGATATTTACCAGGTTTCTAATGATACACGGTCGACCAGGTCAAACTTCGTCAAAAGAATTTGTTCTTCCATTTTTAAAACTTTGCTCTACTATAAGATTTATCTCCATATGCCTCCTTAATAAAAGCATTTATTTCTGAATATTTTTAACCGATTTTCAAACAAAAATGGATATAGCGATCCGTTGCTTCTTAACACTATCCATTTAAAGAAACTTTTTTGAAGAACTTTCTGACAACGTTCGTTTTATAAGATAAATTCGAATCACCTATCGGGCCATGGTCAAATTATCGATTTATATATATATATATATTTGATGCGAAATTTTCATCACCTCTGCCCACGTTATTGTGTTTATATAGCAATAAAACCAATCGATAAAGAGAGGCGAATTGTTCTTTAGAAAAATATTGCTTAAATAAAGAATATGCTGGTTATATTTATAGATAATTATATGTATTCATAATATATATATGACTAATATAATGCCATATTTAAAATAAATATTTATATGATATTTCAGAAAGCAAATGCCTCTATATTTGTAAAAATTATAAAAAAAGTAACCTAGATTAGAGATATTTTGCTTAAAAAAAAAAAAAAGATTGGTACAACTCCGCCTTTGCCGGTCCCAAACCCGGATGAAAAAGGAGGATGGGGAGCAGTAACAAGCTCGCTAAAAACCTAGATTGAGCTTATAGTACCCTGTAAGGGCTCCTAATCCAGGGATACAGGATGAGCTGTGTTTGTACTCCATGTTAGGAGCGATTGTACATGTTGTCTGTTCCTCATGTCAGAGGCGGCCATTTCATAGTGAAGCTAAGTTGGCCTGCTACTGAGTAGTGCTCCCAGTCTTAATGACAAAGACAGACGTATTCTTTTTCACTCAATCATGATGGTTGTCAAAACATCATAAAAAATCTTAAGCTCTACAGACTTGATACTCTAATATGATTAAGTGTATGTTGCAGATTATCAGAGATCTGGCTGTTTTTTCGTTTATATTTCTATCGAATAGCATTCGAAGAATAAAAATCAAGACTTGGATAATTGGCAATTACTTCTGAAATCTCTAGAAGAATCAAAGAACTTCGAACAAAGTTCATCAATACTGCAATTCGAAAAATTCGAAATATTAATATCTATATATATAAAAATCAATGTTTGTATGTTTGTTTGTTTGTTTTTATGTCCGGTATACAAATTCGCAGTAGTTCACTAATTCAAACCAAAATTTCCATACATAGGTAAAAAAATACGGGGAAGACGATAGGCTATTTTAAAAATATATAAATCAATTATTAAAAAACTATATATTCAAATTATTCTACTTAGCTCACGAACAGCGCCCTCTTTCAAAGATTAGATTAAATTATGCTGATGCAAACAAATAGATAATGCTAATAACAAACAATTATAAAAAAATCTTATCTAAATATATATCACTCGGGTAGATATGCACACGGGTCAATCCCGGGGCGAAGCCACCCGTCTAGTGTAACATACACGAAGTTTAATATGATTGAGTGGAGATAAGAAAGAAGAAGAAGAGAGATTGATAACAATAAAATAAAGATTCCAACAAAAATCTCTCTAATTTATAAATAAAATACTCATCTAATAGATAGAGATATCCATACCTTTGGTTATCAGAAGGTAGGTATGAATTGGAATGCTGAGCTTTTATAGGAATTTTACAGTTAAAGATGTTTTCTAATTTATTCCAACACCTGCATTTTGAAGCACATTTCTTCAATAGCCATTGTTAAGAATCCATTCTTCTGTATTTTTTTGCTCGATTGTATGTTAAAGATGTAGTTGTACAATACACCATAGCTATCATATACATTTATATTAAGATCACAAATTGCAACTGTTTTGTATTTAGGGTTACCGCGTAGTTGTAAACAAATTATTTTAACTCGTACTAATCCTTTTCTATATGTATTTATTTAGAGTGTATTTATTTAGATTAGATATTAAGTCTAACTAACGACGTGGATGGTCGTTATCTACAGAAGCCAGAAAACAAAGATGCAGAAAGATGATGATAAAAAGAATTAATATTTTACACCAAGCATGTCAAACTCAAATCCTAACACGGGCCAAATAAAAAAGTAATAAGATTATGTGGGCCGCAAAAAAAGAAAACAAGTAATTAAATTTTTATAGTAACATTTATGTAGGTTTTTTTAAAATAAATTTATAAACATTTTTTTATTAAAATATATTGTCTGGTGGGCCGCAAATTTATTCGTTGTGGGCCGCATGAGGCCCGCGGGCCGCGAGTTTGACATGCCTGTTTTACACAAATAAATTTACTGGTAATGCGCTTCTTTTAAATATCATCAAAATTATCTCTAAAGACCTTACTGCAAATACTAAAAGTTATTGAATGAGAAAGCTTGGCTCATCAGTAGTGAACCCTCTCAGCGGTTTCGCCAAATTAATCTCTAGACCATTGAATTGGTTTTGGATATATCCTGTATACCTATAAACTTATGTCCATAGGTTCACTAAATACCCCTAAGATACCTTCCATAGAAAACACAGGGTATATCCCAATCCAATACAATAGTAGAGCGGTCTAGAGATTAATTTGGCGAAACCACTGAGAAGGTTCACCATTGATGATACAAGCCCTCTCATTCAATAACTTATATCATTGCAGTAAGGTCTGTAGAGACAATATTTGATGATATTTAAAAGAAGCGCGTTACCAGTAAATTTATTTGTGTAAATATTAACGATAGATGGCAATTAAATATGATTTACTAATAAAAAATAATAATTATATTGACCGGTCAATAACAAAGAAATATTTAACTATTATAGTAATGAGAATACTATTTTACGAATACTATATTATATTATTGCTTGTTGGAAGTTTATTTGAAAAGATACAGATATATAAAGTATTCTTCTATTTAGTTACAGACGTTTTAGTGACTCTTGTTACTCTTCTAAAGGGGAATGGCTGCCCTGAATTATTCTCTTGAGAAGAGAGGCACAAATAGGCTATGAAACGTTGAGAGGAACATAAAGCTTCGTTGGTATATCTGTATATTTTAAATATTTTAATGTAAATTATGATCTTAAAAAGTTTCTATAAAGATTTCTATTATACACAAAAATTCTCTTTATACTCACACCATCTAAATATTAAATGTTACATATTGGCAAAGTAGAGGTTTTTATGCAAATGTCTCTACACTCATGGACAAAACTTAAGAAATTGGAAAGCCGCATTAAAACATGAATGTTTATTTTTAACAAACTTCCATAGTTTGTTCGAATACCATAACCAAGATTCCACCCATCAGTGTAGCATATATAAACAGAATGATCCAATACAGTATTGGCGCTCTGAATAGACGGTCTGGTAGATTAAATTGATGAAACTGCTGGGAGGGTTCACCACTAATACCAAGCCCTCCCAATATTTTTTAATCGCAGTAAGGACAGTACAAGTTTGTTGTTTTATGTGTAAAAGAAGCATTCGTGTTTTAATATTCATTTCATATATCTCAATGGATGTTGTATCTTTGTTATTTGTTTGTGTCTTATGTTTACAAACTTACATAAAAAAAATTCACACTTGAATGTCAAAATTTTACATTTTAATAAGAACATTATACATTTTAATAATCTGTACCATCAAGACCCAATGCCTGCAGGAAACGAATTCTAATGCTGCACATGACTGGTACAGAGCAGGAGGGACAAGCACTGGTTCTGTCCTCCCAAGAGAACAACAGTCTTTGATTTCCAGACTTAAGTATGGTCATCTACGGACAATGACTTTCCAGAATGGTTGCAAGGTTTTCCCACTATGTACTAAGTGTCAACCTGCAACCCCAAAACACATTATTGACGGTATTGACTCATCCATTGATGAGCTCTACTCATCCCCCAGCAGACATCATCAACAAGCTTTACAAGCTTGATACCTTAATATGATTGAGTGGAGATAAGAAAGAAGAATAAGACATTTAATAATAATACTTTACAAATTGTAAAAACATTCTACACTTTAATAACAGCAATTTCATATTTTAATCTATATCTTTCGATTTAAAATATTGATTACAATAGTGAAAACAATATTGATATTAATGTTTTTCGAAAAATGCTCTTTATCTTAATTGAAATTGCTCTAATTTAGACATTTTTACATCCGTTTTAATCAAGCATTATAAAAAGAGCATTTGAGATTTTCTCAAATAAGCTTAACCACTGTTTAATATGGAGTTAAGTTTTCTCTATATTTTCACACTACAGGCTGTCTCACAGCATGAATTTCAGCTATTTTAATAATTATTATTTTAAATAGTTTTTAATTATGTTTAATGAAAATATTCTATAAGTTTACATTAGGTTTAGATATTTCTTCTTCGCATATGTGTGATGAACTATTATTCAAGTCAATATGAAATGAATTATAATAAATAATGAATTATGTATATAAAATGAATTGTATATAAGCTGCTAAAATGTATTTAGGCGCAATTATCCCAAGGCTGAGATATATTAAATACCCAAATATGGCCATTTCTCATAACCATCGGTGGTTCAGTGGTAGAATGCTCGCCTGCCACGCGGGCGGTCCGGGTTGGATTCCCGGCCGATGCATTTTTTTTTTACAATTTTCAAAACTCATTTATATATTATACAAGAATGACATCCACGGCGCCAATTTATAATTGTAACGAATAGTATTTGAATAAAAACATTTAATCGGGTAAAACCCGGGCGTTGCTCGGGTCATTCGTCTAGTATATATATATATCTTTGTGAAAAAATAGTACAAATGTAACATTGTACTGGGATAAGGTGCATAAATTAAGAAAAAGGCATCTCCTTATCGTGCAACTGAAAGTTGCTGATGGCTGGCGCCATCTGTCGGAATAAATATCAACTATTCTCGTTGATTTTTAATTATTCCAGAATTGGCCAAATACCCATTCTTGATTAATCAAGAAAAGCTAACCACGGACGCGTTTCGGGCTGTTGGCCCTCATCAGCGTGGTGCAAGCTGTACCTCAACGACCAAAAAATTGGTCATTAAGGCATCCTGAAAAATCATGAAACGGGTAGTTAAGGTCAGAATTGCGTGAGGACGCTACACAATGTGAAAAAATAGTACAAATGTAACATTGTACTGGGATAAGGTGCATAAATTAAGAAAAAGGCATCTCCTTATCGTGCAACTGAAAGTTGCTGATGGCTGGCGCCATCTGTCGGAATAAATATCAACTATTCTCGTTGATTTTTAATTATTCCAGAATTGGCCAAATACCCATTCTTGATTAATCAAGAAAAGCTAACCACGGACGCGTTTCGGGCTGTTGGCCCTCATCAGCGTGGTGCAAGCTGTACCTCAACGATTTATATTTTGTTTAACGGGCTACTAACCAAAAGTAATGATTTTTGAGCCCATGCGCGTTGTGAGGAGGCAAGGAATAGGGGTATGTAGCGGCAGGAGAAGACTCGCAGGGAAGTGGAAACGTTGGGAAAGCAGGGGAACAGCGCCTGGGAGAAGTGAGGCAGGGGTCCAGTAACCAGTAGAAGGTGGCGGGAGGAGTTGGAGGCGGAGGGTTTTTTGAAGCCTAAAACGTGCGGGCCTTAGACTTCAGGATGGGGCAGATTGAGGCTCTCGCCTCGTGGTTGTCTGAGAGGCCTTTTTGGCAGCAGTTGGCGCATTTGGAAGTGTTCTGGTCAGCTCTGGTTGGGCAGGAGCGGCCTTCATGGCCGTCTTCACCGCAATGGAAGCACTTGGGAGCTCTGGAACAGTGGGTGGAGTTGTGGCCGAAGCCGCAACAGCGGAAGCAGACGCGGGCGCGGATGGACGCCTCGAAGTTGAGGATCACACCGTCAACCACGATTCTTCCGCGGTTGCCCAGGGCTCCAAAGGTCTTGAGGTCCACCTCGATGAAGGCGGTGCAGGTCCCGTTTCTGAGTGCAGAACGGTGCGCCACGCGCACCACTTTGTTCCCGGGGAGCTGGCTGACAGCGGCGGTTGCCAGGAAGGTCTCCTCGATTGTGGAATTGGAGGTCTCCTCATCCACTCTGAAGAGGCAGATTCTTGGCAGGAATTCCTTCTGCTGGCGGACCTTCATTCCCGTTAGCTTGCTGGCCAGGGAGGTGGTCACCTCAGGGATGATGTTGGGATTGCTGGAATGGAGGACCAGCTTCCCCTTGGTGCGCAGAGAGGCCCAAACACCTTGGGGTAGGGTGTGGGCAGCGCGGACAGCTTTGTAAATGTCCCTGGGGTCAGCCTGTGGGTCGTCAGAGACGACCACTGTGTGGGCCGCCGATCTTTCCCCATGGAGGACCACTTGGGCGGCCGCAGGCTTGGAGACGCGGGATGACGCAAGTTTGTTTGGACCTTTTAGGTTGGGTCTTTTTGCGGGCGGGTTGATAGCCTCAAGTTGCTTCCTCTTGGTTGCAACAGGAGCAGGCAGGGTGGAGGCAGGCTTGTCAGCAGGAGAAGGAGTGGCAGGCTTGGTGGGGTCAGTCTGGGAGCTTTGGCAGGCAGTCTGTGGCATGATTTCGTCCAGTTCCTTAAAGGACGCGAGGGTGCCAGAGAGGTTCTCTACCTCGGCAATGAGGGCCTTGATCTGCTCGTTCCGATGGCTGGTGATATTCGTAATGATTTCGCACCGGCATTCTTGGGAGGTAGGATGAGGATAGCGTAATGCTTTCTCGACGTCCTCCATATAATCTCTATTCTCCGACTCTAATAGGGCAAGGGTTACGAGGGGCTCCTCGGCATTCTTCTTCTCCTGGGTTACGAGGGGCTCCTCGGCATTCTTCTTCTTCTTCCTAGAGGGAGCCATGGTAGGGATGGAAAGTATGGTAAGTAGTAAGTATGGCCAGCCGGAAGTAAGTATGGTAAGTATGGTAAAAAAAATTGGTCATTAAGGCATCCTGAAAAATCATGAAACGGGTAGTTAAGGCCAGAATTGCGTGAGGACGCTACACAATGTGAAAAAATAGTACAAATGTAACATTGTACTGGGATAAGGTGCATAAATTAAGAAAAAGGCATCTCCTTATCGTGCAACTGAAAGTTGCTGATGGCTGGCGCCATCTGTCGGAATAAATATCAACTATTCTCGTTGATTTTTAATTATTCCAGAATTGGCCAAATACCCATTCTTGATTAATCAAGAAAAGCTAACCACGGACGCGTTTCGGGCTGTTGGCCCTCATCAGCGTGGTTGATATTTATTCCGACAGATGGCGCCAGCCATCAGCAACTTTCAGTTGCACGATAAGGAGATGCCTTTTTCTTAATTTATGCACCTTATCCCAGTACAATGTTACATTTGTACTATTTTTTCACATTGTGTAGCGTCCTCACGCAATTCTGGCCTTAACTACCCGTTTCATGATTTTTCAGGATGCCTTAATGACCAATTTTTTGGTCGTTGAGGTACAGCTTGCACCACGCTGATGAGGGCCAACAGCCCGAAACGCGTCCGTGGTTAGCTTTTCTTGATTAATCAAGAATGGGTATTTGGCCAATTCTGGAATAATTAAAAATCAACGAGAATAGTTGATATTTATTCCGACAGATGGCGCCAGCCAGCAGCAACTTTCAGTTGCACGATAAGGAGATGCCTTTTTCTTAATATATATCTTTAATTATTTTCACGATGAATTAGTAGTGATTTATAAATCTGTGTACAAATAGCTATAAACTTGCCAAAGTTTTCATAAGATTGAGTATATACAGAAAGATTATTTGCCATTATGTCAAAGTAAGCAAGTACAATTTGGTTAGTCAGAGGGCAAGCCAACAAAAGATGCTCTGGTGTTTCAACATCTAGACAGCATTCACATGTTGGATCATTTATAACTCTCAAGTCAAAGAGAAAACTTAAAAAGGGTCCTTTGCCTGTGAAGAACAAAGTAGTGTATTTATCAGGAGTAGTGAAGCTTGGTACATACAAAGAAGTTTCTACAACTAACCGTTTTTTTGTTATAGGTTCTGAAAGAGGACAAGAAACAGGAATCATCTAAAATGGTGACAAATGAGATTCGTGCTGTAATAAAATATCTTTGTAAGACAGGAATGTCCCCGAAGGAAATCTATGAGGATATGGTGGATACATTAAGGGAAGACGCTCCTTCCTATAGCACAGTAAAAAATGGGTAGCTGCGTTTAAATTAGGGAGGATCAGCACTGAAGACGAACATCGACCAGGAAGACCTGTTAAGTCAGTTACTCAAGAAAACATCCAAAAGATACATGATTTGGTTATGTTGGACAGAATAATGACAGTTCGTCAGATAGAAGAGACTTTGGGTATTCCAAAAACAACAGTGGATCGGATCATAAGAGAACACTTGGGCCTCAGGAAGCTTTCTACCCGTTGGGTTCCCAAACTTTTGACACCCGATCAAAAGGCTGTAAGGAGAAAGTTATCTTCGGACAATCTTGCGTTATTTGAAGCCAATCCAGAGTATTTTTTAAATAGATTTGTTACCATGGATGAGACTTGGGCCCATCACTTTACACCAGAGTCCAAGCAACAATCCATGCAATGGAGACACTCCGGTTCCCCTCCCCCCAAGAAAGCCAAGACAGTTCCATCAGCAGGGAAGGTTATGTCTTTTGGGATTCCGAGGGTGTACTTCTTCTAGACCTTCTGAATAAGGGTCAAACCATCACTGGCAATTATTATGCAAATCTTGTGAAGCAACTACGAGAAGCTATTAAAAAAAAAGATAAGAGGAAAGTTGTCCAGGAAGATTGTTTACCATCAAGACAATGCTCCGAGTCTTCGGTCGCTGCAAGCCATGGCTGATATTTATGATTCTGGCTTTGAACTTTTACCACATGCACCCTATTCACCAGATCTAGCTCCGTCTGGCTTCCACCTATTTCCTCATTTGAAAAAATCACTTTCTGGCATTCATTTCAGGTCAGATGAAGAGGTCATTGATGCTGTAACCTCATTTTTTGAGTCACTTGAAACATCGTTCTTTTTGGAGGCATAAAGGCATTAGAACATCGCTTGGAAAAGTGTATAGACCTTAAAGGGGATTATGTTGAAAAATAAATCATAATAATTTTATTAGTCATTTTCTTTATATGTCGGGCCACCGAATTATGGAACACCCCTCGCATATTGGTAAAATAAATTATATTTTGATCCAATATATGCCTTTTTAATTAAATATTTATAGTAATTTTTTGTTAAAAAATATATATTTTAAAATCATAAATATCAATTAAAAATTGCCGATGTTGTTAATAAAATGTAAAAAGTTATCATAAGAGAGTTAAATGTTATCTTAAAAGTTCTAAATCTATATATGATGCATAGCGCGCCATCTGTTATGTGAAAAGGAAACTATTTATGACATCTATGTTTCTTTTGAAATAAAACAATTTCTACTACCTTTACTGCATTGTAAAAATAAATGTTTAATTTTGAAATAAAAATATAGGAAAATAATAAATTATTTACATTCCCAAAATTGATATTGTCAATTTTTCCATAATTATATACACTGACTATAAATTGCATTAGATAGGAATACTTATGTAATTGTTCTGAAAATTGGTGAGCTATATAATGGTAATTTGAAAATGATTGATTGAAATTTTAAAAAAGGATCTAAATTTATTGAGATACACAGCTTTTGCCAATATTTGATGTGTCCTCTTTTGGTACGTTTACAAGCAGATACACGGTGAAGCATACTGTCATACAGTTTTTAATGGCTTCTTTTGGGATTCTAGACCAATCCATTTCCATTTTTTTGCTGAAGCTGTTGAAGATTAGTTGGCTTTGGAGATTGCAAAATTTTCTCTACATCATTTCCCATACATGCTCAATTGGGGAAAGATCTGGGGAACTGGCAGGCCAGGGGAAGGATGTCAACATTTTTAAGGAAGGCTTGTTGGATGTTGGTTGTATGTGGCCGGGTATTATTTTGTTGTAAAGTGGCATTATTAGTCTGTTCAAGAAATGGTAACAGAACAGGTTATAACACATCTGCGATGTATAGCTGAAAAGTCATTGTGTCTTGAATAAAGACTAAAGGGGTCCTACTTTCATAGCTGATGTCATCCCCACACCATGAAGCCAGGGGTTCTTGCTGTATGCCTTTCCACAATACAGTCCCGATTTTTATTAGAAGGGGTAGTTCAGTTTACTACTGTATGTACTCCTTGGTATTTCATGACGTGTTCGGCAAGGACGCTCCCCATCGCGCACACACAGAGCGAAGACCCAAGAGTTCAGAACTCTTGGCTGACCCACCGCCAGTGATCCTACATGGTGCGGGAGTCAGCTTTGTTAAATATATGAATTCAATTTTAGACTTTAATATATTTTATAAAATATTAATTAATAATTATTTCTTTTAAAATGTTTTAAAATATATATTTTGCTACACTGCTGTAAAAATTAAGAATGTAAACAACTCTAATAAGTTAAACCTTTTGTTTTGTTTTGTTAATTTTTAATAAACTATTTTCAATTACTAAAATCGTATGTATTAATTTCTAAAATAATATAAAAACCTAAAACCATTCTAACAGTGGCAGCATAAAGCGTGGTTATAACTTAAAATCTAAAATCGTAAAAATAAAAATGGCTGCTGTTATGGAAGATATTTCGATTATAGATAAATTAAAAGACTCTGAAAATTTTGATATTTGGAAATTTCAAATTAACATTATTTTTAAAGCTAATAATTTAATTGAAATAATAAATGGTAAATTGTGTTTTAAAGATCAAAAGGATGAAAAAGAAAAAAACGTATGGATAATAAAAGATGCTAAAGCCCAAAAATATATTATTTCGAGCATCGATAAAACGATATTAACACACATAATACATTGTGAAAATGCCAAATCAATGTATGACACCATATGCAGAATATTTGAAAGAGATGATGAACAATTAAAATGTAAGCTGCTACAAGAATTTCACACTTATAAATTTGATAAAAATGTAGACCTTGTAGCCAACATAAGTAATTTAAGAAATTTGGCTTTTAAACTCAATAATCTAAAACAGAACTTTGATGACAATATTGTTATTTCAAAGATTTTAACAATTTTGCCAGAAGAATATAATTATTTTTGTACTGCTTGGGAGTCAACTGGAAAAGATGAAAAAACTATTGAAAATCTAATATCAAGATTGACCACTGAAGAAATAAGAAGAAATAGACAGAGCCAACCAGAAGACCGAGTGGCTATGAATGCAACAAAACAAAAGGTATGTTTTACTTGTAATAAACCAGGACATATATCTAAAAATTGCACCCAAAGAAAATTCTGCAAATTTTGTAAAAAAACTAACCATGAAGAAAAGGACTGTTTCTTTAAGAACAACAGTAAACCTGCTGCTAAAGTAAGCAAAGAACAATGCAGAATATGTAAAAAGTTTAATCATAAAGAAAAAGACTGGTATTTCAGGAACAAAGAAAAGCAACCTCCCATTGCTTTCATTGCTGAACAAAGAGAAGAATATGATAAAAGATCATCAGTCACTTTCATTGTTGATAGCGGATCCACCTGTCACATGATTAATGAAGAAAAGTTGCTTGATCATCAAAAAAAGTGTGATATGAACATCAATGTTGCCAAAAAAGAAGAAGGTATGAGAGCAAAAACTTCAGGACAATTTAAGGGGAGACAATGTAACCTAAATGAAGTAATATTTGTGCCTGAATTATCAAAAAAACTTTTGTCAGTGAGCTCAATTGTTAACAACTGAGGAGAAGTAAATTTTAAAGGTGATAAAGTGACAATTTTGAAAGATGGAAAAAAGTTCTAGAAGGAGATCAACTTGAAAATGGAATTTATGCTGTAAATATTGAACAACATTTTTCAAAGCAAAATGACTCGAACCTTACCTTACCAAGTGAAAACAAAACCCAAGAATGGCACAGAAAATTGAGACACATTGGAATGCAGAATCTAAGAAAACTTGAAAGTTTGGTTGATGGTATGGAGCTAAACAAATTGTAAAAACAGGAAAATGATGTGTGCGAAATTTGCATCATGGCAAAGCAAACTAGGAAGTCATTTGGAAATGAAAGATCTAGAGCTACCCGACCTTTGGAAATTGTTCATACTGATTTGTGCGGCCCAATAGAACCCTTAACACATGATAATAAGAAATATATAATGACATTTTTGGATGATTATACACATTTCTGTTATGTGTATTTGCTCAGCAATAAATATGAAGCAAAAGAATATATTAAAGAATATGTAAATGAAGTGGAAAGATTTTTAAATGCGAAAGTGTCAAAATTAAGGTGTGATAATGGCGGTGAATATGCCAATACGCAAGTTAAAGAATGGTGCAAAATGAAAGGAATAATACTTGATTTTACAATTCCATATACTCCACAATTGAATGGGAAAGCAGAAAGGTTGAAAAAACCAGAGCACTTTTGCTGGATTCCAAATTAAATAAGGAAATGTGGGGAGAAGAGAGAGAGGCCACAAGAGTCGCTGCCTATTTAATCAACAGAAGCCCTTCAAATACAGTACAAACAACACCAGCACAGATGTGGTTTGGAAGAAAGCCTAATCTTTCTAATGTAAAATTATTCGGGAGTGAAGTGTATGTAAAAAAAATTGGGAAATCTAAAAAATTGGATAGTAAAAGTGAAAAATATTCACTTATCGGATACAGTGGAAATGGATACAGATTGTGGGACATGCAGAAAAGAAGGATTATAATTGCAAGAGATGTGGTGTTTACAGGAAAACTAACAAATGAAATGACCAGTGTCATTCAGCCAAGATACAGAGAAGATTTGGATTCTGAAATAGAGGAAAGCCAAGACACAAAAATGGAATTGGATACCCATGATAAACCACAGAACTCGACCAATTCAAAATATATGTTAAGGAATAGAGAAAATATCAATAGACCTGAAAGACTAAAAGATTATGAAGTGTTGAATTCTGTTTCTGAAGAAATAGGATTGTTAACATACAATGAAGCTGTAACCGGAGTAGACAAAGAAAACTGGGTAAAAGCAATACAGGAAGAAAAAGATTCATTGGAGAAAAATGAAACTTGGTATTTTGTAAATGCTGAAGAAGTTAAAGGAAAGAAGATACTCAGTTCTAGATGGATATTCAAGATAAAGGATGGTGGACATTATAAAGCAAGACTTGTTGCTAGAGGAAATGAACAAAAAGGACTAGATTTTGATGAAACCATACTTGCTAAACTAAATATTGACAACCAAAGTGCAATGACTTTAATGAAGACAGGACAAATGAACAGAAAGACAAAACATATAGATGTTCGATATCATTTTTTGAAAGATCAGATAAGAAAAAATGTTGATGTTCAGTTTTGCCCAACCCAAGACCAAGTTGCTGATATCCTAACCAAGCCTCTGCCAAAGGAAACTTTTGAAAAACACAGATCTTCACTGCTGCAGATGATGTTTTGATAAGGTAATTAAAACTCTAAAACATGAATTCAAGAAGGAGTGTTAAATATATGAATTCAATTTTAGACTTTAATATATTTTATAAAATATTAATTAATAATTATTTCTTTTAAAATGTTTTAAAATATATATTTTGCTACACTGCTGTAAAAATTAAGAATGTAAACAACTCTAATAAGTTAAACCTTTTGTTTTGTTCTGTTAATTTTTAATAAACTATTTTCAATTACTAAAATCGTATGTATTAATTTCTAAAATAATATAAAACCTAAAACTATTCTAACAAGCTTTCCCCGCTATTTAGAAAACAGGTAAAATATAGCAAACATTTATAAAAAATCTCTAATCAGTTGCTACATATTAAATCACATTAGGTTCAAAATTCATGATGATCGTACCCCAAGGCTTTTATATAGACTCAGATACATCTAAGTGCTCAATGACAAAGATAAAATATTTCATTTTTAGTGCATTTAAATAAAATATTTTTTAAATATATATTTTTATTTATTAATTATTTAATATAACCTTCTACCCTCTTTTCATTGAATGACTACCTACGTATTTGAATATTGTAGCAAAAAGAGGCACCGCTCACTTTAACTATGCATTAAAACAATGTTTTATTTTATCTCCTCTCAGTAAGAATATTAAAGAAGATATTATTGCATACAAGCTGCCAACTGAGCGGACATGTTTTTTTTTTATCGCTTGTCTTGTTAAGCTAAGTACTTTTCTTTTCTTTTAAATATAAACTAAAATACATTATATATATATTCTCTGTCCTAAATTATTTATATCATAAGTATGGTATTTATATCACTTCAATAGAATTTTCCTTTCTCTTTCTTTTTTTTTTCTTTTTGGACTCAATGATTGTATTTGAGTAATGGTGTATACAAGTAATAGAGAATAAAAACTACCTGATAGTAAATAATTATTTTTCTATTATCACGACTGCACCTTCAATATTTATCTCACAACAAAACATATTATTCATAACATAAATATATTAAAAATAAAGAAGGCATATCCTGACCAGGAGCACATGTGCTTTACAAATGGCAGAGCGCCATCTAGTGGAACAGAAATCAACTAAACATTGATTCAGCCTGTTCCCTGATATTTTTAGCCAACCCAATTTTTGATTTATTATGAATCTAACTGGCTGAAGTATCTATTTTTCATATTTAACACACAAAGAATGTAATATATATTTTGCTCCCCCTTTCAATATCATTAATATTTAAATATGCAAAAAATAATTTGTATATAAAAATAGTATATATCATCAATTTATTAACGTGATAATCCTGTTGAAGGACTGACAAGTCCGAAAGCTTGAAAAAAAATTTGAACAAGAAACTTAACCCTGGAAGCTTTATTTACTTTATAATATTATAATTCAGGGAAGAACGTTTATTTTTAATATCAAAACCTGACCTTTTTATTTTTTCTATTATTTTTTCATATTTATGTATATTAAAAATAAAGAGAGCCTATCCTGACCAAGAGTACATGTGCTTTTTAGATGACAGAGCGCCATCTAGTGGAACAGAAATCAAGTAAACATTGATTTAACCTGTTCCCTGATATTTGGCCAACCCAATTTCTTGATAAAACAAGAAAAGCCCTCCACGAACGCGTTTCGCGCTGTTGGCTCTCGTCAGCGTGGAGTAGGCTGTACCATTGCGACCAAAAATAGTTTTGGTACCAGAGGCTTCTTGAGAAACCAAGAAATATGCATTTAAGGCCGAATTTGCTTAAATACGCTTAACATATGAAAAAACTTGATTTATCAAGAAATTGGGTTGGCCAAATATCAGGGAACAGGTTAAATCAATGTTTAGTTGATTTCTGTTCCACTAGATGGCGCTCTGCCATCTAAAAAGCACATGTTCTCCTAGTCAGGATATGCCTTCTTTGTTTTTAATATATATATTATAGCATTATAAATTTTAGCATCATTGTTATTATTTCAATTTCGTATTTATCAGAGTAATTAAGATGGATTTTCTAATTGGATTAATTGGAATTCTTTTGGAATGCCTTATTTTCGAAATCATACCATGTTTAACTTCAAATGCTATTTTTATTTTTTATAATGCCTACCTAATTCTATTGGCAATTATGCCGTATATTAAACTGACCTGGCCATTTATTATCAATTGGACATATATCTTGCTGACTTTTCTTGACAATCTTTTATTTTTGATTTTTTATTTTGTTATTTGCTTCTTGGGAATGTTCCCTAAAATCATTTTATACTTGTTTATTTATCCATATAATTATTGGATTTTGTTTTTAGAAATTTATTTTTTATTTTTCAAGAAATGAGTATATATACATGTTATATTTGTAATTGATGTTTGTGTTGTGTTGTGTTTGTATATCCGTTGTTTATGTTTTATATAATGAAAATTCTACAAATTTGAAGAAAGTGTGTAATCATATCTGAATATTTTGTGACATCCTGCGGCCCACAAAAATCTACAAAGCATATTGTCTTCCAAATATTTGTATATATGATGATATCAACGATGCAAATACAGGCAGAGAAAGCTTCGGCTGCGATTATTCTCAAGCGGAAATCTTCTGAAAGAACTTTCTTTTTTATATGCTTTTTACCTCTCATTGTCTTTATCTTACGATTAATTATTTGGAAGTGCTTTCCCTTTCTTATAATGTATTCTTATGACAGCATGGGTATGCTATATACCCTTGGTCGATACAAATATCCATTGCAAAACTTTGCCTTTTCATGGTAGCCTTTATTCAAACATTATTTTTTAATTATACTAAGAGTCTAGTAAATGCTTCAACCACAAGAATTCTGCTTTTACTCATGGTCACCCTACTACCACCGTTGTACCATTGTATTGCCCCTCTTCTATGGATCTCTTTTCAAATACCATCGTCACAAGAATTCTGCTTTTACTTATGGTTACCCTACTTCCACCATTGTACCATTGTATTGCTACTATTCTATGGATCTTTTCAAATACCATCGTCACAAGAATTCTGCTTTTACTCATGGTTACCCTACTACCACCATTGTACCATTGTATTGCTACTATTCTATGGATCTTTTCAAATACCATCGTCACAAGAATTCTGCTTTTACTTATGGTTACCCTACTACCACCATTGTACCATTGAATTGCCACAATTCTATGGATCTTCTCAAATACCATCGTCACAGGAATTCTGCTATTACTCATGGCCACCCTACTACCACCGTTGTACCATTGTATTGCCACTATTCTATGGATCTTTTCAAATACCATCGTCACAAGAATTTTTCTTCTACTCATGGTTACCCTACTACCACCGTTGTACCATTGTATTGCCACTATTCTATGGATCTTTTCAAATACCATCGTCACAAGAATTCTGCTTTTACTTATGGTTACCCTACTACCACCATTGTACCATTGAATTGCCACAATTCTATGGATCTTCTAAAATACCATCGTCACAGGAATTCTGCTTTTACTCATGGTCACCCTACTACCACCGTTGTACCATTGTATTGTCTCTCTTCTATGGATCTTCTTAAATACCATCGTCACAAGAATTCTGCTTTTACTCATGGTCACCCTACTACCACCATTGTTCCATTGTATTGCCACTATTCTATGGATCTCTTTTCAAATACCATCGTCACAGGAATTCTGTTTTTACTCATGGTCACCCCACTACCACCATTGTTCCATTGTATTGTCACTCTTCTATGGATCTCTTTTCAAATACCATCGTCACAGGAATTCTGCTATTACTCATGGTCACCCTACTACCACCGTTGTACCATTGAATTACCACTCTTCTATGGATCTCTTTTCAAATACCATCGTCACAGGAATTCTGCTATTTCTCATGGCCACCCTACTACCACCGTTGTACCATTGTATTGCCACTATTCTATGGTTCTTTTCAAATACCATCGTCACAAGAATTTTTCTTCTACTCATGGTCACCCTACTACCACCGTTGTACCATTGTATTGCCACTATTCTATGGATCTTTTCAAATACCATCGTCACAAGAATTCTGCTTTTACTCATGGTCACCCTACTACCACCATTGTACCATTGTATTGTCTCTCTTCTATGGATATTCTTAATCGTCATAAGAATTCTGACCATTCATAAGATTGTCACTCATCAGTATCGTTCTGTCATGATTCTATTTTACAATCCAATTGAGTGTACTATCAATTCGAGAATCCTATGCTTTTGTAAAGACAGTTAACTATCATTATCAATACTCTACCAGAAATTCCTAATGACCATCTAACGTACGAATCAATTTGTTGTAAGAAATCTAATTTACTACCTTGTATCTATGGTTCCAATGTTCTGCAATTCCTTTCTGAAAGAGAACTATTCATTTGAAGAATATCGAATATTTCAAATGCTTCTATTGCACGAACAGTTTCTTTTCTTCAAGCATATCGCTAGCAAATATCTTATGAATTCTAAAATGTATCTAGAGAAATAATTCTAATATTTCTATTGGTTTGCCTTTATTCGCATATCCCTGCACCAATACTATGGAATCTTGAAATGTGTAAATGAAATATGAAATGTGCTACAATAAAAATGGTTGATACTTCAAATAGTTGATTTATTTATTATACATTTACCATAATCCATACTAAAATATATAGCTAGGTGAATATATAGTTGTTTGAACAAAAATCCTACTTTATATTTATTTTGTATTATGAAACAAAAGGAAGATAACACACTAGTGTGTCTCTCTAGGTAATATATATGCCTCAATAAGTATTTTATATAAAGAGTCACTATTACTTGTACAAAATGCGTGCAATGCCTTCGGGGAAGAAATGGATATATTTATTTTTTGAACGTAGATTAATAGAATTGAAGAAAATGAAACAGCAGTATCATGAGAGAGAGAGAGAGAGAGAGATAAAAAGGAAAGAATATCTTTCACGAACATCTTATGAGAACAATTAAACCCAATATAGACGATATGAAGAGTATAAATCACAACCAATCAACAGTCAGCATACCAATGCCTATCAATAACAGTGTACCTATAACTAGAAACACCTAAATAACAAAAAATACAGAAATGTTTAAGTGTCCACCTTCAATATTGACAATAGCAAGGAACCTAGCCACATATATGAACCATATATGAGAACAAACCATATCTTATTCATTCCTTGTAAAGAATTCTAGAAAAATACATTTAAGAAACTTCTAGAGATCCATACAAACCTGACATAAAGAGCACAGGACTATCTAAAAAATATATCTGCTACTAGTAATTCCAACATAAAAAAATCTACTAGATATCAGTCTGAATTGAATCATACATGATCCTGCATTTCAAAAAACAAGCAAACCCCAAATATTAATAATAGAAGCGATAAAACCTCCATACAACCTACATTTATTCAATACATATACACGCGAACAATAAAAGCCTCTAATTCTCTGTGTGTGTATATTACTAAATTGTATAAAATATATATTCATTTTAAATTTATTATTCTCAAATATGGTATAATTATATTTTAGAGAGTAATCTATTTCTTTCTTACAATAAGTAAATAATAAAATTAATCATATAAATAAATTTATTCACAAAGGTGAAATATATATATTGTAGCAAAGTATTTATTATTTTACACTAGTATTAACAAAGTATCATTTTTTATGTTTATATTTTACTACTCTGTAAGCTTCTCTCAATTGCTTATCTTTTGTTTATCCTTCATAGTTTGTTCTTGCCTTAAATAAATTGATGTCTCATCCTGAAGTTTGTCTTTCCTAATTTTCCACGGGGCAATTTAATCTTTCAAAAATCAATCATTAGATAATATTTGATCCGTCACGATGTTTATCTGAGCAGAAAAGGGAAAATTTTGATTGCTTCTCTTTCTACAAAAGAATGCATTTTAAAATTAATAGCCCATATATATTCAGTATTTGTCATCGCTATTATATTATTACTAGCCGAGTGACCCGGGCAACGCCCCGGGTTTACTCGAAGGGCCCGCAGGTGAGAAACTATAGGCATTGGTTCCTATGCCTAAAAAAATATTTAAAATGAAAAAAGAAGAAAAATATTAACAAATCAGAAAATAAAATTGCAAACAACACATCTACACTACCTCAAGAACATGAGAGCACATGCACTGTGTCACCATACGTGTACCATTTGCAAAGACCCTGCTTAGGATTAAAATTTCTCAGAAGCATAACAATACAACCAACTCGTGTTTGGTAAGCAATTTCAGGAAAGAAACTATAGACATTAGTTGAAGAGTTTAAATAAATATATTTAGAGTGAAAAAATGACACAAATCAGCAAATAAAATTGCAAACAATGCTACTATATCGCAGATAAGACAACATATAAAAGGAATGAAATTATTTAAAGGACCTCATTAAAACTACATTTCTAGTTTTATATATACAATATAACCTCGATAATTCGACCATGTTTTGTTGTCCTGACCTACAGCCTATCATATAACAAACTGTAATTCAACACTATCGATAATTCGACCATTTTAAATTTCAACAATTGATTGTTGCTTAAATATAACTTCACTGCTAAAAAGGTATTACAGAGAAAACGGCTGACATTTTAAATGTAGAAAATGTATGTATAGAGCAGGGGAATAATAAATAAAGACCAAAATCAAATTAATTGATAATAAATAGATTATTGCCAAAAAAAAAATACAAAAAATATTTTATAAAAAAATATTTTATATAAAATTTATTTTATATAAAATATATATAATTTTATATAAAATTTTATAAAAAATAATTTATATATACTTGGGTTCAACTTTACATGTATGCTATCCAAAGTTCGCACACTTGAAAAAGTCACATAAAGTCTACGGTCTACGGCCTATCATATGACAAACTAATTCGACACTTTCGATAATTCAACTATTTTGAAATTCAAATTTTAACAGTTGATATTTGTCTAAAACCCCTATTATTAACAACATATTAGACTGCAGAGTACAAAAATGTAGAAAATTGTATGTATATAATTGTATGCATATATTTGTATGTATATAATTGTATGCAAATAATTGTATGTATAGATCAATGAGTAAAATAATTTTCTTTTTTGCTTATTCCTAGTACACGTGGTACAGGCCTTGATAATCATGGTGGGTAGAGTAGGCGAATGCTTTTACTGTAAGTACACCACATGTCTAAACATGTGAAAAGCAGTTCGACTTTGCATTTACAAATGTGCCAGAGCCCCGTTTGATTACTTGCGCTTGCTGGTGGGGTTGGACTTTAGCAAGAATCGGAAGCCATTGGAGCATTTTTTTTTATTTTTTCAGAAAAAAGTGCCCAATGCGGCAATCGAACCCGGGTCGTAGCGGTCGAAAACCAACGGCTTAGACCATCCTTCCACCAAACCCCAGTAAAATAAGTAAATAAAAAGAAGACCAAAAATAATTGATAATAGTTTATTGAATAACAAATAAAATCTTTCAGGTGAAAAATTATAGGCATTGGTAAAAAAGTAAACAAGAGAAATAGCAATTGGGGTTTTGTTCCTGCGGCGAGTCATATTAGCACGCCTAGCGGTTAGGGGAGTGAGTCTTCCACGGCCTTTTCGAGGCATGGTCGTAGCGGTCGAAAACCAACGGCTTAGACCATCCTTCCACCAAACCCCAGTAAAATAAGTAAATAAAAAGAAGACCAAAAATAATTGATAATAGTTTATTGAATAACAAATAAAATCTTTCAGGTGAAAATTATAGGCATTGGTAAAAAAGTAAACAAGAGAAATAGCAATTGGGGTTTTGTTCCTGCGGCGAGTCATATTAGCACGCCTAGCGGTTAGGGGAGTGAGTCTTCCACGGCCTTTTCGAGGCATGACAGAAGACGCTGGAAAAAAAAGGTAAAATAAGAACCAAGCAGAGGAAAACTATAAAACTGAATGCCAGGACAGGCATAAAAAGAAAATTCCAAGCATGTGAAGAAACAATTGATGAAAAAAAAAGGATTCCAAAAAAATACTGCAAAAAAGAAACCAGACACAAAAAGCAACAATTGATTACACAAATACAGCATCAGCCTATTTATGAGAAGAAAAAAAATGACAGACACAAAAATGGAGCTAAATTCAAATGAAAACTATAACAGATCAAGTAATCAAATCAGGCATTATGAAAGATACTGCAAAAAAGAAAATCAGACACAAAAATGGAGCTAAATTCAAATGAAAACTATAACAGATCAAGTAATCAAATCAGGCATTATGAAAGATACTGCAAAAAAGAAAATCAGACACAAAAATGGAGCTAAATTCAAATGAAAACTATAACAGATCAAGTAATCAAATCTGGCATTATGAAAGATACTGCAAAAAAGTAAATCAGACACAAAAATGGAGCTAAATTCAAATGAAAACTATAACAGATCAAGTAATCAAATCAGGCATTATGAAAGATACTGCAAAAAAGAAAATCAGACACAAAAATGGAGCTAAATTCAAATGAAAACTATAACAGATCAAGTAATCAAATCAGGCATTATGAAAGATACTGCAAAAAAGAAAATCAGACACAAAAATGGAGCTAAATTCAAATGAAAACTATAACAGATCAAGTAATCAAATCTGGCATTATGAAAGATACTGCAAAAAAGTAAATCAGACACAAAAATGGAGCTAAATTCAAATGAAAAACTATAACAAATTAATACAAGAAAATAAGACCTAATCCAAATAATTTAATAGTGTGTGATGTTTTGGCAACAGCAATGTCACCATCATCAGACAAAAGAATAAATGAGATTGTATTCTTTAGTTCATTTATTCTTTTGTCTGATGCTGTTGCTGAAACGTCACACACTATTAAATTATTCGGATTAGGTCTTATTAATGAGATAAAAAAAGATGCCAAAGAGAGATGAAAAGATGCCAAAAAAGATAACCAGATACAAAAATTGTGCTAAATTCAAATGAAAAACTATAACAAACACTTACAAAATATAATTATTATAGAATAAAAGTAATAATTCAATCTACAATTCGAAAAATAATATAACCTCAACCTATTTATGAGAAAAAAAAAATGTTGCCAAAGATACTGCAAATAGAAAACATACACAAAAATTGAGCTATATTTAAATGAAAAACTATAACAAAGTACTTACAAATTATAATTATAATCAAATGAATCAGAAATACGAAATATATATTATAAATTAGTAAAAGGTAATAAGACAAAAGAACGCATTTCAAAACAAAGGAATTGATGATGATAAGTGCAAAAAATCTACGATTGTAAAATAGATTAAATTAAAAAATAAAAATAACTGTTAACATTAGGAAAATAAAAACAGAACTAACATACGAAGAAAAAATAACGAAAATTTTGGTATATAGATCGTTATGTGTAGTTCAGAATCTTCGGAGGAGATAGCTTAGGACTTTACAATGGAAAACTCTGTTACGGTATTATCTATATAGATGTTCCTTCAGTATTTTTAGTTTCTTATGATTTTTCTATTAGAATATTGTTTTTTATTTGGGAAGTTATGTAGATATGTAGATATTACTGTTGATACTCTAAATAAAATCTAAAATATATTGAATAAAATATGTACCATTTTTTATAAAAATGTATATTTAGATAATAAAAAAGTATATATTGGATTGAATAAAAGGTTTATTTGCCAATATTTCGATTGACTGAACACCAACCTTTGTAAAGGCATTACATTTTTGTGTAAACAAACTCACAGTGTCGCATAGCATGTGACAAAGGTTGGCGTTCAGCCAACCGAAATTATGGCAAATAAACCTTTTATTCAATCCAATATATGCCTTTTTATTATTTAATGATTTAAATTCGGATCGCTCTATATTATAAAAAAAATGTATATATTAATATATAAGGTGTATATTTTTATTAAAGGTAAAATGTCATTATTGTGATGTGTAATGTAGTCATTGAAATTGAAATGTTTTGTCTAAATAGTAAAATATCCTTATAAATACAAGGTGTGTCCAATAAATAATGAGACCGGTCAGAAACAAAGAAAAAATGAAATGATAATTTTTTTCAAAAGTCTATTAAAAAAATAGAAAGCTTCAGCTACACTGCGGTATATCACATCACGTGATTGCGAGCGCAAATTGTAAGCTTGTAAAAAGAACGCCTTGCATAACAACTTCTAAATTGTAATGGATAGAAAATTCGAACAACGAATTTGTATTAAATTTTGCTACAAAATTGGGAAATCGGCTTCAGAAACTTTAGATTTATTGAAATTGCCATTTGGAAATGATAATGTATATAAGTCCACCACATTTAGATGTTTTTCACGATTTAAAAATGGAATGGAATCGGTGAAAGATGAGAAGCGTGCTGGACGTCCAAATCTGCGCGGGAACCCTGAAAAGGTGAGCCAGATTTCAAATTTGATAAAAGAAAATCCACGAATAGGGTTACGGGACATTGAGGAAGAAACAGGGATATCAAAATCATTAGTTGGATCGATAATTAAAGAAGACTTGCAGTTAAAGAAGACACCTTCAAAATTTGTTCCTAAAATGCTCAAAATCCAACAAATGGAGAATCGCGTTGAAGTTGCCAAAAAAATGCTTGAAAGGGTGGAATAAATCCCTAATTGGAAGGAAAAAGTAATAACTGGAGACGAGACATGGGTTTACGGGTATGACCCGGAAACAAAACGCCAATCCATGGAGTGGAAAGGAAAAGATGACCCAAGAACGAATAAATCCCGGCTTTGCAAGTCAAAAAACAAAGTCTTTTTGGTCACGTTCTTTGGCATAAAGGGAATTGTGCATTATGAATATCTAGAGGAAGGTCAAACAATCGATAAGGAGTCTTATTTAAACACTTTGAGACGTGTACGTGAATCAATTCTTCTGAAAAGAAGTGAAATGTGGAGTTCCAAAAATTGGATTATCCATCATGATAATGCACCACCACACACCGCTACATCTGAACTAACTTATTTGGCTAAACACGGCATCCAAATACTTCCAAATACTTCAACAACCTCCCTCTTCCCCAGACCTAGCTCCAAATGATTTTTATTTTCTTTCCAAAACTCAAAATAGCTCTAAAATGAAGATTTGACACTAGAGAGTCCATCATAGCGGATAAAGATGCCTTTTCTAAATGTTTCAAATCATGGGAGAAGAGATGGGAATTATGTATAGATACGGGAGGGGACTATTTTGAAAAATACTAATAAAATTATTTTTAATCATTCTATTTTTTCTTTATTTTTGACCAGTCTCATTATTTATTGGACACACCTTGTATTTCCACAAAATACTCAAATTTTATAATCTAACAAAGCTTTACCACCCTAGTCTATTTATTAAAAGGTTTGGTCAATAAACGTATAAGGCAAAATGTAATATTAATAGTGATAATAAACAAATTATATATGGGATTCACTATATTGTTTTACAATATTATATATAAATATAAAAAAAGGCATATCCTAATCGTGCTCACATGAGCATCACTAGATTGCAAATAATCGTTTATTTAACTTGGGTGGGCCAAATATAAACGTTTAGTTTATTTTTGTTCCAATAGATGGCGCTCTGCCATCTAGGGATGCTTATGTGAGCATGGTGAGGGTATGCCTTTTTATTTTTAATATCAACACCTGACTTTTTTATATATTTTATTTTTTAAATCATTTTTCACAATTATATCTATCTATCTATATATATATATATATTGTTTTGAAAATAGAGCAATCCATATTTAATTCATTAGATAATAAAAGGCATATATTGGATTTACTAAAATATTTATTTTGCCAATATTTCGGCTGGCTGAACGCCAACCTTTATCGAGGCATTACATTTTTGTACACACAAACTCAGCGCCGCATAGTGTTATAATATTACAGTTGAAATCAATTAAAATACAGAGTAGGTGGGAGAAATTTGTGAATGAAAAAATTATTATAAAAATTGCAATCAAATATGTAAAATATATTAAAATATTAAAGGAAAAAAATGAGTTCTATCTTTATATTTAAAAAATTTGTTTTAAGTACATAAAAATAATTCATTAAGAGATAAATGTAAAAATATATGTATCTATTAAAACATTTGAAATTAAATTTAAAATGATTTAAACAATAAACTGTATGAACTTTTTTAAAACGTTTAACAAAAAAATGTGGGGGGGGGGGGTATTTAAAAAAAATTAATTTCAAAATTTAAGGAGATCGATTTATATGTAAGTAAAAAAATTATAAAAATGCATTGAAATGGAAGTTAAAACAATTTAGGATCAATAAATGAGAAAAATTAAATTAAAAAGTGGAAACTAAAAAAGTTTAAAGTATTACATGTAATATGTTATATATTTAATGTATCAATACTTTTGCGTTTTGAAGCGATAAATGAAAAAAAATTAAACAAGTGGTAGGTATTAATTACAGGGGATTACTAATGTGTGAAAATATAATTTAAGAAATCGCGGGTATTACAACAAAATTTAAAAATTCAATAAAGCAAAAAAAATTAAATAAAGCAAAGTTATGTAATTTTAAAAAACGGCACCTCTCCCTTTAAAAAAAGTATAAAATAAGTCAATTTAAAAATAAAAATTAACTAATTTCATTAAAATGATTAGACAAAAAAAAAAAAAAAAAAAAATTAAGAAGATCTAAATGGTGTGTAGATGTCCGGTAAATCAATTTTTCTATTTATGCTTTCTGTGTCTTCTGCAGAGGCCCAGCTTTCTAAGAACAATCGGCAGTGTTTTTCTTTAATGTTCTGGTATAAAACAGCTGTATTTTCGAAATCCGGAGTGTGGTTGTTTTTCAGTGCATGATCTACAAGGAGAGACAGTGGGTTGTAATTCCTTAGTCCTGATTTGTGTTGATTTAAACGATCTTTAAGTGGTTTGCTGGTTTCACCTATATAATTAGCTTGGCAATTGTTACAAGGTATTTTGTAAATTACGTTGGTTTTGTTTTCCATTTTGTTGATTTGTTTAGTGTCTGGATGGCGTAAGGCCTTTTTTAAATTTAAAGATGATTGATAGGTAGTTATGATGTTGTATCTCTTTAGGACTCTGGCGATGCGTTCAGAGCCGTAGCTGTAGGGGAGGGAGCAGTAAAGTTTTTTTGATTGATCAGGGGTGTTATTTAAAGGTGGAGATTTCTTAAATTATATTTTCACACATTAGTAATCCCCTGTAATTAATACCTACCACTTGTTTAATTTTTTTTCATTTATCGCTTCAAAACGCAAAAGTATTGATACATTAAATATATAACATATTACATGTAATACTTTAAACTTTTTTAGTTTCCACTTTTTAATTTAATTTTTCTCATTTATTGATCCTAAATTGTTTTAACTTCCATTTCAATGCATTTTTATAATTTTTTTTACTTACATATAAATCGATCTCCTTAAATTTTGAAATTAATTTTTTTAAATACCCCCCCCCACATTTTTTTTGTTAAACGTTTTAAAAAAGTTCATACAGTTTATTGTTTAAATCATTTTAAATTTAATTTCAAATGTTTTAATAGATACATATATTTTTACATTTATCTCTTAATGAATTATTTTTATGTACTTAAAACAAATTTTTTAAATATAAAGATAGAACTCATTTTTTTCCTTTAATATTTTAATATATTTTACATATTTGATTGCAATTTTTATAATAATTTTTTCATTCACAAATTTCTCCCACCTACTCTGTATTTTAATTGATTTCAACTGTGATATTATAACACTATGCGGCGCTGAGTTTGTGTGTACAAAAATGTAATGCCTCGATAAAGGTTGGCGTTCAGCCAGCCGAAATATTGGCAAAATAAATATTTTAGTAAATCCAATATATGCCTTTTATTATCTAATATATATATATACGCCGACCGTGCGGCCACGCGTCGCGCGAGCTCCGCGTATTTCGCCTCTCATTCTACTGACTGCCCTTGTTACTCAACTTCAATCATACCATCGGATTCGCCGTAAGACGGGCTTCATCTTGAGCCACATTTAAAGTCATTTCATCAAGTTTGAAATTTTCATCGATTCAATTTTCATAGGTTTGTAAATCTACAAGTTGTAGATTTACAGCATCACCATGGCGACAGCCGGGCCGGCTGCTGCGTCATCATCGTCATTACTCACCTCATTGGCTGGTCGAAAATCACAATTTACATCCTCATCTTCGCAACTACAAACTGAAAAATCTACATATTTAACGCAAGCAGGAGATCTACATGCAAAAATCACTGCCCAAAGGCCAATCTTCTCTCAAGAAGAACTCAGAAAATTTGATCAAGATAGAAAGGCGACGTATGAAAGGAGAAGTTCAACGATAAAATCTACGATACAATTCGTCTCGCTCCCGGACTGTACCGCGGAAGAACACCTAGACGGAATCGCCAAAGTCATAGGCCGACCCAGCATTCACTCCATCGGTAAGATTAATGGTCAAGCCATAGTCTCTTTTGCCGGGGTTGAACAGGCAGAGATGCTGATCAACACTGGCTTTCAAGTCAAAGACAAAACAATATATCCCTACCCGCTCTTTAACATCCCGAAAAAATACATCTTATCCGGGGTAATGCTGTTCATACAAGATGAAGACATTGTGAGAACCCTACAGCCTTATGGACAGGTATTGAGCGTCCGACCCCTCCCCTTCCCCACCGACAATCCTCTATACAAGCACCTCTCCTCTTTGAGGAGAGAGATCATCTTTAAAAAGAAAGAGGACACTGCCATGCCAGCTATCATCACCATCGACTACATGGGCAACAATTTTAAAATCTTTATTGCCGAAGATGTCATTTGCGTGGGCTGCAAACGACATGGCCATATCAGAGCCAAATGTCCTTTCGACCCCCGGATCAGGGAAACAGTAACAAGATCCTTTACAGATGCCCTGAGTCCGACTGCACAGCCACGAACCCCTACCCCCGAACAACCTCCAATGGAGAAGAGCATCCCCACCGAAAAAGGAAACATGACCTCCGTGAAAGGGAGAAATCATACGTCGAACCCGGACGAAGAAACAAAACCAGTCCCCCCTGGTGGAGGAACAGCCATTCACCCGTGTTCTGAATCGAGGACCGACGCAGGAACCGAAGATTCTGACGAAGACACATCAGCCAGGTGCTCACAGTGGTCGATGGACTCCTCTCAGCTCCAGAGGGAGTTGTTAGACTGCGAGCACAGAGACAACCCTAAAATGGAAAGGATCATCGCGTTGGTATTCAAAAGGGCAGGTATTTCTAGACAGACCAAGGTCTGTCAACAGCTTGAACTGCACCCCGACCTGAAGTATAGGACCTCCTGCTACCTCAAGAAATGTGAAGATTTTAAGTCAAAAAACTTCAGAGACCTCAATACCGACCAAAGAAGAGCACTCAACGACAAAATAGGCAAATTGAGGCTAATTCAAACGGAGATCGACAAGTATGATGCAGTATACGATGCAATCCTCGATGCAAAATATCCGACCAAGAAGAGACCGCTTAATGCGTCTCAGCACGACAACTCTGACCAACAAGAAGACAGGAACCTAGATAAAAAACCTAAGCCCACTCCCCTAGAAGTGAAGACAACCCCTCCGCCATGTATAGAAATGGAAATAGACGGAAAGACTACAACAGCTAGATCGACTCCTTCTTGATACCCCTTCCCCTCTGACTGCCGACTGTATTTGCCTCTTTTAACTGAATAAAGACCGTTTTTCGCGTTGTATATATATATATATATATATATATATATATATATATATATATATATATATATATAGTGTAAAAACTATATAACAAAAATATAACAGTGATTCCACATTTAAAACTCAAGGAGCAAACTGATAAGAATGATAAATCATATCAAGTAGATTTGGTTAGATTAGCAAGCTAAATCTAAATTAATTATAACAATAAATAGTTGTATAGTTTTATATTTAAGTTTTGTATTAAAATTATCTTCATTATTTTGATTATTTAAATTCAAATTATAAAATTTGTAAATTGTTATTATTTAGTATAGATAGAGAGAGAAAAAAAAAGTCCTTTACTTCTAAAACATCATCTAGTTAATTATATATTTATAATTAATAACAATAAAATTTAACAACGTAACGTCGCGGACGAGGTAGGTTCACAGTTGGAATTTGTTAACACTTATATTTGTTATATCTGTTCATATAAATGTTTCACTGAAGTAACTTTATATTAACACATAAAATCCGGTTGAAAAGAGATCTATGACATAATAGAGAAGGGATGAAATGTCGCTGGTCTTCTATTTGAGAATTCCCGGTCCAGCAGATCTCTTTTTCCAATAATTATTCCAATTAAAATTTTTTTGTATATGTCTGGTCTACCATTAGGGTTTCAAAACATAATAACCAAACTCATAACAAAAGTTAATTCATAGTATAGATATATTACTAAATACAACTATTTATATTCATATTTTAAAATAAAAAAATTTAAAAAATCATTTAAAAAAAAAAAAGGATAAAATATAAAATTATAAATATATATATATATATACTAACAATCTTATCTACCTTCTTTACAAAACCTTTTGTTTTCTTATTATTAGTTTGCTTAAAAGTGCATGGTTCTGTCTTTCTCTCTTTTCTCTAACTACTAAAATTTATAATATTATATATATTCTCACTTCTATTATTCTATATATAGGTTAGAGTATGTCTAAATGACGTGTAAAAGCCGATGCAAAAGACGTTACGTTGTTAAATTTTATTGTTATTAATTATAAATATATAATTAACTAGATGATGTTTTAGAAGTAAAGGACTTTTTTTTTCTCTCTATCTATACTAACTAATAACAATTTACAAATTTTATAATTTGAATTTAAATAATCAAAATAATGAAGATAATTTTAATACAAAACTTAAATATAAAACTATACAACTATTTATTGTTATAATTATATATGTGATATCTTGGGACCTCTGGGACCAGTGTTACCTGATGCTAGACGAACCTCGATGTCAACTCTACCGTGCAGTCGTGGTGGAAGGCGACACAGCTGGGCCAAAGGTGAAATAAACAAACAGAGATTCCACTAAGAAGCGTCTGACGTCAAGAAGGAATGGGATGAGAGGAGAGAGAGATCTTTAGAGCAAGTGTTACCGTTGGGATCCAAGCGAAGACTGCCTAACCTAGGTTCTCGATTTAACACCAAGACTTATCTTCTTTCCCATTGGTCGAAAGATGTCACATGACCTTTTTCTATTGGTTGACCTATTTAGGCGATACATTCTAATTGGCGGGACTATGTCACGTGGCCATTGGCTATTGGTTGACCTATTTAGGTATTTCTTTCCTAATTGGTAGGAATATGTCACATGGCCGTTGGCCTACTTAGGTGTTACCTTCTAATTGGTCTTTTGCTGATGCTTTTGTCGGAAGATATATCCGGCCTTGCTCCGGAAATACGGGGCGTAACTCGACTTTTATGGTTTCCGCGATCGTAAAATTGACTATAAATTTATTAATAGTGGTTCTAACTTTAAGCTTCTTTGCTAGGCCTTACTTCTACTATCACCTAAGCCTGATTAGTTTTAACCTTAATTTTCTCCTGTTAGTCTCCATTCCTTCTATCTGTACAGTTGCTATACTTTATTAGATTCTTACGCGGTACAGAATGATGTTAGTTGAGGCTTTCTATTTGCAGTACATAAGAAGTTATATACAGTCATGGGGTGGAACATGTGGTAGTAGATATCTAGACTATTTACAACAATTCCATGGTCTTAAATCATCACAGATGGCCTCGGATGTGAGAGGGTTCATATGGAGGGATTTAAGAGAGCGGAATAGGAAGACTGTTATTAAGGAAGTAATTTTTTTTTTAAATTAATTAAAATGAGTTGGTATATAACATGGGGTTGATTTCTGTATATCCATAAGAGATAATAAAGCATAAACAACTAATACTAAACATACAAGTAAAAATAAAAATATGAATAAAATATTTAATAGAGAACATATAATGATTATAGGTGAAAATAAAAACGATTGGATGGGAAAATCATGATTTCTTCGTGATGGGCGTTAGAAAGGGTTGAGGGGTTAGTCATTACTTGGTTGAGGCAATGTCACTTTGACTCAAGTCCCAAACCATTTAATGTGCACGGCGCGGAAAACCTAGGCCATGTTTCACATGTAAATTTAAGGACCGAATAAAGTTACAGTACCACAATCGAAAAGTAAGATAAGGGGGATTGTTATGGGTTTTAGTAATTAGTCGTTAAGACGTACGCATGCAGGATAAATGAGGGCGAAGATCAGTGACCAGAAATCAAAGTTTTAATTGGAGTCGTCAGGGGCTTAGCGAGAAAAAGAGTAAAATAAAAAAAAGATGTGCCAGCGTGTGGCATGAGAGTGCCCTGGAATATATAAAAAAAAAAAACAATTTGCACGTATCCAAGCCAGAAGTAGGGATAGGTAAGTCTGGGGGACGGTGTGTCAAGATTGTTAATTACGAAATCAAAGTAGGTCAAGTCTAGCCTGCGAAGGAGTTAAAAGTTCCTGCGGAAAAGGGTTAGTATTTATTAAGAAGTAACCTTTAAAGTGGTTGTTTAAGAGGTTATTGAAGATTGCCCTGTTTTTAGATCATGATTTTTAGTTTGATTATAAAAGAATATATCATTGAGATATGAAATTGCGAAATTAAGGCTTTGCATATAGCGTTAAAGGATTTGAAAAATCGAAAATAGAATTGCGAAGTTGAATGCAAAGTAATCTTTTAAAAAAAAAGTAAAAATAGTGATGACATGATACAAAGATTAACACACTACAGCAGTATATAAGGGGTAATAGAAGTGAAAATATTAAATGAAAATTAATAATGAGCATTAATATACTCGATAGCATTGACATGGTAGTGGAAGATGAAACAATGTAAATAACATCTAATTTATAAAGTGAGAGAAAATATAAAATGACAAAATGCAAATTGGTGATATAAACATGAAATATAAACTTGAGATTATTAGATATGAACGATTAAATAAAAAGTTGATTATAAAATAGAGTCATAAAGCAAAAGTAAATAAGTTTTGGTAAAGAAAAATAAAATAAAACGACAATAATCTAAACTGATTGGTTGACGGAAATAAAAAAAAACAATTATAAGAGCTATATAATGATTATATAAAGAATATTAAAATGAAAAAAAAAATGTTCATCGAGAAAGAAGAGCAAGTAAGATTATACATAGAAATTATATATCGTGAAAGAATGGAAAGTTGTAGGCCAAACGTAATGTTCCTGTTTTTTTTTTTAGGATGGGTAGAGAGAGCTTTAAATTGTCCTCGATTGATATCTTTGGTCTTGTTGGCCTAAGTTTTTCTAACTTATCGAATTTGTTTTATGTTTGACGTGACTCGTGGATCACATTGTTTCTAACTGTGAAACTAACTGAGTCCTAATGTTATCGATTTTTTGTTCCCTGCGCCACGTTTAGGTGAAAACGTGATTCTTCCTAAAGCGGCATTTATTCTGTGTGTGCAGGAGAAACACGGCGATCTATTCTAACCGATAAAGGGTTGTTGTTGTTTTTTTTTTTTTTTTTTTTTTTTTTAAACATGTGTGGGTGTGTGTGATTTTTAGGTAAAATGTTGTCCTTGGTTCTAAGTGTCGATGTTAAGTGGACAAGTTAATCGAGGGCGAGAGAATGTTAGTGAACAGATTTGTTAGTAAATGTAAAATAACGTGTTAAGCAAGTTATTAGTAGCTAAACGGGATATCGGCGTAGAAATTGGTTAGGGATTAGAACGATATATAGTAAAAGGTACGCACTAATATTTAATTTAATAGGTAGCGAAAATCCATTAGAGTGACATCGGGGTGGCGACGGATGTAACAAGATGTCGGCTGTTTGTTTGCTCGGGGGGGCGATGGGGAGCGAACCTATTTTTAATGTGATTCCGGATTTAGGTCAGGGGCCCTTTGCGAGGTTGCTTGCTTCTTTCAACTTATTGGATTTGTTAATTCGAACTACGTTCGGCGATATTATTTCTATAATTGTAAACGCAAAAGCGTTTTGATTTGTCACTTTTGGTGACAAGCGTTATGGGATTGACATAGAGAGAAACAGAGGTTGTAATTATCCTGTGTTTAAGCATTTGTTCGATTTGTGTTTGTATTTCGAAAATTCGGATATTGTATCTGTTGATATTAAATCGAATGGTTTTTGGCGGACTTAGTAAAAATGTTATTCAATGATATCGGGTTAGAATTGAGTGAAATTGCGACTATCGACGTGAACAATGTGTGGTTAAATGTGTCACAGGCGTGATGAAGGCGTCTTTGGCCTGAAAAGTTAAAGAGTTTTGTGGTGTAGCTTTGTGACACGAAGCGAAAAAATTGTAAATGAAAAGGTGTCACGTGAAGTCTTTGTTTTGTACAAAATCTAACCTGTTTTACTAAGAATAACAAATTTACTAAAGTCATGGGTGCTGGTTGTACGAACATATCGAGAATTTTTATATTATTAGTGGATATGGCACGTTTAATGTGAATTTTTTTTTTGTGTGTGTTTAGTGTGGCGACGTTATAAAGCTTGTGTGGCTCGAAATTTGATTTGGGTGTGAAGTCGCGCATTGAAAATTGTGCCAATTAGAAAAAGTGATGTGAGAGGGTGTTGTTTATTTTGTTGAGAGTGATTTGTCGATATTTAAATATGCATGTAAAAGGAAGGAGTGTAGTTATGTGGGAATTTAACGATTGGAATAGTTTTGGAAGGCTGTGATTTAAGTTACTTCTGTCCAAAGATATGAAAGAAAAGGACATAGGGGCGTTGAAAATGGGATTAGGAACATTATAATGAGGTTAAATAATAGTGTTGGAGTTCACCACGTGTGAGCAACCCGTTCCAGGAGGGGAAGATTTAGTAAATGGGACAGTTGTATTAACCTGTCCATGGGACACGTGTTGCTTGCACGAGGTGAATTTGTATAAGGTAGTTGGTAGAGGTACATTATCTTGATACAGGAGTAGCTGAGGAAAGTTTATAACTAGTAGAAATCTTCTTATGGAGTTAAGGGATAATATGCCGAAAGGCAAGGGTGTATCGATGATATGGAATTTTAGATTCCGCGTTATGTTACTTATTTTTAAGATCAAAAAGATATAATCTATGGTGAAAATATTGTTAGCTATGGCATTAATAGTTAAGTTAAATGGATGGACAGGTATTTTTCTTTTACAAACTGATTTCTATTATTTTAAAAGTATTCTGCATAATTATAGCGATAGATGCTTCTGTATCAAGTAGTAGAGGTAGGTTTACATTATTGGATAGTTCAGCTCGAACGAGCAATTGTTCAACAAGAGTTATAGAAGGAGGAACCTACTGTTGTGCTGTCTTGTATGTCGGGACAGTCCTGGTCTTGTGCCATGGTTGGAGGTTCATTGGGACAGTTAAGAGTTCACTGCTTGCGCTGGGCTCGTGGTTTAGAGATGGTCGGGGGAGCAGGTAACATACGCTCGCGTGTTGGTAACTCGGAGGGGTGCTTGCAGGAGGTTTGCTGGCTTTCTCAGTCTTGTAGAGTATTGTAGTTGGGCCCGATCTGCTTGGGCGTCGTAGTTGGTGAAGAAGCTCTGCGCCTCGTACGAACCATCGTAGCGATTCCACCTCTCGCGATGTCCGGTCACGGCAGAAAGCTGATGTAGCGTCGTCGTCAACCTCCCCAGGACATCTGACACCGGCGGTGGGGGCGTTGCGTCCTCGTGGCTGGGGGGAACTTCCTGCGTCCTACCGAGGGTGGTTTCTTTCTTCGGAATAGTGGTGTTTTCGCCACTTTCGGAGTCGGGATCGGACTCCATTGGTTCCTTTGGGTCCTCCTCTCTTCCCTGTTCCATCTTTCTGTACAGACAGTGGTCTACTTGCTTACTTGTACCTTGGCGTCCACTATCCTGTCGACTCTTCGGACGGGGGAGTCTGTGATATCTTGGGACCTCTGGGACCAGTGTTACCTGATGCTAGACGAACCTCGATGTCAACTCTACCGTGCAGTCGTGGTGGAAGGCGACACAGCTGGGCCAAAGGTGAAATAAACAAACAGAGATTCCACTAAGAAGCGTCTGACGTCAAGAAGGAATGGGATGAGAGGAGAGAGAGATCTTTAGAGCAAGTGTTACCGTTGGGATCCAAGCGAAGACTACCTAACCTAGGTTCTCGATTTAACACCAAGACTTATCTTCTTTCCCATTGGTCGAAAGATGTCACATGACCTTTTTCTATTGGTTGACCTATTTAGGCGATACTTTCTAATTGGCGGGACTATGTCACGTGGCCATTGGCTATTGGTTGACCTATTTAGGTATTTCTTTCCTAATTGGTAGGAATATGTCACATGGCCGTTGGCCTACTTAGGTGTTACCTTCTAATTGGTCTTTTGCTGATGCTTTTGTCGGAAGATATATCCGGCCTTGCTCCGGAAATACGGGGCGTTACTCGACTTTTATGGTTTCCGCGATCGTAAAATTGACTATAAATTTATTAATAGTGGTTCTAACTTTAAGCTTCTTTGCTAGGCCTTACTTCTACTATCACCTAAGCCTGATTAGTTTTAACCTTAATTTTCTCCTGTTAGTCTCCATTCCTTCTATCTGTACAGTTGCTATACTTTATTAGATTCTTACGCGGTACAGAATGATGTTAGTTGAGGCTTTCTATTTGCAGTACATAAGAAGTTATATACAGTCATGGGGTGGAACATGTGGTAGTAGATATCTAGACTATTTACAACAATTCCATGGTCTTAAATCATCACATATATATATATATAATAGAACTAACACAAAGCAATAACGCGCCATCTATACATATAAAATAAAAGGATTTAAAAGCGTGAATGTTTCTTTTATACATAAAACGAACTTCTACTGTCCTTACTGCGATGAAAAAATATATTGGGAGGGCTTGGCTCATCAGTGGTGAACCCTCCCAGCAGTTTCGCCAATTTAATCTACCAGACCGCTTCTCAGAGCTCTAATACTGTATTGGATCATTCTGCTTTTATATGCTACACTGAAGGATGGAATCTTAGAAATGGTTTTCAAGTAAACTACGGACATAAGCTTAGTTTACTTGAAAACCATTTCTAAGATTCCATCCTTCAGTGTAGCATATAAAAGCAGAATGATCCAATACAGTATTAGAGCTCTGAGAAGCGGTCTGGTAGATTAAATTGACGAAACTGCTGGGAGGGTTCACCACTGATGAGCCAAGCCCTCCCAATATATTTTTTCATCGCAGTAAGGACAGTAGAAGTTCGTTTTATGTATAAAAGAAACATTCGCGCTTTTAAATCCTTTTATTTTATACATAATAGAACTGTTCTTGAATTTATTATTCTGAGCTGCTTATATCTCCTGCTGATACTCTTCTAGACTTTAGATTATATGGATTCAACATAATATACTTCCTCATCACCAAAAGTCTTAAATTTGAACATTAACATTGTCATCGGGTTTGAGCAAGTATGCAAATAATCAAACTTCTAGATGACCTTGAAGAAATTTGAAAATTGGTTTCAAGATTTGTAAGAAAAACACACACACGCGCGTGAGAAAGTTAAATGAAAGCTTTGAAGAATATATTAACAATTTTTTCAAAATAATTTAATAAGATTTGAATTTAATTTTCCGATTGTAGAAATCATACAAAATATATCCAATTGGAATCTTATTCTTGATAATTAATACATTGTTATTAAAATATTTCGAACATTTAAGTGATCATATCAAAATGGATATCTTCTTTGGAATAATTGGAATTCTTTTGGAATGTTTGTTTGAAGAAATAATCCCATGCTTATTTTCAAATTTAATTTTTATTTTATATTACATCTACCTAATTTTCATGGAATTTATGCCATATGTTAAAGTTTGCTGGCCAATTATAATTGATTGGACTTGTTTCCTGTTGTCCTCTTCGGACAATATTTTGTTTTTTGTTCTTTATGGTGCGATTTGCATTCTGGGAATGCTCCCTAAACTAATTTTTATGATGGTTATTTATTATTAAAACTATCTCCTTTTGATCTTTGAAATATATTTTTTATTCATAAAGAAATGAAATATATTTAACCAATGAATGTGTTGTATAATCGTTGTGTGTTTTTGTGTGAATTGTATATATATTTATATTATATCAAATATTGTATATTTTTTTCCTTTAAAAATTCTCTTTTGAATGACATATGCGGTCCCTCAAAATTCATAATCGAGGTATATACTATTTTATTATTTATTTTATTTCAATTATATATATTTTTTCTTCTTCTTTTTTATCTCCACTGAATCATATTAGGGTATCAAGCTTGTAGAGCTTATTGATAGTGTCTGCTAGGGATGAGTAGAGCTCATCAATGGATGAGTCAATACAGTCAATAATGTGTTTTGGGGTTGCAGGTAGATAACATATATATATTTGTAGACATATTTATTAATTTATATGCCAATTAATAACTCGATGTCTTTAAATGTTTGAAAAATATCACACAAAATAAACAATTATATTCCTTTGAAGATTTTTTTAAGCAAGGAATTTATAAATATTCAAAGGCAATATTATGAAAGATATAAATTCTTTATGCTTTTAAAATATATGTATACTTGGAGAGAGATATTTTCAACAAAATAATTTTTTGAACAAAACTTTAACCAAAGAATATCATTTACAAAAATTTAAAGTGATATTAAAGTCAAAAGCCCAATTAAATAAGATGGACGCGAAGAAAATATCATTTAATTATATAAATTTGAATTGAGAATAATTTGTATGCTATGTATGGATATAATGTAGATATTTAATAATATATTTAGACATTGAATCATATTAATATTTTTTTTTAAGTCGATATGATGTTCGAGAAATAATTTATTTAAATGGCGTATAATTACCTTATCTGTTGAACAGAATCTTAGAAAACGAATATTTGTGATAAAGATTCTTCCCTGCTTTTACACTTTGAGAAAATAAATAAGTAATCTAGAGCTAGGTTTCTTTATAAAAGATAGCCGTAGATTCCTTATTTATTTTGTCAAAAAATATTTGTAGATGCTGTTAATCGAACCTTAATGAACCTAATGGTTTGTTGATGCAGATCTTCGGCTATTGGGTTCATCGTCTGCAGTCACAGCAATCCAACTTTGTCTTCTTCCTGATTGGATTCAGAATTCTGCTGCCATTGTGCTGGGTGCCAACACCTGATTTAACTTGTTTTCTCGCCTATTGAACTTGAATCATCATGCCATCTTCTTATGGTGACAAATGTGAATTCAATGGATATGATTCTGACATCGTGTTTTTGCAACAACATCTGCTTGTTGACTCGCACAAGCAATGCGCTACCATGTTTATATGGGGGGTGTCAAGATATCATAATACCTCAATTCAACTTCGCATTTTGGTGACGCGCACAAGAAATGTGCTACCATGTTTTTATGGTTCCAAGATATGAAACTACCGCGATTCAACTTTGCCTTTGGTAACTCGCATCAAGAAATCACTAATGTTTTTATATGGTGCCAAGATATTTTCCTTCTGCAAATCAACTCTGCCCTTTGGTGATTCGTACAAGAAATATGCACCATGCTTATATGGTTCCAAGATATGAAACTACCGCAATTCAACTTTGCATTCGGTGACTTGCAGCAAAAATGTACTTCCTTGTTTTTATAGTTCAAAGATATTTTCCTACCGCGATTCAACTTTGCCTTTTGGTGACTCACACCAGAAATGTGCTACCATGTTTTTATAGTTCCATGATATTTTCTACCGCGATTCAACTTTGCCTTTTGGTGACTCGTACAGGAAATGTGCAACTATGTTTATTTGGTTCCAAGATATCTTATACCTCAATTAAACTTTGCCTTTTGATGACTCGCACCAGAAATGTGCTACCGTGTGTATATGGTACCTAAGTCAGCTTCATCCGCAATAAATCTATGGTATTTTGGGATTAACCTCTGAATCCTTTTTCCACATTCCTATACTATCAATTCTTTCAGTGCAATATAACGATGCATTCTTGATCACTCACACCAATAATTGACATATAATATTATGATTTAATTACATATGAAAAAATAGTACAAATGTGACAGTGCACTGGGATAAGGTTCATAAATTAAGAAAAATGCATCTCCTTGTCGTACAACTGAAAGTTGTTGATTGATTGTGCCATCTATCGGAATAAATAACAAATGTTCGTTGATTTTTTATTAGTCCAGAATTGGCCAAAACTACCTTCTTCTTATCTGCTATCTTGTTTACACATATTGATAAGAGTAAGTATTTAGAACATGCTGTGGTAAAATTTCTCATTCAGTACTTTTGTTTGAAGATGGTAACAACGCTGTTACTGAAACGTCACACTCTATTTATTTGGATTTGGTCTTATTACCTTATGTCTATAATCTATAATCCAAATATTGATTAATAAAGAAAAGCTAATCACGTGCACGTTTCGGACTGTTGGCCCCTCGTCAGAGTGTTGCAAGCTGTACTTCAGCGACCAAATAATTGGTCGTTTAGGCATCCTGGAAAATCATGAAACGGGTAGTTAAGGCCAGAATTGCGTGAGACCACGACACAATGTGAAAAAAAAAAGTACAAATGTGATATTGTACTGGGATAAGGTTCATAAATTAAGAAAATAAAAAAGGCATCTCCTTATTGCACAACTGAACTTTTTTATTTTATTAATTTATATTCCTTATCCCAGTACAATATAACATTTTTACTATTTTTTCAATATTATATTCTGTGAAGTGATTATAATATTATCATATTTAATTATTATTAAAGTATTCATGATTAACTACTAAACAATGTAGGTATTTGGTGAATTATGTTCCTACCTCAGTGTTTGAACACTATTATAATTCTTCTGAATTATCTTTTCAGTCCTGCTGGATCCTGTAACTGATGCATTGGTGAAAAATTCTGACTTTATTGTTTATACCAGGTAAATTTGTGAGGAAATTTTCTTGCAATAAAACGTATTTTGTACTCTTTTGAAGAGTTCATCTTAACAGGTATTCTACAAAATATTTGATTATTAGCGCAATATAAATTGAGAAGCATTTTTAAATAATTTATTCGGCCATTTTTTTTCATTGAGGGCATTCAATGAAATTCAAATAGGTGAGTTAATATATTTTATTTTATACAATCAATTTGTATATTTATATTTAGTGAACAAAATTATTCACAATTCCACAGACAATTGCATAAAAGAAACTACAATTTTATCATGGTCTCATTTCGAATATTTGGCAAATAGTTTGGATTTGTGAATTCAATTGATACCCATAAGGTCGTGTTAAATATTGTTTTAAAATTTAGAAAAGTAGTGACTAATATATTTTAAAAATAAATATGAAATTTTGGAATTTTCATAATGTAATCAAATAAGCTAAAGCATTTATATAATCTTCAACATCAATATATAAAGGATTCCAGCAGGAGTTTGTGTTATTCATAAAAATTAATATATACAGTTATCAGAGTCATCAAGCAACAATTCTTAATAATCAATTCTGTCACCGTTTGCTTTGTGAATGGAATTAATACCCAAATATGGCCATTTCTCATAACCATCGGTGGTGGTTCAGTGGTAGAATGCTCGCCTGCCACGCGGGCGGCCCGGGTTCGATTCCCGGCAGATGCATTTTCTTTTTTTTTTTAATTTTTAAAACTCATTTATATATTATACAAGAATGACATCCACGGCGCCAATTTATAATTGTAACGAATAGTATTCGAATAAAAGCATTTAATCGGGTAAAACCCGGGCGTTGCCCGGGTCATTCGGCTAGTATTGATATAAAAACGAAGATTAGGTTGTGATTTATAATTTAGAAATTGATTTATAAGTTAAATTTACATGAAATATGATTCCTAATATGTATTTGATCACTTCCAATTTCAAGAATAATCATTATAAAATCAATATAATTACAGAAAAATTTAAAACCTAAAATATTCAAATAATTTGAAAAACAAATTTTAAATTTGATATAAAAAATATACATGTGTATCCAATTTTATTTCTTTCCTTATTGGAATACAAAAAAATAATGTAACAAAATTAACATATTTAAAATATCCCAGCTAGCTGGCTGTAGAAAGACGAAAAGAAAAACTTCTATCGGCGTAGCTCTCACTTGACGGGACGGCACGATGCGCTGATTCCCAAAAGCTGGCGCCATCTTCCGCGGAAGAAGTCAACCATTTGTCACACATGGCAATATTTTTAATTCTAAAATTGATTTGTAGTCCTTCCCATCGAGTCTAGTGATAGTATATTTCTGATAATTTGGGAGAATTCATTTAATTATATATATATATAATTTATTTCAAAGTAATTATTGATGAAGTGATATCTCCAAATATGCAAATAATTTCGAAGAGTGAAGTCGACAAATAACTTAGTTGAAATATCATATGAAGATTTCAAAGAGACAATGATATTACTTATTCTGAAAAAAATAGTAAAAATGTGATATTGTACTGGGATAAGGTGAATCAATTAAGAAAAAGGCATTTTATCAGCAACTTTCAGTTGCACGATAAGGAGATGCCTTTTTCTTAATTACTTATTCTGTAAATATAAATGAATTTGAGGGTTGAGTCATATGATTAAATAATTTAGTTGACATATAATATAAAGATTTCAGGGACAATGAAGATTTCAAAAACATCAAATTGAAGAATGAAGTCATGTCGTGAAATAACCGAGTTGACATATCATTTGAAGATTTCAGAGACATCAAATTGAGAAATGAAATCCTGCCGTGAAATAACTTAGTTGACATATCATTTGAAGATTTCAGAGACATCAAATTGAGAAATGAAGTCCTGTCGTGAAATAACTTAGTTGACATATCATTTGAAGATTTCAGAGACATCAAATTGAGAAATGAAATCCTGCCGTGAAATAACTTAGTTGACATATCATTTGAAGATTTCAGAGACATCAAATTGAGAAATGAAGTCCTGTCGTGAAATAACTTAGTTGACATATCATTTGAAGATTTCAGAGACATCAAATTGAGAAATGAAGTCCTGTCGTGAAATAACTTAGTTGACATATCATTTGAAGATTTCAGAGACATCAAATTGAGAAATGAAATCCTGCCGTGAAATAACTTAGTTGACATATCATTTGGAGATTTCAGAGACATCAAATTGAGAAATGAAGTCCTGTCGTGAAATAACTTAGTTGATATATCATTTGAAGATTTCAGAGACATCAAATTGAGAAATGAAATCCTGCCGTGAAATAACTTAGTTGACATATCATTTGAAGATTTCAGAGACATCAAATTGAGAAATGAAGTCCTGTCGTGAAATAACTTAGTTGACATATCATTTGAAGATTTCAGAGACATCAAATTGAGAAATGAAGTCCTGTCGTGAAATAACTTAGTTGACATATCATTTGAAGATTTCAAAGACAATGGTATTACAGTGAACATTCTCAAAAATACAATTGAATCTGAAGGGTGAAGTTATATCATCAAATAACTTAGTTATCAAATAATTTGAAAATTTCAGAGTCATTGATATTACTTTAGACGTTTTCTAATTTCAAATGAAATTGAAGAATGGAGACAAGTGACTTTGTTTATGGATTTTCAGAAACATTGATATTATTGTAATCTTCTCAAAATATAAATGAATTTCAGGGGTGAGGTCATATCTTCAAAATATTCAGTTAACATATCATATGAATATCTCAAAGATTTTGATATTATTATA